>OZ010686.1:9893580-10493580 GCA_963932265.1 Thymelicus lineola
AATTATTTGGAGCATCTTCTCGTGCCAATGACTTTGATAGAAAGGGGAGCCAACATTACGCCATCGCGCCATAGGAAGTATTCGTTGAAACGAACTATACTTGCATGGATATAATATTATTACTCTATCTGGATCGCACGGATATAATATTATTATTCTATAAGTATCCCAGTGTACTTGTAACATCATACTAAAAGTGCGCAGTGTGCTATTCTTTCTTTTTGCATTTTCAGTTGTCAAGCTAGTTTCTAGAATAGTCTAGTTCCTTGATAGTCTGTTGTTTCTCGTTTACTATGGCTAGAGCAAAAGTATATTTTTGACATAACTACTTCCTATTGTCAAATGATAAGGATCGAGGGAAGAGTCGAGACTTCGAGAGCGCATGCGTCTGACAATTTTCGGCCATATTGTTATGACGCATACAAGATCATAGGTCTCCGCCAGTGACGACTCTTCACGCAGTTGACGTGGCTACTACGTACCGTCCCGTTCGCCCACTCCGGACGCAGCATATACGGTGACGAGGAATACGTAACTGGTGAGTGCTCGAACTGAAGACATCTTGCGGTCTGTCACGGTCGCTTATTTTGAGTTCAATAATTATGAACATTACATGCGATAAAAACTTGAACAACCAATTCCTACTAGCTTTCGAGCTCCTAAATATGTTGCGTATGAGCTAATAGACGCAATAGGAAAATTTCCCTAGTATGACGCGATGATTCAGTTTTAGATTTTCTCGTATCAACAATGGGGTCGTAGGAAAACACGATCACTAAGGAGTTATTTTACAAGTTATATCTGTATGAAGTTCAAGGATTACACAGAATGTTGACCTTGAATATTTTAGGTGACCTTAGTGGGCATGGACGGAATAGTGGAAGAGAATGGCACCTCTGGCGGAGCAGGCGTCACGGACCCACTGGCACTGACGAGCGCGGGCTCGTCCACCACGGCGGCGGCGCATGTGGCGGCCACCAGCATCGTCCAGCTCACACTGCCCGCTCAGGCTCCAACCGCACAGGTGTTTGTTTTGATATAAATATCGTACATAGTGAACAGTGAACGTCAACTACGTGTGTAACTGTCAAACGAATCGGCTCTTATCAGTAACCGTAGTGTACAGTGCATTAGTGATTAGCAGTTTGTATTAGTTTACATTAACATTGATATTCAACATGTTTCAGGTCCAATCAGTGATACAACCAAACCAACAATCTGTTATTCAAACTGCTTCCAATATTCAACCTGTACAGTTACCAAAAGGAAATGTTATACTTGTAAGCAAGCCAAGTTCAGTGATACACACCACTCAAGCTACACTACAGACATTACAGGTATGTGATAGTAAACATGAATATTGATAAGCAATGTCATTGTTTTATTGACAACATCTTGCAAATGTATTGTTGTTTATTGTAGATAAAACCTGAACCTAACTCAGTGGTGAATACACAGGGCCAATCTTGTAGTGATGATAGCTGTAGTGATGATGAAAGTCCAAAGCGGAAGTATAGAGAAATGTTAACTAGAAGACCATCCTACCGCAAAATCCTTAATGACCTTGGAGGAGCAGAGATAGCCGGTGAGTACTTTACCATATTTTACTGTTTGTGTTTGGTAGCAACTAGAATGTTTATATATGTATATCTCATCTAAATTATAATAATAGACTGTTTCTTTTTTACTCCTCATATAGACATTGTATATCTAAACAATATATTGTATAATATGTGTTGTAAACTGGAGCATGATAATATATAAAAGAAGATCCCAAATATGTCACTCTGGATCTTGTAGCATTGTAAATATAATTTGTGGGCAATAAGCTCATAGCGGCTATAGTGGCAGATATAAAGATTGTGCTAGTTTTAAGCCATGAATTGAGTACATTATGTTTTTCAAACAATAAATGAACAAAATGTAATTCAGTGAAAAAAATTCAATGATTATATTAGTTGTAGTTATAACTTACAAATAAGTCAATAGAATAAAATATATATAACATATATATAAAACAAATTGCTAGAAAACTAAGTCATCTTGTAAGTTTTATAAAACACATGGTAAGAAATTAAAGGTGAAGATTGAACAGCTGAAAATGATGGAAAGTTACCTAATGTTGATGAGTACAAGAACATGGTCATAATTACAGAAAATCGTATGGGATGTAAACCGGGATGCGAGAATGAAGTGCCGCTGTCATCTCCTTTATCATTTGCACCAGGTCAGTTAAATGTACTGCCGCTGACACTTTGTTTCTGTGTGCAATATGTGTCACTAACCTGTTACAATCCATCGTAACTACTGTACTGGTCATAACCATCAGCTTGCGGAGTATTCCATCATTTTTGTTTCACATCACATCTTGGCTCAGTCTCTTTTTAAATGCAAAATATCTGTACTGTTCACTGAGTTTCCATTTTCAAATAAATTTCATTTCCAGTTGTTCACTTAGACAAAACCATAACCTGCTGTTGGAGCACTTCAGTGTAAAGGCTAAGCAAGCAACTTGACCTTCTGTCATTATGTATTACCTAATAATTACATTTATTTGCTTTAATTCTTATACAAATGGTGTTGAGATAATCATATACAGAACAATGTACTGCATATTCATAACACATTGTTGTAGTGTCATTAAGTGACATTTTTCTGGAACTATTTCAGAGTGAAAAGTTGCATTTCAAATTGATTTTGAAAATTTTCAGCTACCAAGATTAGTACCTACTTAAGATGTTAGGATACCAGTATGTAAGTTCAGTAAACTTAGGTTGTGTTTTCATTGGTTTTGGGATATCATCATAATACAAAGTGTGGTGTGTGATAATTTATATCATGATAATAAACTTAAATATTCTTATTTAAAAAAAGGATAACCGTGAGTACCATAGTATCATAGTAAAACAAATAAAACACATTGAGTTGTATACAATTAATATGGCACTGCACTCTTGGCAGTGTAATTGCTGCTGCAATAAATGATGATGTTTAGGATAATTTGAAATCTAAAGTTTTCTGTTAGTATCTTCTACAAAAGTTGAATTGTTAAGGATTTTAAAATATAAAATATATCATTTAATATACATAAATATTTATTGACACACACAGTACAAAGGGCAATACGTTGTAGCTGTGGATTAGCATAATATTCAATTAAGTAAAAGAAAATGACTAAGTTTTGTTAAAATAACTAAGCTTTGTCATTTTCCTCAGTATATTTTTGTAAGAACATGCTGTCATCCAGTTTGAGGTCAATCTTAGTTGGATGACGTAATGCGGCGTGAAGTCATGGACATGACGTCATGCCGCTCGGAATTTGTAAGTGCCACATTGCTTTACAGTTTAAATTACGAATATTAATACTTTTATAAAATTAATGTTATAAAGGTGTTTTTACATTTTTACAACTTTTATAAAATTCCTTATGTGTATATAGGTAGGTAGGTAGGTAATGCACACAAAACAGAAACAAGAACATTATGTTCGAATTTTAATGGACAATTTTGCTTTGGCATTTTGGTAAATAATGACGAATGGACTATTCATGTTTTGTTATCTACTTAAAAATGTATTATAAGAAATAAAAAATATACACTTCCTCAATGTATTAGGGGTCCGTATTTTGGAGTTGATGTGCATTTATAGTAGACAGTATTGATGCACCGAAATCAACAAAGCCAATGCTGTAAAAGTTGAGTTTTCAAACGATTAAATTTTGATACATGGCAGAAGTTTTGCAATTTAAATGTATTTAATTTATAAAGCAAAAAAACCTGTTATAATATGTTTAGTATGTACTTATAGTCTTAGTTTAAATATTTAGTGTGCTAGTGTTAAAAGTAATTATGTAGACAAATGTCAGGTATTTTTTATCAGCCATTGAATTAAATGTAAATAGAGGTTGTAGGTGACGGACCTTAGCCAATAGGGAATGTGGATATAAAAATACCGTCAGCGCTTGTAAGTCGTATTTTTTTCTTTCAAATGTACTTATCTAAAATTTTGCTACTTTTAAATCGTACATACGAGTATTTTAAAGTTACATTTTACTCACGCCCAACAATTTATTGAAGATAGTGAGATCACTGTTTATGACGCCATTCTTCCTATAAGTCTGACTGAATAATCTTCTGGCTAGCGGCTACCACAAAGCTAGTGGTCATTACTAACGGCAAATGTTTAAATTTATTAATACACTTACCATTTATTTATAATAGCACAATCTTTATATCGATAGTTTACATCATGAAGTATACTAACAAAACGAAACAGGTAGGTATATTAATTTGTGAATTTTAATCAGTTAAAGAAAAATCGTAAAAGGCGACTATGACAAATTCGGTCTGACGTCGATTTTTTACATTACGTCATAATAATATACTATGCCACAGATGTCGCCCCGAAAGTAAAAAAGAGAGGTGGTGCTCGGGGCACTGCTCCCGCCAAGAAAAAATCAACAAAACTCACATGGAAAGGAAAGTTCGATTTGGTTAGGGTCGCTGATATTATTTTTTCGAAAACAAATTAAGTCACTTGCTGTTTTCAAAAATGCGTTGTATCTTTCCTCCTACCTACAAAAACTTCGTAATTTGTACACTTTGGGATATAAAGGTCCTACGCCCCTACAGGTGGCACGCCGTGCATCAGCATTTATATTTATATGCAACGAAGATTGTATGACGATAAAATATAATAATTCATATTATAATCCTTATGTGACGTCTTTCCACCTAACGTATCGGCTTCTATCCCCGTAGTATGCCGGCATGGCATTGGGGTTAGTATGTTCCTCCGCCCAAACATATGACGGACACTGGCGTCTAAGTGTTAATTGCTTGGTACTTTAGTTCCGGCGTGGCAGACACGGATTGCTGTGGTCGATGGCCCATGTGTGGAGAACCTCAGAGGGATAGAAATTTTTAAATTAATTTGAAAGGTTTATGGGCAAAGCGCACTACGCGGCCTGCGGTCATCGACAAACCGTGTCTTGATATAATATGAGAATTTTCGGGTGTAAGTGTAATTGCTTATATTCATAAACGTCGTTGAATTCACTGCGAGCCACAGTTAGGAGGCGAATTGAGCCCTCGTGTGTGTCTAATAACTTCAGTAAAGACATAATATAAAATGATGTATTAATGTGGAATGGGTTTTGATCAGTAATTCCAGCCGGAGCGCTGCAGACGGACGGCGGGCTGCACACGCTGGCGGTGTCGGGCGCGCCCGGCGGCGGCGCCATCGTGCAGTACGCCAATCAGGACGGACAGTTCTATGTGCCGGGTGCGCATTTTACTATCAACGTAATATACAATATTATGAATCATAAAATCCATAGACGAAATGAACAAATCGTACTTATATTTACAGGTCCTATACTAGAAGACCAAACTCGCAAACGTGAGCTTCGACTCCTCAAAAATCGAGAAGCGGCGAGAGAGTGCCGTCGCAAGAAAAAAGAGTACATCAAATGTCTGGAGAACAGAGTCGCAGTGCTGGAGAATCAGAACAAGGCCCTCATTGAGGAACTGAAATCCCTCAAGGAACTATATTGTCAGCAGAAAACTGAATGAGGTCCAGCCGGCTAACCAGGTGTGCCGCTGTTCTGCTGGTATGAGCCTCGAGGCACGCGTTGTCAGTTTCCGTACTACAATAAAGTACCTACTCGATTCCGTCCGGCGTTTAGAGCCGCGATGAATCGTAGTGTCATATTTATCCGTTTTGGAGAATGACTTGATTGAAAAATATGGACTTGTAAATAAATTGTGAAAATTTAAGGGTCAAACCCTATGCGTGCACAGACCTCAATTAGTTCCATTTGATCTATGCTTTTTGGTCTCGATTTTATACAACATATAATAAATAGGTCAGCCCTAGTATGCAGCAGTGTTTTAAAGATTGTAGTCTATTATACAGGGTAACCTTGTTAGGGGCCAGAGGCCAGGGGCCAGGGCTGTCGGTGTAAATATTTAAATTCATTGCATAAACATTTTAGTATTTTGGCCATACAAAGTCTGTTCTCGAATAGAGTTTGGCTGAGAGTTGAATTTTCTATTAGTATTGTTAGAAATGATATTTGAAATCTTTTAAATTTATTTTTCATTAATAAATTGTTATTGTTTTTCTTATCAGTTGATTTATTTTTCACCATGTTAAGTAATGAATTACTGAATAATATACATACCATTATTATGAAATACATTGTGTAGTCATTATGTATTGTTTGTTTTTTTTATTGCTATTGTATATTTGCACAAGCACCATTACTGATGTTATGTTTGTCATAGTGAATATGTAAATTCATTCCGAAATTGTGTTACTTTTGATGTCAAGTAATTAGTAAAGCATATTGTTCTTACGTTTGTGCCATTTTCTAAGTCGGACAGTTTCTTTAATTTAAACCTAACATTAAAAGATCCTTGAGTTAACGAAACAAGTGTTCACGATTTTACATCTTGACGTTATTATTGTAAAAAAATGCTTAATAATTTTGGCCGTTGACTTCTTTGTATTACTTAAGTATCTGTTAAAGAATATCAAGTTTGCGTGACAAAACTGTTAGTCACTGGACATTGTAAAAATAGAAGGTTCTGTATCATGATTTTCATGTTAAGACCCTTTTAGGGTCGAAACTAGCGAAGTACCTATTGATTGTTATGTACCAATGTCATACTCACTGTGATGGAAGATGGTGGCGTGATAATATCCATTTTGATAAGCATAAGTTGCTGAAGTATTTTTAAACATCTTTTTATAGGTGTTTTAATGGATAAGCCAAAGTTAATATTTAGTTGTTTATGTGCAATACTAATTGCAATGTACAGTTTTAGCAGTCAACCATTTTTCTCTTCTTACAAAGAAATATAGTTACAAGATGGGAATAATGTACATTATGTAAAGATAGTATAGAATGTATAGAGTATTTATAAAGTTGGAATTATTTTGTATGTACATAATATGTATGTTTATGTAACGACGGGAATGGCTGGTGTTACATATCGCCATACAAATTGACACATTACTGGTTAATGATAAGAAAGCCAATATTATTTTGTAAAAAAGCTATTTCTCGGATACCAATAAGTATAATAATCGTTTAATCAGTCTTAAAAATTTATGTTTTGTAAAAGGGTAATTTTAATTGACTATCAGATTTAAGATTTTATAAGAAATCCTTTGTCATGATTGAAGTGTAAACTATTTTAGAATTAAAGTAAACATAAATACTTTTATTTACTAATATTTTTTTTAACATATTACTGTTGAATAACATAATAGTTGTATATTATGTTATGCCACTTCAATCATGCCAAGTGGTTAAAAAGTTAATTATAGAAATGTGGAAAGTGCCTTTGAATTTAGAATGAATAAAGTTTATACCAACATAGCTTTTTATGTTAACTTATGCTATTTATAAATATTAATAATATTAACTGTTTGATGTACTGTTGTCTTGTTTATTTAACATTCTAATTACGAAGTCATCAAAAAGTCTAAAACATTAAAAGTATCATAATTAAGTAAATTGAGGGCCCAATTATTTCCGTCCTCTCGCACAGATCTGTAGATGTTATCTACATCAGTAGTAAGTTAGTCATTTATTTTGAGTAACTGATTAACTTCTAACAATTGTTTTTTAATTAATTACCGACAATAAAATTTAACGATACTTCAATATCTTATAATTTTCTTTCAGTTCATTTCTCAACTTTTAAAACTAACGCGACTTCGCAAGTTCGCAGCCAACAATAAAACAACTGATCGTAACTATTTATTGCTTTTTATATTGGACAGTATTTGGTTACTTATGTTATAAAATTAAAGCTAAAATTTTATTTTATTATAACTATCAACATAGTTTCTGAATAACTGTTGAATAATTAATTACAATATTGTAAATGTATACCAGCAATATTCTTACGGTTTTCTTAATTTCTTAACACAAATCAATAATCAGTTTTTAAAATTGTATTTTTTTTATAAAAGGGCCCCTTAAATGTGTCGCTTTGATGTGTTGAATGAAGCGCACTTGAAACCAATATTCCTGTGATGTTTCAATCCTTTTTCTTGTTAACACGATCTTTAAATAGGTATATAGTATGTCAATAAAGTTATTTACAATGATAGAACCTTAATTTCGAAATACTTCATCTTCGTCTATAATATCTAATATGTATATAAAATTCTCGTGTCAGGTGCTTGTGGTCGAACTGCTTTGAAACGGCTGTAAAGATTTTTATAATTTCTTTTTGAGTATATTTGGCAGTTATGAGTACTCGTAAAGTATATTTCGTACTGCTAGGGTGTCCCTATATCTAGATAAAATATTTATGGTAGAACAACGTTTGCTCGGTCAGCTAGTTATTTTATAATCTATACTAATATTATAAACAGGAAAGATTTGATTATTTGTTTGCATTGAATAGGCTCCGAAATTACCAAACCCATTTGAAAAATTCTTTTACTGTTCAGAAGCTACGCTATCCTCGGGTGACATAATTATGTAGGCTTTATTATATACATTTTTTTACTAATTTTCCCGAAGCGAAGCGAGGGCGATTTCCTAGTATAATATATAATTATATAATATATTCGGTAAAAACAGTGTGTTACTGCACACAGTTCTTTAATGTTTGCTGAAGATATTTAACTTCATCCCCTTAAAAACCCACTACAGGGCATGTGTCTCCTCATAGCTGAGAAGTCCTAGAGCATACTCCTGCTCCAGTGCGGAATGTTGGAGGTGTAAAGAATCATCATCTTAATATAGAGGTATTACTACTTTACTGCGTCCCATCCCACTACTTTACTGCGTTCTTATCTTTTAGTCCGCTAGGTCGTGAAGGAAATGCAAAAAATCACACACTTTAACATCATAGAAATCTCTCAAGAATGCAAGTTTTATACTCATTTTTAATACATAAATACATACATACAGTGCGTCGGAATTTGAACTTGAGTCACCCGACATTCTAACCACTAAGCTAAAACGTACCAGCTCGGTCTATCAAGTTAGCGCGCGTGCATCTGGATTGATTGAGGGCCAATTTTTTTCTTGGCGTAGCAAAATTGAGACGGAATTTAGTTGAAGCAAATATCCTTATATTTATAATTATTTATTAATATTTCTTAGACGTGAATACTGTAGCTGTTATGTGCAAATATGTATCTCGGGCCCTCATTGCAGACGCATGCATAAAGTGGCATAGTATGAAATTATAAATCTCAGAAAGTACTAAGTACCTTTGTGTCAATATTTTTTTTTCATCGCGCGGAGTAATGAATTAGCTACTGACTTAAGTGTCAGGTAAATGCGGTTGCGAAAACGTATTTCTCTCAATGATATTATAAGTAATTCTCTATGTTTATTTCTAGACTCGACAGGTACCTACATGAGCACACGTTAATATCAATCACCAGTGGGGATTTCAGGAATAAATTTATGGGTACCATAATTACCATACCGTAAGCGTGAGCATTATAAATATTAAAGTAATACAATTTCGACGTTAACCATTGAATGCCCAGAGTCGAATTGAAAATACACATGAAGCGACAATATAAACACTATTTCCCTTGACGTTGCCACAGCAATATTTGAGGAAATATGTACGGGGGAAGCAGCAATGGAAATGGCTGAATGTAAATGAGGTATCCGGATTCCAACGACCACGACAGAAGGGCGCATGTGATCACAACAGTGGACACGGGTGGCGACTTTTTTTAGAGGAGCGCCACCAATGATATAAGTAAAAAGAGGTAGATATGTCACTAGCGCACCGAAGATGAAGATCGTAATAGCAGTCAATTGACCTCGTTTGCTCGTAGTCGCCCTGTAAATACAAGACGATAGGCACGCTTTTGTTGTTGTCAGAAGTGCTCGAGATTTGACATACAACGTTAAAATGCCTTCGTGTATTATGGTAGTGTGATTGGTGTAGTAAAAAGATAACTGATAAACGTAGCTCTTCATAACAGATTTTTTGGTTGACTTGTAAGGGCATGACGTATCTATATATTTTTTAAATATCATTGAGCGCCACGTTGAAATATAATGATGTGTATCAAAGTCTTGTATTCGTAGAATAGTCCCGGAAATGATAAGCCTATGCCTGGCAACTGTGGAGTCCTAATATTCGTTATCTTTATAAAAACTAAAAATAATAAAGATAAGACATGCGTTCCCCACGATGGCAGCTTTCTATTAATTAATTTAATATAATATGTGTCAAAGTTGAATTTAAATAAACTAATACTACCTTAAGCTAGCTACTAACATAAAAATAAAAAGCCCTAATTATTAAGCCAAAAGTTAGGTCGATTACACATTTCAAAAAAAGGCGACCCCCAAGGAAAGCACGACGGCCGCGCTAAGGCCACTAGCCTAGCACTACTGTTGGCGCCCCTTTTTTACTCACGAAGTTTTGAACGGGCGCCCCTCAATAAACTAAATATTGATACGGGGTCTTGCAGGGCAAGCTACGCCACTGATTGTGAGTATGAATTATGATAAGACTATGAGGAAGAAAGAACTGATACAAAACAAGCAAAAAATATTTAACAAAAACAAAGTATTATTGTGGATATTGAAATTTTATTGCTTTCATAATTACATAAATTTCATGATGAAAATGACATTAGGACAACAAATGCTCTTAAATGCGCAACAATACAAAACATACATATTCAGCAATTTTATTTATTTATGCAATGCAATTTTGTGCATTCTACTAGATATTTTTGGCACTTCACATGTTAAAAATATAATCTTAGTTCTTTTGGAACATGTGAAAATGGTGCAGTGTTATACAGCTTATTTTTATATCGACCATTTATTTTAGCAGCTATAACATAAGAATCATAAATTATTCAGAATTTAAAATAAATAACAATTCCCTATTCATAAAAATGTGACTGTCCTGCATATATAAAAAAAAACTGAGTAAGTGAGCAATATAAACAAGACATTTATTAAATATTGAGTGATTCATGACATTTTGAATTCTTTGCATAGAACACATGGTTACAAAATAAGCAGATAAATTAATTATTAGGCTTTTCACATTATGTATTGTTAGCTATTATAATAATTTGTAAATTTCATTTCCACTGTAACCAGTCTATGCCAATTTTTTTTTGATTAGTCATCAAAATTCTGTGACAATAAAAAGTTTGCTGCCAAATTTTCATTCTTTTCACAAGCAAAGTAAGCTTGTATAACCATATGTTCTGGAAATCCCAAAGCCTTTAGTCTTTCAATTGCTTCTTTATCCTGTGGGGAAACTTGAATAACATTCTGCGATTGCGGAGTAGGCTGGGTGTCAGTGGAACTGTCCTCTGCAGCAACATTAGCAGCTGCGGCAGTCGGATTTACAGGCTCATTAAGCATTCTAACAAAGGCCTGCTGGTGCTGACTGATAGCCTGCAATAAAGCAGGATTTGTTTGACCAATTTGCTGCAACACTGTATTTAAAAGATTGGGGTTTTGCTGAATTACTGCGCGCATTTGTTGAAATTGGGGCTGATCGCGCAGAAAGGCCAGTGGGTCATCATCAGAACTTTCTTCAACTTCCTGTTCCTGTAACAATTCTTCGGGTATCCCTGTTATTAAATATTCCACAGCTCTTTCTCTATTGTTAAACGAAGCACGCAATGCTTGTTCGACTTGCTGCCGATTGTATCCCATGTCCATAATGCTCTGTACTGTAGCCTCAAAATCGGGTTCATTAGATGTAGCCGGCGCATCGGCGGCACTTTCCACATCCGCAACTGGAGGTGGTTTCTCTACTTCTTCAGCAGAATTTTTGTTCTTACCATCGCCACTTTCCGTTGACGCACTTTCTCCTGCCTCGGGAGCGGATGTAGATGACGCTTGTGGCTCCGACGCTTTTGGCTTTGTCACCATAATAACAATGAATTTCTTTTCATCTATATTATATGTATTTAACTTATTGTCGTCCAATAATATTTTTCCTGCATATATAAGCCTCTGGTTATCCGCAACATAGTCTTTACCTTTTTCAACTTCGATTTTGAGCTTCAATGCCTTGACAGTTTCGTCTGGATCTATCTCAATTTGAAAAGTCTGTTGTTGCAAAGTTTTAAGAGTCACCAACATTTTTATTTTTAATGGAATTCAATTTGATAAACGAATTGTTACGATTATATTTTAAATCAGTTTTATGTTCTGACTCGACAAAATTATTCAGTAAACATAACCTCCCTCCTAAATCACCTTTTTTTAGATGTCATCACAGACCACAGACTACTTTATACTAATATACTGTAGCAGTGTTGCCAGCTCCCATAAACTGGATTACGGTAGATATTTTCGTGAAATACGGTGATTCTTATAAAATACGGTAGATTGTATGAGATTTGAGGTTTTTTCCTACTGAAATCAGATTTTTGTGAAGGTCAAAATACGGTAAAATGTACAAAAAACATCAAAAATCGTTACGGTAGATCGAAGCTGAATACGGTAGATCATTGGACTACAGACTTCAAAGAGGTACCTGAAGACGGATGACGTCACAATTGAATGACCATTTCTCTATTGTATCCATGTTATCTATAGTCCCAGGACATAATTTGATACTGTTCTAATATTTTTATTAGTGCTGGCTTTAACCCATTAATGGGCACGGGTCTCTCCTCTTAAGGAGGTCTAGAGCATACTCCACCACCAGTGTGGATTGGTGGAGGGGATAGTGGCCAACCCGAGTGTCGGAAGTTTTCAAATCACCCGAGGGCCTCCGACATGGCTTAACGACTGTTATGATAACAATCGGGACGACGGCTTTACGTGCCTTCCGAAGCACGGGAACGCTCAAGATTTTTTTACCACTAGCGGTCACCCATGCAACTACCGACCGCGCCCGCTGTTGCATAACTTTGTCGGCCACTTACGAGTATAGGATCGACGCAAGCCGCTGGGCTATGAATTATTAGTGCAGTGTACTTAAAATAAAAGAAATATACCGTTATAAATATTATTGTTTCATTTCATTATCACCTTATACAAAAATAATGATATAAAATCATCAGTTTTCATGACATAAAGATAATTTTGAAAAATTATAAAAACATGTGTTATTTCGATATTATATTTTTAACCACCAGAAAAAAATTATTATTCATCAATAGAAAACAAAGCACTTATCACAGGACATAATTGGTCTAAGTATAGACACCATACAATTATGAAAGTCAACCTCAATTCAGCCTGTGATTGGTCATTAAAATGGTCATTCAATTTTACGTCATCCGTCTTCAGGCATCTCTTCGAAGATTAGCGGCTAGATAAACTATAAAGTTCTTGACACACACCCTCCGAGCTTGCCCCCTTCACCCGCACGTCACTATAAATAAACGAAGTCTGCACTGCAATAGTCTACATTACCGATTGCGTATTCTTGTGTGCTGTTCGAGTAAACTGGCGTGTAAATAATGTTTACTTATTAGCCGCTCTTTTTTGCCTTCATGAATTTTAATTTATTGAAATAAAAATTGATGGAATCTTTAAACGCACATTCTTTTTGTTTTATTGTAGTTACCTTTATTATAGTGTTCATCCATCTATCAGCTTTTGGAATTCCACTGCTAAACAAAGGCCTCCCTTAACTTAGGCCTTTTGCATTCTGAATTAAGCGGATACCCACCAGAGTACATTTTATAACTGAAATACCCGCCGGTTTTAAATAGTACTTGTGCTATATTGTATTAATTTGCAAATTTTTTTCCTTTTGTTTATGGGCTTTAGTAATAAATTTAAAATTTGTACAACGGCTTCGTGTTATTAAAATAAAATTTAGTGCTTTTTACGAGATAAAAACAACAAATATCTATAATCCATACATACCATCTGTTCATCCCCACAAACTTGTACACACAAACTTGTATATTAGCAAGATTATTTTTAGCTATGCTCACCATTTTGTACAAGAAGATTGTAACATCTTGGCATGCTTAATTAAAAAGCATGACACATTGCGATAAGCCTTTGAGATTTTTGAATATTATTTGTCAATGATGTGATCATGATTTTGATAAGGCAAGTAATATTAAAATCACATAGTCATCATCAAGATGTATATTATTAAAAATTTATTTCTTACACATACAATATGGTTTACTTATTACTAAGAACTAGTAAGTTAACTAAAGATGCTAGGTCAGCTAACATAATAATTTCTAACAAAACTGTATACATAATAATAATTCATCTTTAGCCAAGACTTTAGTTTCTAAGGAGTGTCGTCAGCTTTGAATTGGGATAAAAAATGTAAAGCATCAATAAATACAATAAATACTTAACATGAGAACGAAACTGAATCTCTCAATAGATATCTGTAGCGACACTATACAAATTCTCGCAAATTCATCACATTGTTTACAATTTACAATTGATACAGATCAAACAAAAGTTATTTGAGTAAACATAATTATTGCAATAAACTGTCTTTTGCTCAAATGTCCACACTAATCACGTTATAGTTAGTTTTTATAATCACTTACACTGACACTGTTATCATTGAGTTGTTTCAAATAGTTTTTCACGAAAGTACTTTATTTTTTGTGCAAAGTATGCTTCTAAACCTTCTGCACAGCGATAAAATTCAGAGTCCTTTGGATTGAAGTATCTGCAGTTATCAAATATCTTAGTCATATCACCAATAAATTCACTTAATGTACTATATGTCTGTTCATTCACTTTTCTTTCTACTGTTTGCAAATCTGGAACAGAAATTATTATATAATTTGATATAAAATAAAATTATTGATTTTAATAATTTTGTTTCTTTGTAACATTGTTAAAACAAAGCATACATACCCATTGGTTCCTTAATTACTTTGTAATAAGTGGGAGCCTCTCTTGGATCCACAGGTTCCATAAAAGGCCAAGCATTTTTATGGAGTTGAATTTGTTTGACAAGCCTCTTTAAGTGTTCAAATTCTTTAGCAGTCAATTCCTTCATATTAGCATAATTGACAGAATTATTTTTCTGACAATTAGGACAAATATATTCATCAATATTATCTGCTTCAGACTGCAGGATACCCACACATCTTCCATGGAACCAATCTTGACATCGATCGCAGCATATGTAAAATCTGAAACAAACAATTGATTTATAGGTGTATACTTTTATGGGCCTAAAGTTTAACAATTGAACGTGGGTGATACTTAGTCCTTCTGAAGTTCTATAACATTTATGAAAAACTCTATCAAGATGACAACAAAAATGTTATACATCAAAATTATGTTGTTTAGAATGGCCGATTTTTTTATTAGCACCAAGTTAAAATACATTTTCCAAGCGCTTATTTAAAAATTCACAAAGACAAAAGTGCTAGTATTTATAATTTACCTTCAAAATTATTTCAATAAAAAATGGTATTAGACAAGACTGTTCTATTCAATATACCATCACTATTATTTAATTATAAAAAAATCAACATACTGTGAATTATCATAGGGTTGTCTACATAAACAATAAAGTTCTTGGGTCTCCTCAGCCCGACGACAGTCAGAACATATATATTCCTCCATTGTTTTACTCATTTCTTCAGTAACGCCAACGCAATCTCCATGGAACCAATTACTACAGTGTTCACAACCAACATAAAACCTGAAACAAATCGTAGGAAATTATTTATGTTAGTAAGAATAGACACCTCACGCGTAATTGATGTGTATATGAGACAATTAATGATCACATTGATCACAGCCCTTAACTGTCTCATAGTATACATAGTTTTTACTGAAAATGACAGGGATAAGAGCTCGTCATATTATGCGGTTTGGCAGATTCACGTACCTTTGAAAACATTACAGAATTTACAGAGAACTCCTCATGATATTTCTCATCAGTCAAGCAAATGATATTTTTTATGTTTTTTGGATTCAAACGTAGTGACGAAGTAATCGTCACTAACTCTGCCAATTCATTTTGGAGAAACTAGTTAAAGCCAAATTAGGCTGAATACAAAGAGACAAACAAAACAAGCTTAAGGCTAGGCTCATATGACCGCGCGGTACAAGATCTAACCAAATAAAAGGCTACGTTCATATGATCGCACGGTGATCGTCTCATCATATGAACCTGTCTGTGAGTCGTCCCGCGCGGTAGCGCGTGGTTTTGTGAAATTAGTCTAATAAATGATCGGTGACTCACTTGGTGTTATCGTAGGGCGTGCGGCAAACGCATAGTAGTTTCTCCTTCTTGCCAGTTTTCCTGTTGGTGCGGTGTGCAGACGGCGCGGGCGTAGCGGGCGTGGTCGGGGTGGGCGGCGCCTGCCCCCCGCGCCGCTTGCCGCCCCGCACCTCCTCCTGCTTGCTGCGCTCGGCTCGCGTGCGTAGCGCCAATTCGGCTGATAGCTCCTTCTACAATCGACGGACATGTATTATGCAGCAGATATTTATGTATCAAATGAATGTTTTTCTAATGCGACATTTCTCTCCTCACTTTCTCCACATTTTCTCGCCTCACGGGAAATTCTATTTCGCAGGTGAGTGAGCAGGAGCACACACACACAAGATTAATATTAAACAGCACACTAATACCAATATGGAGAAAAACCTGAATAGATTATAAATTAATCAAGATTAAGGAATCTTGGAACAAAAACTTTAAACTGAAACTGTAGTATTAATCAAATAATAAAATTAATAAGCACTAGTATATTACGAACCTGTATCTCCACTCCTAGCTCTTTCTCAAGCAAGCCACGTTTCTTGATGATGTCTTTTTTGAGCATCTCCTTGTGTTTGAAGAGTAACATCTGTAGCCGAGCGTGGTTCGAGGCGGCACGGCGGCGGTCCTCAGGGGGCGCCGGGGCGGGGGTGCTGGTAGCGACGGGGGCGGGCGCGGGTGTTGGAGCGGGGGGGCGAGGTGCAGGACGCGGGGCGGGAGGTGTTAAAGGGGGCGGGGAGGCTTGGCCCGGTCTAGTGGGACGCGAGCGCTTCCGAGGACTGCTCTCGATCCATTCATCGTCGTCGTCGTGGCGAGAGACTGCGCGCCGCCGCGGCGGGGGGGAGGGGGAGGGGGACCGCGCCGGCACGGCCACCACGCGAACCTCCTTCTCTACGTGCACATCGGGCTTCATCTGTTTTTCCTGGTACCGTTGCAGTTGAAGAAGCTTCTCCTCTATTTCAGGATTTAAATTCTCCTGCTTGAGGGCGCTTTTGATCGCTGCAAATTTATATAAGTTAAATTTATGATTCAATCAACCTTAAATTCATCCTCAAATCCATATTTGAATTCAACCTTTACTCACTTTGCTGAATGTAATCGGGGGTCAGAACAAACTTATTGCCTTGCTGAACCCCTTCTGGTGGGCCTGCGTTTACTATGTCCGTCTTAGTATTATTCTCCTTTATGTCTTCCGGTTTGGAAGGAATGGCCTCCTTGTGACTACCCGCCTCGGCGACGTGATCCTCACCGTTTACTAACGTTTGACGCTTCTTTTTATCTTCTTCAGAGTCATTCTATAAATGTGAAAATTATACGAATTGTTATTTATGTTAAATTACAGATTATGCACAACATATGTTTGTAAATATTTCAGTCATCCATCGACATAAAACGTCCTTAAACAGTTTATATTGATGTGGAAATGGGAACTAAAATACAAAATTATAAAAAGGCTGGAAAATGTTTACTTTCCATAATCCCTCGGAGAATCCAGTTTCGTTTATAATTGTGAGGTTTAATTAATAACACTTTTTATTTTTATTATCATTGACCGGTTATCTTTCCGCCCTGTTGCTGTGGTGAGAGTAACTATTCCTTTTCTTCTGCGCCTCCGACCAGAGTTGCCCCTTATAACTGATATTATGACTAATTAATTAGTGACTTGTTTTGACTAATTATTGTCAATCTGATCAAAATGTAGGTTTTAATGAAACCATTGCAATTTTTTACTTGTTGCTTGAATAAATAATGGAATTAATTATTATAATATTAAAATTCTATAATTAATATGATGATTATTATTTTATAAATAATTATTTCAAGTTTTTCCATGTACACATACTTCTATTTTCTATTTAAAGATAAATTGGAACTCTGAACAACTCCTTCAAACATTTTAGCTTTAGTTAAACAAAAATAACTAACATAATTATTCAGAGAAATAAGTAAAAGAAAATAATAATTAGTATATCTCAAAAACCAGAATATTCTCAAGTTGTTTGAAATACTAATTTTAACTTCAGGTACAAAATAGAAGAAATATACATGCAAAACATTGACATACCGAATTGGTATAGTATGTGTATATAAACATTATAACTATTTTTACTGGTACAAAATTTAAACAAAATTCAATAATAAAAATAAAAGAAACAATAATTATAATAATCCGTTTTTGTGGGAATATATTAGTACAAATTTATATCGATTAATGACTTACAAAACTTGATATGGTAATCTACAATATGTGTACATCATTATGTTTTATTTGATGTTTCGTGAACTAACTTAATAGATAATTGCCCATACACCCCCACAAAACGACTTGAATAACTGAAGTAAACCAGAAAATAAACTTGTATAAATAAAAAAGGACTTGATTAAATAAAAGTCGATGCTGATAGTAATGTTTTATTCAATTTATATATTGCACTAGCCATTTATTTCCAAGATACGAAATGTTATATCTAAGGGTACACATTGACAGGTGGTGTATGAGCAATTTCTGATACCAGCAGCAATTACTATTCGACTACAAAATTATTAGTAGACAGATTAATTAGCTTATCATATTCATCAGTTTTATTATAATGTCTCGTATCACTGTTAAGGCCTTGTAATATTTATTATTCAAATGTGATAAATCTGTCCAATGGCCAGTCTCCTGTCAGAATGCGAGTCCGTACGAATTTCCTGATGTCCAAACATAATAATATGTTGATAATAAAGTCAATAATAGTACTCATGAAAGGTAGAAGATTTTAAGCATGGCTATATTGAAATAATGGTTCATGAGTTTCGGAAGTTATGTTGAGGTCATTCCAGTCGATGCCAATATTTAACAACTATTGCTGAGAATGTAATTAACTCAGAATACTAAACCATGCAACAATTTGTACTTTTTTCTAAGATACGGCCATCGGAGACCCCATTCTTGTTATTCACTTTATTCCTTCGATCATGAAACTACGAAATCAAGATATTCACGCTAGACGGGAGATTAATCATTGATCGCTAGCACGATGTTTTTTAGGTTATCATGAACATGATCAAAAAGTATTGAAAATTTTGCATTTGCATTTTATATTTTAATTAATTAATTCGTATAGTTGCTACTTTATATATACATAGGCCTTTACAGTAATATATGAGTATGTTTAGATTCTTTGGCAAAATACATACTTCGACATTACCTATCTTAAGGCCAGGTATTCCCACAAAAGTATATACCGTCGTCCATAAGCGCCAGGGCGCGACTGATCGGGCCCGTCAAGCCACCGCGCTCACGAAATTATGCAGTAGGTAAACATAGTAATTAAGTCAATCATTGTATCAAATACAACTCAGCGAATTTACCTAGAAATATTTTGGTGTCTTTAATTGAGTACAAAAATAATATAGAAAATGTCAGTAGTTAGGTCATAATATTGAAAAAAAAAAAAACTTTAAAAAGGGGGTATTTTTTTATCGAGTGAAATTCATTGCATTTTGTAACTGAAAATGATCTTTTTTCAGAGTTCAAATAACCTCTTTTCTGTCTCAGATGTTTCAAAAAACCCAAAAATAAGCCTCTGCTGGAATACCTAGCCTTAAATCTTATGTGATATATTTACATGTTTTTACAATTACATCATAGTGAACTTGACCTAACTAAAACTAATTCGAGTTGTACATGACGTAAATATTATTATATTATTAATTATAAAAATGGGAAGATAATTCCAGTACCTATGTTTTGATTAATAAGGTTTAAACCAACCTATACAATATTGAATATTCATTCACGAAAGTACTGCTAATCAGGTATTAATACGAGGCATTTAAATATTGACTTTGTCCCATTAGAGTTGGTAGTAATATGATGTTTTGAGTAATCTATTCATCATTAATTACTGTGCTGAAAAATATAATTGATTACCTATTACAATACCGGAAACATAATAATATTGTAAACCCTAATGGAATATAAGTCAATTTTAAACTTTTTGTTGGGGAATACAATTAATTGTATACACCACAATAAACTAGAAATCGTTTTCTTATTCAAAATAATGTTCATAAATAATATATAAATAAAATTTGTGTTACATATTACTATATACAATGTACAAAGAATTCTTTGGTATAAATATTGACAATATTGTGACGTAATGATTATATTATTGTGGCGCAAGAGATACTATTACGTAATAAATATGAAAGGGGAATACAAATTGTATTTACAAGTATCCAGTCTTACTTTGTCAATCCAATGACCATTTATTCTACTCCTGCTTCAAACTAATCTTATTATGATATTTGCAATAGTTTTTCACATTGCAAAAACATAATTATTTATCATAAAAATATAATTGCATTCAAGAAATTGATCACGATTTAGGCTATAAAAATGTCTAAATAAATGCATAGTTTAATACAATGGTGGTTTAGAGTATTCAATATTACTAATATCCTTTGCACCCACAGATCACAAACACAAGAGTAAGCACCATTTTCAGTTTGAGAGATGTAAAATCCCATACATTGATTGCCCAAGTTGCACCTAATAAATTAAGTAATTTAAACAATTCAAGACAGAAGAATAATATTGGGATGATAAGTAAATAGTAGATGTTATTTTATTTCATACATAAATAAAAAAGTTATGTCAATTTAAAGAATACCATCCATAAATGATTGGAATGCGGGCTGTCTGTGTACTAAAATAGATTTCCAAAGCGGGGTTTGCCTTCTGGTGTAAGTTGCTAATTGATCGCTTGTTGCAATAAATAAGTGTTCTGCTTGATACAGCCTGACATTGAATTTGGTAATGTCCATTGACATGAAAGTAAGTTTATGTAACAATTTCATAATTAGTGACAATTTTATTACTGTATATTCTTGATTTTATGATCTGTGTGTATAAAATAGTCTATTGTATTTTAAAGCTATTGTAATTATGGGACAAATGATTCATCAGATCTATCCAAGGAGAGTCCCTTTAAAACAATTAGTGGTGGTCAAAGTCTGAATCATACTTGGTTGTTTTATAATATTTCGGCTAAATATGGGCATCACAAATTTGACTCTAAAATCATTTGGCCCTTTACATTAAAATTATAATTGCTTATTTTTAAGACAAATGAAGATACATTTCTCAACAAATAAACTGAGATAAAAGTATAGTTATGTATATACAATCAAGTAACATGCAGCAGTAATGAGTAAGCCCTCACAAAGTGTTCATTTACAAAATAAAAACTAATTTGAGATATTTTACATTCAACAACATTAAAATTGAATTTAAAGTTATATAATCGCGTATTAAAAACATTAAATTGCAAATATTAACTTAATCGGTCTTTTAAACATCTGCTTTCTGCTGAGATGGAGTTACTTTGATAATTTAATATTAACAAATCCTTCGTTCAGGAAGAGCATTTTATAAGGTAATTTAAAACGATAGTAATACTATACACTTTAGGGCACTGTGTAGAACGTCAGATACGCGACGCTTAAAACGAATATTGTACCTATACCGATTTGAACATAGTATAACAATATTTTACGTAACGTACGTACTTACATGAAAACTAAAACGTGCGAATTGTGTAGGTAACCATTCGATTTCATAAAAATTTTGTCGACCGGTGTCTTATTCCTGATACGTATGCGCACGAGCGTTAAATTTTGATTTTAGTTATATGTATTACATTATTTCCCATACCGACACGCAAAACGACCAAACGTAGCTATATTCAAAGCGGCATAGTTATAATATAGCTCTTAAGTTGTACTATTATAATGAATACTATAGACGTATTGTAATATTCTCTTTCACTTTATGCTTCGTTTTTTTTTAAATAAGTAAATCAACATCTCAAAATAAATTTATTTAAACGACTTTTTACCCACTTACAGTAGGATAACCAAATAATAAATAAACCATGGCCAAGTTTACTGAAATAATAACTTTCTGTCGCAAGTGTAGGTACGTTAAACGTTCGTCTATAGTATTCTCATTGGGTGTTTCTTCATTGGTCTACACGGCAACGACACAGATATATAATTCTAGTGAAGCTGCCACACTACAGACATAAAGTTTTAAAATATTATCAAACAGTTGACACTAAATATTTATTGGTGTAGCAGCACCTTAAAGTTCCACTTCTATGCCACTCACACCGCACACGCACACTTGGTAGTTTTCGTGTACACACAAACATATAAAAGATGTCGTTGTCGTGTCGTCGTGACGGCGATGGGAGGGCGATTTAATAAAAGTATATTACCTGTTGCGGGGGAAGGGATAGCGGCTGCAGCGGTTGCAGCGATTGCAGTGGTTGCAGCGATTGTAGCGGCTGCAGCGACTGCACTGGCAGCTGGCCGGCGGGCGCCAGCGGGGGCGCGCTGCTGGGCGGCGGGTGCACCGCGAGCCACATCTTGCGCGGCCCCAACATCCCCTGCTTCCCGGTCGATTCTTGTGCTGGAATATGGGCATGTTGGTATAATGTAACTAGTTCAATTTTTATAGTTTTGGATACATTGCCTAACCTCTGTTGTTACATGAATAACTTTTATTTAAAATTGTTCACTTTATTGGCTTAATAGGTTGTCTGGAAGAGATTGCTATTTAAGTAATATCAATAAAGTAATAAGTAATAAGACCGCCTATTGTACTAGTTCCTGTATAATAAAATGTATTTGGATATAATTTTGGTGTACAATAAAGAGGATTGTGTTGTTGTTTTGTTATAACTTAAAGGGTATGGAGTATGTCATATCTATTATACAACAATTAGCTCAAAATGATAAAAATCATCATATCTGAGAACCAACCTTTCAAAAGTTGCTGTTTTACTTGATGTTGAACAAGAGCCAACTGTTGTGGTGTTAACGAGTACCCATGTAGTCCCTGCAAGACGATGCTTGGACCCGTGCTTGTCTGCATCACCTGTAATGAAAGGTATCGAGTTGGCATAATTATACTGTATACTGGAATGTCGTGATATACATTTGAGTTTGTGTGTTAATCGTAATAATTATTTTGGACTTTGTAACCGTGCACCAATGTTATTAATATCTGAGGAATCTTCGTGTTTAGGCTGTAATATAAGTACATAGAGACGGACGCAGGGACTTAACAAGAGAACTAAAAAGGAATAAGGGAAGCAGAAATTTGACAAGACGTCGGCTTATAAACAAGTCTTGAGATATAAATAAAATAATTATACCGGCTGTAATTACCTGAGCGGTGACAGTCTTTATGACGGTGCCGGGTGGCTGGCCTGCGAGCAGGCGTTTCTCCATAATCTGGTCTTCGGTGAGCGGCGCGGGCGTGACGGGCGCGGCGGGCGGCGCGGGGGGCGCGGGCGGCGCGGGGGACGCGGCCGGGGCGAGCGCGAGCGGCGGCGCCGGCACGCGCGGCACGGCCGCCGGGCTCTGGCCGATGTGCGCCACGATCTGCGCCTGGTTGTTCCCCGTCGGCCGGATGAGCACCTGCTGCCCGTTGACGGTGGCCAGCTGGATCTTGCCGGCGGCGAGCTGCTGCACCAGCACGGGGTTATTGACGACGATCTGCTGCGTGGCGGCGGGGCGGGCGCGGGGGGCGGCTGCGCGCGCGGGCGTGGCGGCGCGCTGCAGCATCTGCCCCTGCACCAGCACCGTCTGCAGGCCCGCCGCGCGCGGCTGCAGCGTCGCACGCGCACCCGCTTGCACCACCACCTGATGTTAGTAAATAATTAATTAGATGTCATTTTGAAATTGTAGTACTCAAAACCGACTAATTTATTTTTGGATGGCGTTTTAAGATTCTATTCTATTGACGTTTTAGTTTCGCACCAGTTTTCTAAATCGTGACACCAATACAAAATTACACAAATAACACAAGTAACTAAGTCCTGAACACTTGTAATCCTGTTCCCGCTTCAGCTTCCAATGCCGATAATTCTTACAAAATATCTGTTTATACAGTGCCACTTGTTTCATCTCTACTAAGTAACTTACAATATTTTATTATTACCTGCTGAGCGACGGGCTGCGTGGGAGTGCCGGTGGGCGCGGGCTGCGCGGCGGGCTGCACCACGAGCTGCCGCGCCGGCGCGACGGCCTGCGCGGGCTGAGCGATGACACGCGTCGCAGCCGGCGTCGAGGGCTTGCTCTCCTCCGCCGCGTTCTTCGAGGGAATGCCCACTTTCTCGCTACTCTCCCCCGACTTCTCTTGGCTAGAGGTCTTGGCGGGCGACGCCGCCACCAGTTGGCCGGTGACTCCCTGTTGTCCCGCCATCACGATGTGCAGCTTCCCATCCGGCATCTGTATCAGTTGCTGCCCGGCCAGCAGACCCCTCACGGTGATTTTGCCGTCTGGCGCCCGAATTATTTGCACCTTCTGTGGACCCTCCTTCTGTGGAGTGGATTTTGGAGTAGCATCTCCGGACGTAACCGTTTTGGTCACGGGCTGACTGATCACTCTCGTGGATCCGTCCGCCCCCTTTGTCATGATTATTCTTCTTGTTCCTATTATAGTTTTTTGGCCGGTGGGTGTTGTAGCGTTAGGTGTCAATAATGATAATGAAGTCAATGTACTTTTTCCGGAACTTGTGTTAGACTTGTTTTTATCTAAAAGAAAATAAAACCATTGTAGGTTATTTAATTTTTTAAACATTCACACAATTATAAGTATGTATGTATGTATATGATATGACAAAGTAATAAAATGACATTCACCCTGAGACATCTCCAACGCCCTTTTTTGTTGATGGGCAGCTCTCTGTTCACGCAGTTGTTGTTCCATTTTATCTTTGAGATCAGCATTAGGTGGCGCCGGGGCTGTGTTCCGCTGCGGCAGTTTTCCAGTAGACGTCCGTGTCACTGGCGTAACTCGATCAGCCCGTTCGCCATACTGACGGACTTCCCATAATTCCAATTTATCTTCATCCACCCATTCTTCAGACACCTAAAACAAAATGAAACAATAAATATCCTGGTACAACTTCCTCCCATTCATGTTTATTATTGTTTCTATTCATCTATTACAATAACTTACCTGTGGTTCTGTATTTTGAGGAGATTCAGCTCGTTTCCTCTTTCTAAGACCACTTCGGATCGATGTAACTTCGCGCACCGTTTTTGGTAATTCGAGTGGTATAACCACACGTCGACGTAAATATTGTGTACGTTCTGAAAATTGACCGACGTGTCGATGCTTCAACAATTCAAGGGAAACGATTTCCGTATCAGTAGTTAATTGGTGTTTCCCATCTGCAGTAGCCGGTTTAGCGGCCATGTCATCCCAGCGCAAACATGCCCACATAATACGTAACTGCAAAGCAGCACTAGCGAGCCATTGAAGATTGACAGTCCGATACAACCAACATGTCTTAAATAGCGGTCTCGGACAGGGATAGGGCCAAACTAGTTGGTTGGGTTTGGCACTATGACTGAATCCAGTCACAGTGTTTAACCCAGCTTGTCTGCATAACTTCTTTAGTTCATGAGATGGCAACACCATTAAGGTTTTAGCTTTACTTTTAGTATGAAATGATGAACAAAGAGGATATTTAACAGGTGTTCTTTTCTTTTTCTTTTCCACAACTGATGTTTGAACTCTTTTAAGGTAGACTTTGCCAACAGGCTTCTCAGAAGAATATATTCTTACAATTCCTCCTTCAGCAATTTCTTCCTTTACGGGTTTTTCCTCCCGTTTTATAGATCTAGTGAGACCGAACCTTCTATTTATTGGTGCACGGTACTTAGGGGGCTCATTTTTCTTAGATTGGGTTACAGAACATTCATATGATTCCTTTGTATTGTCAGTGTTGCAAACATTGACATTGTTGGGTTTGGAATTTCTGCCTCTTGTTATTTTAAGTTTGGGTATTGGTGGTCGCATACCTTCACTCTTTTGTTCTTGTTGTTCATTATCTGTCAATTCTTTTAGAGGTCCTATTTCAACGTCATTATCATCATTGCTATTTGACGTTATGTCAATATCCATTTCGTTACCTACAGCTGGAACTGCAGATTCCTCAAGTGTACTTTCCGATTTTAATGGGTCTACCATTGAAATGTCTTCATCATGCTGTTCAGATTTTACATCACATTCACCAGAAGATTTTCTCTTGACAAATCCATCAGCATTTTTGTTATCGCATTCCTGAGCACATGCTACTGCCGATAGAAGGTCATTGAGTATATTTTCACTTGAATTTGAACTTTTCCCTAATAAACATTGTTCCAGGATTGACGTTCTAGTTTCTTTAGAATTTAGAAAATTGGTGGAATTGACGGCACCTTTCTTTATTAGGCCGAGCAATTTATTTAACAACTTTCCCTTTTCAATACACAAAGGCGAGTAGCAGTCTATGTTTTGGCCAGACTGAAGTAATGATGATAGCTCCACCTTATTGCACCTTGCAGAGTAACATTTATAGTGCTTTGTAAGAAGAGAAAGTTTCTGATATTTCTCTTTTAGACTGTCTATATCGTTAGTTGCAGATAGAGTTTTTGATTGGGACTCATAGGTTGCATCACAAATGGACGTAACATCAGGCTCCTCGTTTTCTACATCAATATTCTTTTCATCCTCATTTTTAACGTCAGGGTCTTCTTTTTTTACACTATTTAATAAGTTACCAATTTTTTTCTCTTCCATGAATTTTAAATATGTCCTACGGGCAAGAAAATCGTCGAGTTTCGATTTTCTAGCTATTTTAGGATAGTATCTTCTCATAGAAGAGCTTAAAGCTTTTTCCACGTCAATCTCATCAAAATCTTCATTATCTTTTTCCAACTGCATATTTCGCATGGAAGGTGGTACTAAAATGGAAAACATAAAAAATATTTAAAAACTGTATGGATAGTGATATAATATAATTTATGTAATAATAGTAGAAATAAGTGAAACTTACATTTATCCATAACGTTTCTGTCAGCTGTATCGTTTGAGGTTAAATATTCATAAGTTTTAGGTTCTACTGCCAAGACCTTGATAGTATTTCCTTCTTTAACTCTTACCGCAATTTTTGCAGGACCATCATACAAGCTAGCCTTAGAGTTATTGCTATGCTTCTTAAACTTCCTGGTTGTTGCATTCCACAGCCAGCCCCATTGCCCGTGGACTCTGTATTCTTCTCCCTTTTGTTTCCAAACCTGTTTAAAAAGTTATCAAGTTCTAATTATGCACATACACTAATGTATAGTATGTTTATTAAATAGGAATTAAAAAAAAAAAAATTACAAATGAAAACACTTAAAAAATACTAATAGCTTACTTAATCATTAAAGTCTAATGCCCCAACTCAGAGTCCCTAATGGTTACTTAAATCACTCTTTAGTACAGAATTTGTTAATAAAGAGCGATTAAAATAACCATTAGTGATCGAGTTGAGGCATAAAAGGCATATTAGATTTTATATGTGTAAAAAAATGTATACCTGATGTCGAAGACCCAAAGAATATTTGACAAAATTATATGCTGTCCGATATCTTTCTTCTTCTTCATCTCTCTCTTTTTTTTCTCTTTTATCCAATTTTTTCCTCTCTTCTCGCTCAGCAGCAGTGGTACGCATGAGTTTGACATGACCTAATTGTTCATGCCATGCTGGTACCCAAACAACACTTTTAATGCAAGCCTGTAGTACGCACAAGGCTCTTGCAAAGTCCCGAGGTGCTTGACAAAGTTGTACGGCTTGAACCCATGGCTTACGTAATAATGACCAATTTGGATGCATAAATTGCAGAACTATGTTTGATTCCAAATGTAAAAGAGTTTGCCTTAAAGTTGCAATCAACAAAGGCTTAGTCGCTGAAATAAAATATGTTTACTTGAGTTGTGGAAAATTTTGATCATACACATAAGCCCCAACTCAGAGTCACTAACAGTTGCTTAAATCGCTCCTTAGTACAGAATTTGTATGGAGATTCTTTACTAAGGAGCGATTAAAGTAACCTAATTGACTCTGAGCTGGGGCGATAATAGATTAATGTTTAACTGTTATTAAATAAGGTATGATTTATTTGCAGGTTTGATTTTGGGTGCATTAAAAGCAAATCACAACAGTATTGATTCCTGTGTATCAGTTTAATTTTGTACAAAATACCAAATAACTCACCATTCAGTAGTCCTATCCATTTGAATTCTTGTGCTGATGACAAAGAGAATTTATGTGATATGTAACGCTTTTTATCTCTTTCTTCATTTCTTTGAGGTTTATTTAATGCTAAGGGGTTGGAAACATATTGATTGACATAAGTTTTGAAGTTATTTTCGTTTCCCAGTTTGAATAAAGAGCTTCCATTCAACATTTGGTTAGACCTTAGACGAGTCACTCGTTCAGTAGCTGAAACAAATGCAAATGATAAAAGCCAGGTATTATTAATAATAAAATTAAATAATATATGAAAAAGCTAAATAATTTATGTTTCATTAGATAACTTACTTTCTTCACTTTTCTTTTGAGCTGAGTTTCTTATTTTGTTAATGTTATTTTTGATTCGTTTTGGATCATCCACAT
Organism: Thymelicus lineola; assembly: GCA_963932265.1. Classification (NCBI taxonomy): domain Eukaryota; kingdom Metazoa; phylum Arthropoda; class Insecta; order Lepidoptera; family Hesperiidae; genus Thymelicus; species Thymelicus lineola. The sequence goes on from OZ010686.1 coordinate 9,922,271, forward strand.
CTGTGATACCTTGATCATCATTGTCTTCATGAGCATCATTACTGGTAACAGTGACTTCATTACCTACTTCCCCATCCACAAGAACTGACATATTACTATCATTTTTGTTACCTTCACATTTGGAATCTTTTGACTGCTTATTTGTAATTATGTTAGCATTCTCAGCTTCAAGATAAGATTTGCGATTGCCTTTTGCCTGATTTGTCAACTTTTCTGTAATATCCATTTGTCGAAGTATCTCTTCCTTCATCTCTAATAGTTCTCTTACCAATGGAGCTTCCATATCATCACCATCTAATACATTAAGTAGTGCTTGTAACTGAGTGCCAGTGGTATAGTACCACACCTCACCATTTTCTGATTCTCTGTAAAAATAAGAAGTATTTATAATAGTTCTGGAACGATTGTTATTAATATGCGTAGTAAATTTAAATATTTAACTCACATAAAAATCCGTCGTGCTATAAACCAATATTTCCTGCCATGTCTATCAAAACCTAAATGTTCATGACGACAAAGCAAGCCTTGCTTTTCAGCATCTGGTAGGCAGTCCGTCACACCCATAACTTTGTGTTGCTTACATAAAGCACACTGCCAGTCTTCGGATGGAACATTCACAAGAGGGGGATCCACACACTCCAAATGAAATACTGCAGGACAAGTCTCACAGCACAACAGATCTCCCAAACGATGGCAAACACGACAGTGATCATCGTAATGGATGGGATCTGGAAAATAAATAAAAGTTCCAATACTTATAGTACCTAAATGTAATAACTATTATACTATTGCAACTGATTAATTAAAACAAAATACTTTCTCTCATTGTATACCAAATAATTTTAAATTTTAATTTAAGAAACAACAATTGATTTGTTTTTTTTTTCCGAATTAAGAGCCTATGAGCTATTGACTTAACACTATAACTTTCAATACTTTGGATAAATTCTATTAAAAATTAAAGTATCAAAAACTCGTAAGATTTTAGTTAAATGTTAAATGCCTACTGCATTTTATATGCCAAAATCAAGTGTTAAGTTAAGTTAACTCTTTATTGAGAAGAATATAGAAATCATATTTTGAAGTGAAACTTCTTTAGAATCGTTGTGATTTCAAACCGGATGCAACGGAAAAAACGACAGGTAAGAGACATAAATACAAAAATGTGTAGGAAAGAATGAGACAGAAATATACTCGGCAAGCATGCATATAATATAACTGCTAATTTCGTCGTTGAATCTAACTTCTCCATAGCTCAATGGTCAGGACGTAGATACACAATACCTGATGCGCAGGTTTGCGTCTCTCAGTATTTCTTTTTTTTAGTTTTATTTTTATACTGTTTTTAAATACTTTCAATGCTTTCATGCTGAAGCTAACCCTAGGACCAAAGTGGATGAGAGTTGCAGCTGACAGGAAACAGTGGAAGGAGTTGGAGGAGGTCTTTGCCACAAGGCACACCGAGCACAGGGACATTCTTTAAAAAAAAAAAAATAAGTTTATGTAGTAGTTTAATTTTTTTTTTGTTTAAATTTTTTCTTTAAAAAAAAAAAAAAAGTTCAGTAACTTATGACTGTTATGTTAAACTGTTCGGTAAATAAAAGGCTAAATTATTATTATTATTATTATTAAATACTTTCAAATGCTCTTTTAAATATTTTCAAAGAATTTATCAACAAAAAATAAGAATTTCATTTTTGTTGTTTAATATCTGTCGATCGACCGACCGATTGTTGTTTCTTAGTTAGTCGCTAGATGGCGCGCTACAGTAATTTTGTGTAAGACGGCTGCTAGATGGCACTTAATAATTTACGTGTTGTTGTCGAGGGGTTTACGCGGCAAAGAGGGAACTAACGCTCAAGGTCCTTGGCTCGGGGACGCGCCTTAATACGTGCTTGTATTTGAGCATTTAACGTGTGTTAGTGTATGTGAAAAGTGAAAACTATGTGAGCTACTGTACACTGTATGCGGCTGCGTATTACAGCTTTTTAGTAAGATGTCAGCGTGGTGTGTTATTATTTAACTGTGTGTTTGTGAGAATTTTTATATCTTGTTTAGTTTCACTTGTATCGTGTGTGAATCGCACACACACGTTTTTTTTTATAAATATCAAGTTTGTACATCTGGTCTGTTATAGTGCAGTGTAGTGTAATACAAAAGTTTTACGGCTCATTATGTTCAAGGCACTATGGGTGGAATTTGATACCAGTTGGTGTGATTAATATATTATTTAATTATAATTAAATAATTATAGTTTTGATGTCTGATGCATAGTGGGCTTATTACAGTTATATTTCTAAGTAAGGGTTGAATAACCAAGATTGAATAGGTCCTATCCTACAAATAAAATCAGTATAAGTTATCATCAAATCTAATCCAATCAATTTTGTTTTAATTTTGTTGACATCATTATACTATGGCGCAATCAAGTGCATGCATCATACTTGCATGTTCATTCAATGCATTTAACATAAAAACATGAAATATTTAAATAAACACTATGCCACAAACATTATCTTAAGTTAGATTTAGGTGAGTATTACTTTGTAAACAATATTGGTTATAACACTACATTGAAATATTAGTAAAAAATATTAATTAAAATTTGTTTATGAACAAATGATAATTTATTCTGCAATTATTTAAATTTTTTACTTTAAAATTATGTTAAAAAGACACTTATGTTAAAAATATACTAAATAAGACTCATCAAAAAACTGATTCTTATGAAACTAATATTGAATACTATGAAAATAATAAATATTAATAAAAATAACAGGAACTTACTCTCACTTATAAGGTCATCTCGAACTGGATTTGTTATCAAAAACTGATTACACAAGAATTGCAGCACCGCTAAGCGGTTCTCTGATGAAGTAAATGGATATTCACAAGAATTTAAAATTTTTGTGACATTCTGATCAAAGCACTTATCACTCTCAACATAAACTCTAAGAACTTCAGGCCATGTCAAGACATCAAGTAAAAACAGAGTGATATTTACACTATCCTTATGGTCCAAGGGTCCAAAATGAGTCTGTTGGGCGTCTTCTTCTCGTAACAATGCCTTCAGCAACATTACATGCACTTCAGTGAGTAAACTACTTTGCTCCTCGCAACTCACGGCTGCACACAAATCCTCTAAGCGGAAAGGAGACAACCTCACCAAGTGCCTGAAGTGACGCAATACCTCATACACACCAACTACTTGCAAAACTAAATTCTGAGGAACAAGCAAGTCTTCTGATGATTGTGGGAGATGTAGTTGAGGAATTTGACGTTCTTGCTGCAGCCAAAGAGGGTCTGGGCTCGGAGGACGAATTGTACTGGTAGTTTTCTTTAAAGTTCCACCTGTAGAACTGTAACTACTCACTGAAAAGTCACTATCACTGGCAGCTCCGTCACCGACACTCCCTTCTGAGCTCTCACTCCCGCGATCATCCTCGCCTTCAGATCTATCACTATACTCATCACCGAAATCTGATCCATAATGATATTCCGACTCATGGTAGTCTGCAGCATGAGGATTATATCCTCTCCTCGAATAAGCATTCGATAATCCTCCCTTCTTACTTTTATGTGATTTACCACCTCGTTGTTTTCGCGTGCTACGCCTACTTATATCACTTCCTTGAGGTGAAGATGCTCTTGACGCGGATGGTGTACTAGCCAGAGAACTCGTACTGATATTTTGTGCTTGTAAATATTTTGGCTTTTTCAGTAGATGATATTGAAATTTTCGTGTTTTTTCAATACTTCCCGATTTCGGGGGCCTCCCGCGTTTTTTCGTCCCCCTGCCTGACATCATATTGCAATAATGTCAATTATATACAATTCTACACGTGTGTCGAAAACACATTCTTGTTTACAATAACAAAACTTTGTTGTACACAGATAATTGTATTTAGATTCATCCTAAATCTAAAGTATTCATGATCAGTACGTAGCTCGTAAGCCCTCACAAAAAACAATTGTCACAATTTTCAAACACGGTTCACGGTTTCTTGCAACAAATAGTATTTATTTGTCAGTTCACTGATAAGAGACAAGTATGAAATTTTTATTTAGGAAAGAAGGCACCAAAAACGCAATGACGCGAAATGTGAATAGGTACATGCAATTCTGAAACGCTTGATGCTGGCTTCTCATTGGTCGATTGTCAGGCCGCCATGTCGTTTTTAAGCTTATGGGGTTATTGAATTTTCTCCAAATTGAGCTTCAGTTGAAAAACGAAGTCCAGTGTCTTTAGTTACAAAACAATAATAAACAACGTTGAAAAAAGCATACATTATCTCAACGTACTAAAACTATTAATTGTCACACAGAACACTGTATCACGTCTAAACTGGTAGCAAGCTATATGATGGCGGCCATTTTCTTCCTTTAATGAAGGTGTCAAGACACGGTTCTATAACTTATTTTAAGATTAAAACTACTTTATAACTATTATTAATGTATAAAATTATTCACTTTTTTAATTTTAATACTTTAAATTACTTTTGTTTTCTACGTAGGAGAATTATTCAATTATAAAGATATCTTAAAGTTACCGGATGATATTTTATAAGTGGCAACATTATTTTTAATTATTGAAAAATAAAAACTCCTCTATTTCATATTTTTCTATTAGGCAATGTTATGCATACTGATAAAAGCAGTGAACGTAGTATATTAGTTCATTGGATAAAAGTAAATATCAAAAATCAAGAAGTTAACTTGAATGATTTTATTTTATTATTTAAAAACTTCATTGATCACATATTATTTTGCGTTAGTTTTAAAATCTAGATAACTCTGTCTTGTTGCTATATTTAATAGAAATGAGTCTGTATTTTGTTTACATTAAAATATAAAAACAACTTAACTTTATTGATTTAGCTACCATCAAAGTATTAAAATATGGAAGGTAATATAAACACATTAACTGATATTTTTATTTATGTTTATTTTTGTATAATATGGTGATGATGAAATGAAACAATATTGTTTGTAACAGTACATTTCTTTTATTATAAGTACACCACACTTGTAAAAAAACTTGAACACAATTGAATTATATATCCTGGGATTATAGATAACATGGACACCATAGAAAAATGTTCATTCAATATTACATTACATCATCCGTTTTCACTTCATGTACCTTACGAAGATTGCAATCCAGTTATACTATAATATCCTTGATCATCGTCATTGCACAGAGGCACAGAGTATACAATGAGATGTACTATTACGCTTTCTTTATCTGTACATTCTGGAATGTCAAATGATGTCAATGGCACATCAATTGTCAATGTCAAATCAAAAATAATTTTGCCTGCATGAATGAAATGAAGCGAGTAAGTAGCGATTTAGGTGAGGGTCCGGTAAGAAAAGTTTTGCATTTTTATCCGCGTCAGTTGTTCTTTCCAGTTTAGAACTAAGAAGATAATAATGTATCATATGAAAAATATTGTTTCATTCGACAATGAAGTTATATTACCAAAATGTATGTACAGTGTAAGAAAAATTACTGAACCCCATATTGCGGATGATATGGAGATCAATATCAGTAACCAGGTTATCACGTTTCTTAAGGTTTATTTCATTATTATTCTACGTTGTCACCTTCATCAGTATTTAAAAGCTATATATTATAGATTTTCAAGCCTTTTTAATAGATATTTCATTTTATTGAAGTTTATTCGTTTTCTCCAATAGTTCAGTTTTGTTGGATACCTTATTCTAAATTTAAAAGAGTGAGTTAAAATTTGAGTTAATAGTAAAAAGTCTATGCTGTAACTTTAATTTTTAATTTTATTATTTTTACAGCAGGCACCTACTGCAAAAATGACTGAACTTGAAGAAAGGCAGGATCTGCTACTTAAAAAGTTAGACATTCTTTACAACAGAATAAAGACCATAAGTTCTTATTGTAAATTTGACAACATCCATTGTGATACAACTCCAATACAGAAACCAAAAAATGGAAACAATATTGTTTCAAATGTAAGTGATTATTTTTGCTATTTACTTTTTCCTTAACTTTTGAAGATCAAGGAATATTTTATGTAATTATATTTCTTCTTACAGATACCCATGGAAGAAATTGTTGTGGTCCTAAGTCCTGACTGTTTGCCCTGGTTTCTTAACATTTATGTAAAACAAGCCAAGGACCTTAATATTTCATGGCATATTCACTCCTCTGTGCCAAATGAAAAGAAATCAAAAATATATGCCTTCTTCAAAAAGTTTGCAGATTTATACCCCAAAGTGAATAGTAAAACAAACTTACGATTAATATTTAAATGTGGTAAGTTATTATAAAAATTGTATTATATTTATAACTGAATGCACATGCATTAATAAGGGAATGTTTAGTTATATTGTCAACTCATTGTCCATTTGCCCAATGGTCGGCTGGTAGAGAATGCTCTTAGCATTAAGCTTGCCTTTAGTACCATGTGTTAGGTATAATAAAGATTAAATAAATAAATTGTCATCTAATAATATTGAATAATAATATTGAATGATTCTATTGTTTGATATATTATTTATTTCTGTTTCAGTTGCAGTGGACTCGGAACTGAAGATGTCATCTTTAGATATACCAATTGTTGGTATTGTTAATATAATGAGGTATCTAGCATTGGTATATCCAAATATTGTGTTCTATGACTATAATGATTACCAAGTAGATTCTCTATTAGATATCTGCTGCTTACTGGAAAGAGCTTCAGAGAAAAATAGGGAATCTCTCATAAAGAAACTGTTTCTACAACAAAAAAATTGGATTAATGGAAATAGTTTTTCAATTATTGATCTTGCAGTTTATAATATTGCAAAACAATGGCAGAACAGTACCAAATATGTTCCTAAAACATGGTTTGATAACTGCGAGAAATTTGTTATTTAAACATTAAATTCTTGATCTTTTAAAAGTATCAATGAAAAGTTGTTAATAAATACATTCAGCTATTGGATTTTTGATTAATTAATATCCCTTTTTTACATGTTAAGTAATTTGGTATCGTGTATTTAATATTTATATAACAAACAAAACAAAATAGTGGCTTAATATACTTTTAAAAAATTATTTATGTTTTATTTGTTCCGCTGACTAACTTGAAGCACAAAGTACTAAAATAGCACTGTATCTTTATTTTACAAATCCAATTATAGTTAGAATATGTTATTTTAATGGTTTATTGTGTCATCTGTATGTACCAATCTATACAAATAAAATTAAGCTAGTTTTTTTTTTATTACCAGTCGGGTTTGAAAAAAAATCTTAATTGTGTATAATAACCAAGGATATTATAGTATAACTGGATTGCAATCTTCGTAGAGGTACCTAAAGACAGATGACATAACATTGAATGACTATTTTCGACCAATCACAGGCTGGATTGACTTTGTCCTTCATAATTATAGGGTGTCCACACTTAGACCAATTATGTCCTAATTTGATAAGGTTCTTCAAAATGTTTTTCAAAAGGCTACAATATATATTATACTAGCTGACCCGGCGAACTTCGTATCGCCTAACATTCAATGTAGGTATGCAATGTTAGTTTTAGCAGGTTTAATAAATTGGAGATCATTAAATTCCCTCTCCTTCTCTAGTTTCTAACCATGAACTAACGACGACCCTGTAGCCTAGTTGGTAGCGACACTAGCGACCCTGCCTGCGAAGCGAGGGGTCCTGGGTTTTATTCCCGGCCGGGGCAGATATTTATGTGACAGATTAATATTTGTACTCTGGTCATGGGTGTTATTGTGATGTATTACATGTGTTGTCCATGCCATCCGCGACACAGGTGAAAACCTACTGCAGGGTATGTGTGTGTAAGGGTTTATTATTATTAATTATACTAACGTTAAATTTTTATTTACCGTTAAATTTTTCCCTTAAGTTAATACTTAATTTTTTACATTTATAACTTTAAATTTCATCCCCTCCTTTCACCCTTTAGGCCTTAGGGGATGATTGTCCAAATAAACTTGTTACAGTACTTTTGTTTTTACAGGTGGTAAATGATCACTAACGACCGCCGAGAGTAGAAAAAATTTAAAGTCGCAATTAAAAATAGGGTTTGGTGGTAGAAGGGTGAAAATTTAGGGCTGTTTGTATTTTTAATGGCAAATCGTATAATCAATCATAAGGGGCACGTCACGTGTTAGGGGGAGGAAGGGGGGTCGATGTAGTGTGACAAGGGGTGGGAGGGGCTCTAAATTTCGTGACGTCACATTTCAAAATCGAATTTAAATCGTTATGTATAGGCAAATATAAAAAAAAAACAATAAATGAGAATTAAGAACTGCTGTTTTAATTTAATCATTTCTAGGTGTAAAATTTCATAATATGTGACGTCACACTAGGGGGGGGGAGGTCTCACCAACGTGACCAGCTATGACAAGGACGTGGGAGGTAAAAAAAGGCATGAAATTAGTGTGACGTAATTTATGGATGGCCCCTAATCATAAAAAATTAAAATGAAAAATTTCAATAAATAAATAAAAAAATTGGGATGGATCATCCTTATCACTTAGGGGTATGAAAAATAGTTTACTTCCTATAGACCTACTGAATATACACACAAAATGTCATAAGAATCGGTCAAGCCGTTTCGGAGGAGTTTTGTTACAAGCAATTTGAAGGAAAAGAAATCCTTAAGTTAAAGGTATTGTCAAATATTTAATGAACTTGGACTTTTACAACATGATTTATATGAATTTTCCACAACAGTAAAAACCTGAAATTTTTCATGACGGTGGCATATTTTTAAGGTGCCCACTGACGATACGTCCATCAATCCAAATGTAGTGGACGTCTTCTAAAATCGTTCCGTGAATGGTAAAATACTACTCCATTTGGATGGACGTCGTCCAGCTTTGGATTTCCAAACGGATTGAAATCCACGCGTCCAGTCCAAATGGACGTCGTCCACGGCCGACTGTGAATGTCAAAAACGTGCGCCACGCCGTATGGACGCAGTCCATTTTGTCAGTGAATGGGCGACCACGACCCACGTCCATTTTTTTGTGTTTATTGTCTCAGACTCTCAGTTTGTTTTGGTGTCGATGGTGGTAGGTACTTCTTGTTCATGTGCTGGATCTGTCATTTGTATCTACTAACAAAATTCTCCGTACCTTACTTTTTATCCATATTGGGGCAGCATATACTACTAATCAATCCAATACTAATCAACCCAATCCCACGCCGGATGGGTGTCGTAAGAGGCGACTAAATCCGGCTCGCTGATGATAGCGCCCCTCGAGGGATTATATTGGTAATGTTGATTTTAATTGTAAATTAATACCTTTATTACTATTATTATTTCTCCATGGGGTTCGCCTGGAATAGCTACCACACTCGAGCATGAGTCAGCCGCCAAACGACTCATCGTGTTCCGGCTGGGGGCTTGAGTGTCAGTTCTTTCTTTCTTTTTCTTCTCTCTTTCTTGGCTGGCAACACATCAGTAGGGAATGCAAATCTCGCGAGATTGAGGCTCAAGCGAGATCTCGCGAGTTTATGAATAACAATACTGCGAGATCTCGCCAATTTCGAGATCTCGCGAGATTGGCAGTTTTGTGTGTTTTCTTTGCAAATAATCTCAATATTTGAATAAATTAGGAAAAAAATAATAAAAATTGTAAGTATAACAAGATAAACATTTATTTTCATGAATTTTTTCAATAGACTTTTATGTACCAAACATTATTTGACGTATCTGTCTATAATTTTTAATAAACTTCTTAATAGTAAACTTTGATGTACCTACGTAGCTATCAAATAACAAATGAAATAAACAACCAGTTTTCTCTTCTAATATCAATCAAAAATCTTTTAGTAATAAAACAGTTGTTTTATAACAAACAAAATCACGAGAAGTAAAAAAAATTAAACTAACTATCCAAGTTGAGTTGACTTATTATCAATTAAATAAAACTATATCTACTCAGTAGATCCATTAGATATTAGAGATTAATTAACAAAATATAGCAATCAAATGAAAGATTTGTTACGCCTCCCGCGCACCGAAAGAAGCCGACAAATCGCCGCTCCGTCCGTGTCAGTTCGCGCTTCGAATAAGACGATTTTATGCTCGAGTGCGATCTCGTTAAACTCGCGAGATCTCGCCCTATTTTTCGTCCGAGATCAATCTCGCTAAAAAAGGCCGAGATCTCGCGAGAACGAGATTGCATTCCCTACATCAGTGATGCCTTTGGTGTTGCTGATGTCCATGGGCGACGATAGCAACTCACCATCCAGGTAGATCGTCAGCTCGTTTGCCGGCTATTTCCATAAAAAAAAACCTATTGGATTATATTATTATAATGCCTACGTCCGTGCGTGACTTTGTGTTGGAAGTAATAGAATAATACAATTCATATCCATTACTATACTAATATTACTATCCATTATTATCATTTTGTTTCGTTCCGTACGACTGTAAAAATCGAAGTGATGCGATGCGTCCAAATGGAAGTATCGTCAATGGCACCATATTAGGACACATTTTCATTTGGAGTGCGTCCATTTGGAAGTCGGCCAAATGGATGCATCGTCAGTGGCTACCTTTAGTCAAATATTTATCATTCGTGTTTTCGACTGTTGCTGTCGAATTGTACTTAAAAAATCACATACTATATAAAAATACCGGGTTACTATTAATCAGTGATACCTTATTTTAGGCGCTGCTGACGTCCATGTCCACCATTAGGTGGATTGTCAACTCGTTTGCCAAGTGCCAACTATTTCTATTAAAAATAATTAAGGAGGATGTTTGAAAATTTATCGTAGTTTTATAAGGGTACTTAAATTAAAATAATCATCCAATAAAATATTATTATCACTTTATTGATTTTATGAATCCACAAAACAAAATATTATGTCAAAAGCAATATAATTATTATAAAACAACAATGTGTCTCCATTGGAATGGCACTAGTATATTATTACAAACATAATGTAAGCATAATGCAAACATAATGAATAAATCATTTTAAACCTGCAAGTGGCCTTGAAGTTCTTCATGAGGCATTCCCACAGCTCGACATAAATTACTGTTTATTTGAATATATAAAGATAACTGGTTTAAAATTCAGTTGCAAGATTCCACCCGGACAAACATACATACATTGTAAGTTAAATAAAAACTTGTAAAAATACAAGCCGATCAACTGGGTTCTGGTGATTCCATGTACATACTTCATAGTATATTTCTACTACTAAATTAAAATATACATAATTAAGTATTAAATTACGTAGGTACGTTAAATACTCTTACTAATATTAGGAAGAGTGCTTATTAGTACTATTATTATCCAAAAGTAGTATTATATAATAGCTTTGATCATAGACAATATTATCATAACTATAATAAGTGTCTATTATGGTGAAACACCTAGCTTATCTACTGATATGATCGTAAAGAACCATTTTGAAATTTATTAAAGATCACAGTTATTTTTTATTGTGCTAAATATTAATATATTACAAGGGCACAAATACATTTAAAGAATAAAGATGTGCTTGACAAAATTAAAATGAACACGAATATGCTGATGGTGCGATATACCATTATTTATACAAATACACCAAATAACAGACTGTTATAAATCTAAATCTATCAGTCAAGTTGCCTTAAAAGTTAAAATATCAGAATACTATAGACGACTAATTGATATGGCAATGAGATAAAATGATATACTGATAAATTATCATTTTTTTGTTGTATACATTTATTTTAATTAATTTTACTTTTGCTTTTAAGTATTTATTTTTATTTTATATAGTGTAAATATTATGTTGTTAAATATATTAGGTATATTGTGTAGTGTTGTTTATTATTTATTTAACCTTTTGTTTTTCAAACATATAGCATATAAATGATAAAGCTGTAGCAAACATCTTGCTAAAATAGTTACCGCATATTGCAGGCAATTAACTGATGTGTTTTTCAGCATTTGGTAAAATAAAAAAAATTCGCAAACAGAATTCGCCTATAGTATTCTGGTTTGTAAAAAATATAAAATACTTAAAAAGCATTCTGTAATAAAACAGATAATTTTTCTAACAATATTTTGACTAAAATTAATTGAAAACTTATTACATAATAATATTATAAGTTATAGTGCATCTTATTTATATCTCGACAGTCTTTATATTTCCGTATGCACCGACGTGATGAACATCACGGAAATGAAACGGACATTGCCGAGTCTCTAATAAAACAAGAATCACTGTAGTAACATATGGCTTTTATGTACAAAACTACATTTAATTATTTAAGTAGATGCCTAGTTCAGAGATATAGATAGTTCATAGATATTCACACGGAAAAGAACCTGTTTTGTGTACAAAGTATTCAATCTGAAAAGGAATTACAAGCGCATCAACTGGATATAAGAAAACAATTGGAAATTTAAGATGCACTGGGCGAAGTGATGTTTACATATTTAAAGCTTTATTTGGTTTTAGAAAAAAACATTAGTAGAATAAATTTACGAAAATTCATTGTATCCACTAAAATTGTAGAACTTTTAAACTATCAAAACCACAGACACTTATTTCATTAGTGCACACATGTGTGCATAAAAGTCAACATCTTGGATGATAAAATCTAATATCAAAAGTAAATAGCCGCCATTATTGCCAGCTACCAAACAGTTTGAAGGCTGAATCCTGAAATTAATGAATTTATGAAAAGAAGGATAAATAACAAATATCTAAAAAACGACAATATAAATATTATACACATTACATTAGGATTATAAATGCGTTTTGCTTTTACAATATTCCATTAATTATTATTATTAAAATTTAATACTGATTACATATCAACTTAGCAACCATTTAACACATTTTATGCGTATTTAAGATTCACAACATTTTTTGTAAACGACTTGTGATTAAAACAGTATACTTTGTTCCTATAAGCTTAAAATATTTGATTTAATACAAGAAACTACTTGTTGTGCCCAATAAATAGACTTGTACACTCTTTTTTGTATACTATATTATATGCAAATATGCTTTTCTCAGTTTCTTACAATGAGATCATGAACATTATGAGTTTAATTGAGCTGCTATGAATCGATGATATAATTACATTAAGTGATTTATCATTCCTACGTCAAAAATTGCTCTACTAACTTTCAACAAGTCAAACGGAACAAACTACGTGAATTGAGAGTCTACATTTTTTATTTTATTTTCAAGCATTGAAGTTCGTCAATATAGAATAAAAACTTTTGAAGACCAATATTATGTAACAACTAACAATAACACCTAATTATTTTATATGTACATAGAGAACGCTGCTACAATAATAAATATCGTAAAACTATTCACAAGTTCTATTCAGTCCTTTTGCAGTATTGGAAGATGGTGCTAATTGATCACTATACTAAACGCAAAGACTCGTGGCAGGCGGAGTAATAAAACGTGCAAAAGAGACGGCGCACATCATTTTCTCTCTCGCACTTGCAATGTTTATGGATGACCGTCACACAGGCACAGATGCGAAACACCTAATTTCCATAAACAGTGCAAGTGAGAGAGAGAAAATGATGTGCGCCGTCTCTTTTGCACGTTTTATTACTCCGCCTGCCACGAGTCTTTGCGTTTAGTACATCACTTAGAAAAAATTTCAACTGATACGGCAGTGTTCGTTACATGTGCACGGCTTGCGCGGGCGGCGGCGCCGTGTCGGGGGGCTCGTGTCATACGAAGGAGGAGAAGCCGGGCAGCGGGGCGCGCGACCTCGCCATGTTGTTCATCACGATCTGGCCGCCGTTGAGGCTGACCACGGCGCTGCCCTCGGGCTCCGAGTCCGTGTAGCTCGAGTAGTTCCGCACCGGCCGCTGTCGCTTCCACGACTGACGCAGCGTGTCGTTCACGTTCGCGTAGTGATTCACGAACGAGTGAGGCTCAGACCTCACGCTCTCGTTCTCGCTCTCCGAATTCTGAAGAAAATTTTGTTGATCAATCCCATGTAGTGTAGTTAAAATCGAGCATGCTAGTTTTGAGGATGAATTTTGGTGTAAATAATATTAGTGGTGACTTTCTACAAAAGGGATTTCTAACTAAGTATTATCAAAGATATTTACAATGTCATTAATTAGCAGAAGAGAGAAACCGCTTTAAAACTCGAATTAAATACGTTTACGACAGCTAGAACAGAACTAGTACAGAAACCTATTTTACCACATGAACAATGGCTTTCGCTAGACAAAACCGCAAATTCTAACAGGAAGATACCTGATACACTACTCGTAAAGAGAGCGAAATCGAATGGACGGCTCAACTAAGCATAAAATGCGCACCTACACGAACAGTGCTGATGATCGAAAGCGTGATCGAAACATAACTGGTTAGCGGAACTGATTGATCATATTTACCGTCGCGGTTGGGTCCGGTCGGGTGGGAAAAAGAAAATTCGAGATTTAGTTGCGGGTTTGAGTCAGACGACGCTGATTTTGATGGTTATCACCTGTGAGTCAGAGGAGCTCATCTCGGAGGGTTTTTCGGTGACGGACGAGTCGTCGGGGTTTTCGTCGTAGGCGCGGAGGCTTTCTTCGTCGCTGTGGTAGGCGACGGAGGCGGGGGAGGGTCTCGGGGGGCACTTGGCGAGGGGCGGCGGCTTGCGGCGCGCGGTGCCGGCGGCGCTGGCGCTGGCGGCGGAGTTCTGCCGCGAGCGGTACAGCTCCAGCGCCAGCGAGCCGCGCTCGTCCGTCTCGCCCGCTAGCGACTCCTCCAAACTCTTCTGAGCCTCTTCTGTTGACAAATCTTTTTAATATAGATCGACCTCCTTCAATTACCAATTGTTTGTCTGGTTATGTTTGGACGTGCATCATTCAAAAAGTACTGGACAAAATTAGAATAAATTTTAATAATTGTATTCATAATTCCACGTTTTAAAAGCCGCGGGCAAAAGCTGTAAAAACAGTGTTTTTTATGACAATGAGACCTGTTATACATTTTCCGTGTATTTACATAGGAAAATCTTTATAAATAATTATATCCAGAGTCACATTACTCATAGGTCTGCCCTATATGCTGTATTACACTGAAAATTCATTATCACATAAGTCAATACAGATTCAAAATTGTTCACCAGCTCAAAACCATCATCAATCTAACATAAATACTTACTTTTGTACTTGTAACTCTTGCTCTTGACGCACAGTATCGCGATGACCATGATGATGATGATAATGGAAGCGGCGGCGAGGGCGACCATGAACCACGTGCGTCGATAGAACGGCCGGTACTGTAGATAGCCGTATTCCAGGTATAACTTGGACGGCGTCACGATCACCTTGTCGCTGTACGCCGGATTACTGATCCCGTACGTGTTGTACGCTATCACTCTGAACGAATACGCAGTGGACGGCAGCAGGCTCTGATACGATATCGTGAACTCTTCCAGTATTCCGTTGCTTGTCCGCGTTATAGTTTCCCATCGCGTGTCGTCTGTTAAAGTTAACGAAGTTATCGTAAATATTTCAGAACTGGTTTTCGCCATTCTCTAGTATTGTCTAAAGATGTATAATTGTTTTACTTATTACAATAAAGTTGAATAACTACAATATGCGTATTAGTTAAGCACGCGCATGCATTATGATACTAAGAAATTGTTTATAATTATAAAGAATATAGGTTGGGTTGTGTGTGGGAAAACAAACCCATTTTTTGTCCAAAGGCAATAAAATTAACTTAAGAAACTTACAGGCTTGCCATGTTTCCTTTGCTGCAGTAACAATAAAATTGTATTATATAAAAATATCATAAAACAACACCACATTTTGCAGTGTTACAATATTTGTTTTAACTTGAAGCTTTAGTTCAGATGAGCCAAATAAGATTGAAGCGATCATAGTTTGACGGCATGAGTAGATCCTAAACGATAGAATCGAGTTCCGCTCGCGGGAAAAGTTTCTTGAGGGCTTCCAACATTCGTTATCGTTAAGTATATAACAATCGTTAAGTCATAGGATAAAAAATTGCGAAACGTGGGAACTAACCCCTTAACGTACGAAGAGTATACTCACGGTCTCCTCAAGCCAAAACTCAGTAGACGATAAAATTAAAGTACAATACCCGTGTGGCGCAATGGTTCCATGCCGGATCGCCGTGTCAAGGATCCTGGGTTCGATGCCCAGCGAGGCGGAAATTTTAATGATGAGTTTGAATTTCTGTTCTCTGTTTAGGTGTGTGTTTTTGTCTTTGTCAGTCCATGGCACCCACGACACACGGAATGCGGAGTGTGGGGCTATGAGTGTGAAGCGTTATTATTATTACTATACATTGAAGTATTATTACTTGCGTATAGAACCGACACCGCGAACACCATGTATGTACCAATGCATTGACGCCACGTGGCTTCAATCTTCAATGGATTCGTTCGATTTTGAAAGGAGAACCGGCGCTCAATTTTGAAAATCGAACCTCCCGGGCGGGACACACATTTTGTTCGAGATGTCTGTTCTATGACATTATACTTTAATGTTATTATACCTTTCTTCCTAGCCTCGAAGTAATATCCAAGCAGCGGCCCGCGTCCCGAGGCGGAGTTGGTCCACTTGAGGTGTAAGGCTGCAGGGTCAGCGCGCAGGGCGAGCGCGCGCGGCGCGGCGGGCGAGCCGGGCTGCGGGCCGGTGCGCACGCCCGCCTCGCCCGCAGCGCCCGCCGCCAGCGTCACCGCGCGCACCACGAACCGGTACTCCGCCTCCTCCTCCAACCCGCCCACTGCTAGGCGACGCTCGGTCACTTTTTGTTTCACTTGCTTGCTGAACCCTGTTAAGGTTAAGTGTTTTTTGTTTGTTTGTAAACTTTATTTTTAACGGGTGATTCGCTGCTCGAGTGCGAGCTTCACGTGATATGTGAACTTAGAATAACATTGAACAAGTTAATAGTTTAATAACTAAATAAACGGTTTTGTGCCATTGTAGGAACTAAAGAAAAAAAATGTGACCGTGTTGTTAACCCTTACGGAGTTTCCTCGTCTGGAGCAAACCCTATACGAAATATCTAGTCATGCTTATCATAAAATTGTATTGTCATCGGAATCAGAGCAATATGCAAAATTTCAGCTTCATAGGATAAAAGGAAGTAGTTCTAATTCTGCTTGCAAGATTAGACCCAAACAAACAGGGCAAGCTAAATAAAACCGTCTAATTATTAGCTGTATGAAAGCGCTTCTGTACTTTTACATTGTAATTAATTAACTGAACTAAACTAAAGTTTTTTAAAGCGAATCGCGCAGCAAAAGAGTCACTTTTACTTGGTTATCCAAAGCACTCACGTTCATCCTGCTCAATGGTCTCGTAGGTAACGAGATATGACTGCACGAGTCCGTTCCGTCGTCGCGGCGGCTCCCACGACACGACGAGGCTGTTCATGGTGATGTCGGTGAAGGTGATGTTCCGCGGCGCCGACGGCAGCCCCTGGTGCGTGCGGACCAGCACGGCGCTCGAGCGCGGCCCGTCGCCCGCCGGGTTGAATGCTAGCACCTGGTTTAATAGTATACAATGGTATACTTTACTTTAGAATACTTCAATCCAGACACCACAGAGTACATACTACCAGACACTTTACATATTATGTAAGTAAATTTCAAAAAACTTTTTAAGTACTCTGTTAAGCACAGTTTAAGTAAGTTGTAATAACACCTAAATAAGTATAATAAAGTATAACATATATTTTAATTATGATGGACAAAACCAAATAAAGCAAATCTTCACTACTAGTACCCAATATTACATACCTGAATTCGGTACTGCGTGAACTTATCAAGAAAGACCAAAGAGTGCGACGTGGCGGTTGCTGGAACTACTTCGATTTCCTCCTCTATACGACGGCCGGGCTCTGGGTCCTCAGGCGATTCAGTCATTAGGTAGAATATCTGAAAATAAAAAATTGGTAGTCAACTGAACGTTTCATTACACGTATGATAACTTTTCATAAACATTTAGAAATCAGTCAGTTTCTCCATTTCTTCGCTTCGTCATTTATTATGCGTACAGCGAAGGATTGGAATAAATTACCCGTGTCGGTGTTTCCGCTCGATTATAATGTAAGTGTCTTCAAGGCAAGAGTGAATAGGCTTTTACTAAGTTAATGCGTTTTACCACCAATGACTTCATCGCCCCTTACCATCAGGTGGGATTGTAGTCAAGCATTAACATATATGCTATAAAAAACAATTCACGTACCTTGTATCCGAGTAGATCGCCGTTCTGTTGCGCCTGCAGCGGCGGTTGCCAGGTCAGAGTGACCTCGGTGGGCGAGACGGGATCGGCGGTGACGTCACGCGGCGGCGCGGTCGGCACGGCCTCCCCCACCCATACGACGGCCGGCGTGCCCGCAGGCCCCGCCCCCTGGGAGTTCACGGCGCACACGCTGATTTCGTAGTTGCGGTCCACTGCCAGGTCTTTCAGGATTACTTCCTCGCTCTGTGGAACGTTCATTTTATTGGTTTGGTGCTCAGTGTAATATTATGCTAGCTAATCTATACTTGCTAAGCAATAAGGACTACAGAATATCCCTTCGTTACTACTCAAAATAAATTTTACTTCGTTACTACTCAAGGGTCAATCTGACCCTACTGTAAAACAACATATATTCTTTGAACAATTGAGAATATTGAAACAAAATACACTATTTAGCAAAAAGGATATATTATGTAACAAGATGACACACCTTTAATTATTTTCAGAACAGTTTAGACATACAATAATTGAGCAAGTGTTGCGAATTGGAGTTTTGCATGAAGCACAAACACTGTTTGTTTCGCGATCTTTTTTATAGGGATAAATACTGCAATGTTTCCTTTTAGATGCAGTATTGGATATAACTAGAACGGGTCTTTCAGGCATAGACAGTTTAAACATTCTTGAAGTAATAATACGTAATTGTCGGGGTATCTTTTCGTAGCTATCGAGCGTAAGGTAAGCAAAACTCTATGCCAAGCTCACGTAGACATTTTGGCCGATTTACTGAATTTCTGCTGACTGCATCGTATATGACTTTATTGTTTACGCTTTTAATATTTAGCATTACGTAAAATAACACCATTAGCCACCGTCTAGAAGCCCTGGCAACCGAGAAATTCGCACATTTTTGGATTAAAGCGTTTAGTCTAGTCTAAGACTTTTGTCTCATTGTAAAATGTGATTATCGCAGGTTTGTTGTGTTGATCAGTAACACACATTCATTATTGTGATGTACTCGTATGCTTGAAATAAGAACCAGAGCTTTAGATGATACCTTGGTTGTTTTAGCTGTAAAACCAAACAACGAAGTTTTGACTTCTCTTGTTTTAGTTATGCGGTAAAAAATATTTTGGAATCTCTTTTTTTGTTTGAAATTTGTGTGTAGAACGATAGTCTAAAGTATGTGTTCGTCGATTAAAAGTTCAAAAACATTCGTGAATGATGAATCTCTGCCTAAACTGGTAGCTGGTCCTTTAGGTTTACCCACGGTTACAGTTATAATATTGTGAGCTGGAGTACGATTTTGGGCTGGGGGTTGCTCGACCCAGCTCATGCAGTTATTTTTTTCCAAAATAATAATTGGATTGGTGGGCTGTAGACAATTCAGAAGAGGTATCGTTGTCTTCGAACGATGGATCCGGGGTGGAGGACCTCTCATCACCTTCAATATTGGTTGAACTATGCTCACTAAATATTTATTTATCGCAAAAATTAATATCAGTGCAAGTGGCATCATTTAGGATACAAAATAAAACTTCTCTAGGTTCTCAATAGTTAAATGCATGTGCAAAAAAGAAGCACAGGTGGAGCAGACAGGTATCTCAAAAATATCCTCCTCAGCAAATTCATCAACAGTAAATTCTATCATCCATACCTGCTGCAAACAAAACCCGAAATGAAACCAAAAGTGACACCTAAAACCTGTACTATACCTAATTGCAAAAAAAAACCCCTAAAATAATTAATATTTCAAACAAAATAAAACACTAAATCAATGCACTCACCTACCGTTGATGCTACTCAAGGGTCAACGTGACCCTGTCCTTGCTATTTTGGCGCGAAATAAACACTGAGTGACTACACATACCCACTATGAGTAGGAGCGAGCATCGTATTGAGAATACACGGGCGGGGGGCCGCACTTGTCCAAGATTAATTGCTTGAAAATATTGATTTCAAAGTTGACAGGGTCTCGGAGACCCATGAGTAGTAACCAAGGGATATGAATGCGGGAAAAAAGGAAAAAGATTTTACAGAGACTTCAAAAAAAGGAAGGTTTTCTATTCGGTTATATTATTTATAAAGTTTGTTACCTCAGAATGCCGTCATTTTTTAAACCGATATGGATTTTTTTATTTTTTTTTGAAAAGGGATCCCTCCAGAAATCCATTGGTTGCATATTTATCACAATTCAGTTATGAAGATGGAATGCCTAAGGAATTGACCCTCAGCTTTTAGCTTATCGCCAAGGGTTGACTGGTGGAGAATGCCATCAGGCATTAAGATCTAGTTTATAGGTTTACAATAAAGAGTAAATAAATAAATAAATAAATTGAGTGAACTCATTAAATATTACTGGTATACAAATGGCGAATTTGATATAGGTTTTCAAAGACCGTTGTTGAAGCAGTCTTTATTTTGTTACAACATTACCAAGGACATAATCCTATTCGTACCTTGATCCCAGGCACCTCCTGCTTCATGGTGTGTTGCAGCGAGGCGGGGAAGTCGGTCAGCGGCTGGTACAGCACTCGGTAACCGCCGGTGTGCGTGTCGCCGCTCCAGTGCGCGTCGCCCAGCGGCGCCCACTGCACGCGCACGCTGCTCGGCGTGATCGGCACCACGTGCAGATTCTCTACCGCTTTGCTGGGCGCTGCGGCACGTAAGTACGTTTACAATCGCGCGCAAGTGGCGAGGTGAGCGACGCAACGAGCCGAGCCACGAGCGTGTGTAAGTTAGATTTAGAGATGTTTACATGAAGAAAGTCACATTTTAATTGTAAAGTTTGTTACAAAACATGTATTTAAAGCAAACAGAGCATTCAAAAACCTTCGAAAAAGTGAAAAAAATCACGGCAGTAGGCTATATATATTATTATTATTTTACTAAGTTAATGCGCTTTACCACCGATGACTACATCGCCACTTACCATCAGGTGGGATTGTAGTCAAGCATTAACTTATAAGATATATAAAAATAAAAAAAAGTGAATTTAAAAGGAAAACTAACAATATATATTAAATAGTTCATCAATAATAGCCGATAAACTTACAACTACGGAACTCTAAATTGCCTGTGGCCTGACACGTACTTGGTCGGTTTATTAGCAAGAGCTTACCGGCAGGCAATGTCCGAACAGTTTCAGTAGCATTGCTGTAGCGACTGGGTCCGATGTCGTTGGTGGCTCTGATGCGGAACTGGTACGCTGTGTACGGCTTCAGCCCCTCCACTGTGTAGGACGTGGCAAACGGATCCACCCGTTCAGGGAGGGTTTGCCATGTCCCTCCGTCTTCCTTCTGTTGTACGGTGTAATACCTGTGAATAAAATATGCGTCACTTATTCAGTTATTATAGCTATATAACAAAGCTTGCAAGAATTTCAAAAAGGATTTGTAAACCAAACCTATTTCCAATAAAATATTTGAATTTGAAACCTTAATGTTTCGGCTGTCATGTTCATTACAGAAATATGACATTCGAAATACTAATTTATCTATCTATCTATCTAACAGCCTCAAAAGTCCACAGCTGGACATAGGCCACCCCTAATTGTGGTCACTCCGACCGGTCCTGGGTCTTTTGAATCCAGTGGTTTCCTACAAATTTATAATACCTAAAAATCCATAAACATAAACTTCGACGAATGACCTTCATACCTTAGAGGCGCATAGCCGTCATTCCCGGGCGTCCAGGAGAACGTAATATGATGCGGTTGCAGCAGCGAGCGTGCGACGAGCGGGCGCGCGGGCGGCGCGGGCGTGGCGCGGTTCGTGGTCGTCAGCACGAGCGCGCGCGCGGTGCCGCCCCACCCCATGCGCGTCTGCGCCGTCACCGAGAACAGGTAGTACCGCTCCGACGCTAGCTCCATCGCTCTGGAGATACAACCATTTATATTAGTTTAAAAAAAATTAATAGTAAGCAGAAATTATTATAGTTTTGGCATTAAATATTCATTCGTCATTCGTTTCTTATTCGTCTTTAAAATCTTTTCTGTTTGTGGTAACCTAATTTTCAAATTACAAATTACTCAATTTATTGCAATTTTATTGATATAATAAACCAGTAACTTTAAAAAGAAAACAATCAAAATATTTAAACAAACCTAAATGTCCGATCTGAGGGTGGAAATTCCCTAGAAAAAGTGTGCTGCGTTGAACTGTTTAAATGGTATGTAACTTTATACGCCAAAATTTCTCCATTCGGATCTTCTGGGACGTCCCAAATTATTCGCGCTGTTGAAGACGTCACATCCGGGAACGAGACATTTGATGGCGGTCCAGGAGCTAAAATATGATTTAAGTGAATTCATAAATGTGCTTTATATTTGCTATAAGCTTTACTTTATTAATGTATCCTATAAGCTTTACCTTATTAACATAATTATGTACAAAATATGTGTAATGGAATATTTTAGTTTAATTTGCACATATCACGACATAATATTAGATATTTTACGTTAAAATAAAACTCATAAGCACCTTACAACATAACATGACGTAACACAAATATACTTACTATCTTCGAACGTTCGAACCGTAACGGGTGGGTCACTAAGCGCGCCGTCTCCGAGCCGAGTGTATCCCAACACTTGTATCTGATATACGACGTACTTCCTGAGCTCCGTCAACGTAATGGTATGTGTCAGGTTGGATGTGATGGCCTGACACTGGACCTTCTGGTGGTCGGGTCGTGGTGGGGGCACCACTGCGGCGTAGCACACCTTGTAGCCTTCGATTAGACCGTTCTGATCGTGCGCTGGAATGTCTCCCCATAGGACGACCACTGTGGTGGAAGATGTTGTGTTTGCCGACACATCCAATGGGCCGCTAGATGGCACTAAAAAAACAATGAATAAGATAAAAATATAAGAACGAGAAATGAATATACGGACTGTAATAGTGCATACTAGCCTAGAGCATGGAGAATAGAAGAGACATACAATTAGTTTATTATAATTTTTTAACTTCAATAAAAAAATCATAGCATACTGTAAAATAATCTGAAACTTGTCCTAACAAACACGTATATTCTAATTATGCATTTTCTATGTTATGAAATTACCAGATTCTCTCGTTCTCTCAGTAGCAACCGGGCTCTCTTCAGAGGTCCCGACCTCATTGATAGCAGTCATCCGTATCTCGTACACTGACCACTCCTCTAAGTTGGCCAGCACATGTGAGTTAGCGGTGTGGTCCTCTATCACGGTGTACAGAGTTTCGTTGGCGCCACTCCTTTTGTACGTTATATTGTAGCCTTTGGGGTTGCCGTACCATTCGCTTTGTTGGAGAGGCTACAATGAATGTTAGTTGTAAGTTCGCAGTAATTGTTAGCTGATGTTAAGTATAAGGAAATAATGGGGTTTTCATATATGTAACCATATCTAAACCCCTAAATAAAAAAAGATTAAAAAAGATCGCAGTAATTACATTACAGTTTTAACGTTAAGATATGTTACGTAATTTTGTTTTTAAGTAAACGTGTAAAACCAGAGAAGACATAACAGTACATAAGTAAAACGCAAAATTAAAAGTAAATATCAACTTACAATCCATCTGACACGCAAATTATTCGCACTGACAGCTCTCACGGTGACATTCCTGGGCGGATGTCGCGGCGGAGCTTGTATCGTCTGGAACTCCTTACAGGGCTCCGAGGGCGGCGAGGACCCCACTATGTTGGTAGCTATCAGTCTCAACCGGTACGTAGTGAACGGAATCAATCCGGTGACTACTATCGACTGCGCGTCCGGTGCGTTTATCTCGTAGATTGTCACCCATGACGAGTTGCGGGCAGTTTGGGCCTGTTCGAATTGTATATCAATTAGTAATTTAATTTATGTACAATTTTATCATGAAACTCATCTTAATACTCCTTGTCATGATGTATACAACTTATGGGATAATTATAATGGAAGTCCATCATTATGAAGTGATTTATTTGACAAAGTAAAAACATAATACCTATAGAATACGATTGAAAATTACGTATTCTTCTTAACTGAATTATTATAATAATAGCTCATAAAATAACATCTAGCCATCGGTTAAAAATAATTTAATATTATAATTATACGATGTTATACGGGGCACCTAGTTATCTAACGCCCCAACTCAGAGTCACTAACGGTTACTTAAATCGCTCCTTAGTACAGAATTTGTATGGTGATTCTTTACTAAGGAGCGATTAAAGTAACCGTTAGTGACTCTGAGTTGGGGCGAAAGCATCCTATTATACTACAGAAAATGTTTTGTAGTAAAAGCATTTATCATTTCAGCAGCTAAGCCTTGTCCGCACTTCAATATAATGCAAAAAAAATCATTCTTTCTTTCAACTAAGCCACCCACCTGCACAGTCCACAGCGAGATGGACGAGTTGCCATCAAACCCTGGCGTGAACTGCAGCAGCACGGAGAAGGCGGCGATGTTGGAGAGCGCGAGGTTGCGCGGCGCGGCCGGCAGCACGGGCTCCACGCCCGACTGGATGCTGGCGGCGCGCGGCGCGCCCTCGCCCACGCCCGACACCGCACTCACCCAGAACGTGTATACCGTGCTCGCCTGGACGGACAAGGGTCAAATGTCAGTACAGTACCAGGGGGTTTTATTTATGTATAACCAACAAGACACACATTAGGTATACAAAAATACAAGAGACAAATATTTTAAGAATTAAATGTTGCCTTAATTATAGGTTACCACTTACCACGGCATGCATCGTGGACGAAGAAATATAACATAACATAAGTAGATAAATATTTGCGTTTTCCGGTATAATAAGTATCAGAAAGAGTAACAAACATCCATAAAAACTTTCGCATTTATAATATCAGTAGGGCATGTATCCTCTAAAACAGTAACATGAGCCTCTAGTCTAGTGCTAGAAGTAGGTTTTGATTTTTAATCAGCATGCAACTGACGTCAATAATTAAATTGGGCGCAGTCGGTAATTGAATGAATGATTCTGTCAAATCTCGTCGAACGATTTGAAGCTTCATGAATAAAAAAAAATTGGAATTGTGTGTTATTCAAATATCAATTTATTTTTTACTTACTTGCAAATGTTCCACTTTAATGCTTGTAACATTTGGTGGGAGAATTTCCTCCTTGAGTGTTTCTGGATTATCTTTCATTTCATATGTCAACTTGTACCCAATTAAGATACCATTCGCTTTCTTTGGGGGAGCCCACGAAACTCTCACGGCGCGGTCTGATATATCATCGAATTGGAGATTCATAACTTCGTCAGGGACTGTAACACACATTTACTTTAGTTGTAATAACTGAATACATATAAATACTGCCAATATCTTAATTGTAAACTTATCGATATAGATAAATATATCACCAACAAAAATAATTTAAAATTTAGAATAAATGTTTATGGTGATCAAGTTTGTGTTGACTAAATATTGTGTTGTGATAAAGCAAAGTTATGTATGTCAAAGAGATAGCCCTTCGCTATCGCAAAAAGGAAAGATAAAAAGTAGAGACCGATCAAACTTTCGGTTTCGGCAAGTTTCGGCAAAAAAATCTAGTTTCGGTTTCGGCAAAATTTGGCCGAAACTTTCTGCCAAACCGAAACTCAGTGGTGGTAACTCGCAGCTCCATAAATATGCTCTTTTGGCTTCACTCTAAGTTTAGGTTTCGGTTTCGGCTGAAACTGGAATTAAAGCCGAAAGTTCGGTTTCGGTTTCGATTGAAAAACCAGTTTCGGTCCTAGTCTAATTAAAAGTTAGTCTTTGCCACTGCCGTGTCCCCAGATATTAAGCAAGTTAAACTTACTGTCTTCCTTCGTTCGAACTAACACGAAGTCACTGCGCGGTCCGTCCCCGGGCTCAGTGAAGCACAACACCGATATATTGTACTCGGTGAACTTGTCCAGTCCGCCAATTACTGCTGTTTGTTCTGTTAGCGGATTCAAGAGGTTCGGGGGCACGCTGACTAGCTTTTGTTCCACATTGTCTTTTACCGTGTCATCCCAACGCCAAGCTTGAATTTTGTATCCCTGAAACAACATGTTATAAGGTCGTAAAATAAAGTAATGCGTGAAATTAATAGGCTCGATATTGCGATTATAGATTGAACGTGGGATGCGTTAGTAAAGTGCATTTGCACCATTGGAACCATGCATTTTTCAGTTTTGCATGAAAACACACTCGCAATCAACTTTAAGATTCATAATTATTTTTGAATGGCATTGTAAATAGCATCTCAACACAAACCTGATTAATGCCATTAATTTTCTGTGGATTCGGCGGCGTCCACCAAACATTGATAGCTGTAGAATTAGCTGGCTCGCAGTGCACAGTGTCGGGCGCCGCTTCCGGCACGCCCTCCTTCGTCTTTATCGTGTAGCTATCCGAGAACACTCCCACACCCTTATCGTTGTACGCTGCTATTTGCACATTGTAATCCTTCCACGTAATCAGATCTTGGATCAAGTAGTTTCTTTGCGCTTCGTTAGTGATATTTTGATACGTCCACGGGCTGTTATCGTAACCTCGTAACCTATATCGGATAACGAATCCCAGTATGTGACCGTTCCTGTGCTCCTCTAGCGGTGGTTGCCATTGTGTTATTATTTCTGAAGATGATCGCGCCGAACCCATGAATCCTAACGGTGGTCCGGAGGGAGCTGAAATATCATATTTTAGACGTACTTACCTAATTATTTTTATATGAGAGGCTAAAATTTCGTCGAATAGAAGAGAAAGGGTGGGGTACAGATGATCGCTTTGATCAATAATAATTATTATTAGTTTTTAAAGCGTATGTACAAAAGTAATCCCTTACCTCATTCGTTTTCGAGTAATCGGACCTTACCCTTCCTTACCCTTCAAATTCGCGAAATTTTAGATCTATCCTTATATAAAAGGTGTGTTTATATTATGTATGCTTGCTTTATATATTACGATTTAAATGTTTATTAATAGGTACGTGAATAAGTTGAAAAGTCGACACAAACAATTTCGTGTTACATCAAAATTAGTACGTATGTAAACTGTATCATTTCTTTTACGGATAGAAATTAATAGAGATAAAAACTTAAAATTATTCATTTAACATAATAATTTGAAACGACTTAATTATAATGACTTTATTTTTGCAACAGATCAAATTATTCACGCCATGTATCCATAAAAGGTGAGATAAGGCATCTCAGACTGTGCATGCAACTTAAAGAGCATTTGTGCATGCGTTGTCATGCGTACGAAAATTAAACTTATTTGCAAGTAATTAATTATTTATTAATTAAAATATTTAATCGTATATAAAATAATATGAATCATGCAAATTATTTTTTTAGACATTATACTTGATTATAAAATACAATTTATTAAAATTGACATAGAATTGAGTATAAAGGTCTACTTTTACAGATAAAATAATGATTGTTTACGGAGAGGGTACAATACAATCTTACAGTATGTATATCCCATACCTTGGCAGCAAATTAAGTCACTGGCTGCTTGGTTACAAAAAGAATATGTTTATAATAATATCATGGATAGTGGAAGAGTATATACATGTATACTTAAACAAAATAATCATTAGCGCATACATTTACAGCAAGTGGCAGGAAATCTTATAATATCATAAAAATATACTAATAAAATGTCTAATAAATATAATTTAATGTATTATAAAACACTTTATCACCCAGTTGTTTACCGAACATATCGGAGTTTGATTCCCGGACGGACATTAGTATGACAGTTAAATGTTTATGTTATACCGAACTTAACTGTTAGTATTTTAGCTCATACCTGCAGGCAACCTAGGGTATTAAATTAAGTAAAAAAAAGTTTTTTAAAGTAATTAGTCGGCAAACAAACAGACATTAGCATCACACCCACAACACACAATTGCGTTGATGTCCAAAAAGGAAACACGGTGGCGTCAAAAGAAATCGAATATTCGATCGAGTAAATAACATAATAAACTTTGAAGTAGGTAAAAGTGTACATCTTTCTCATTTTTTGTACAATAACATGTTTCTGTTAGTAAAAGACAAGGGATTCATTTATAGCGGAAGTTAGTTACAATAAAATGAATTTGCCTTATGTACGGGAGCGTTTACCTAAAATAAATTAATAATACATTACCTTCTTGCGGCAACGTCAGTACATCAGTAGGATCAGAGGGCGGGCCCTCTCCAACTGTGTTGACTGCAGACACCCTGAACTGGTACGAAGTGGCAGCCTTCAAGCTCGTCAAGAGAACCCACCGTTGAGACGCAGAAACATTAATGGGTTCAGTGACCCAATTCAACAGTGGATCTGGTGTCGGCCCTGCAATTATAATACGGACATCAATTCGGCCAATTAACTATGATGAATTTGTTACGCAAGACGTTTTAATTTGAAAATATGGCCTCCCATGACGAACTCTTGATTAGATTACGGACTTTAAGACAGAATTTTCAAATTATGCTAGATTTGTAGTAACAAGTCGTAACGAAATTCAAACTGAGATTTGTATTAAAAATCCAATATGGATTAAAAATGATTAATACTGTAATGATTAGAGACTTAAAGTGATAAAGTTAATATAATTATCGTGAAATATGTATGTATAAAGAAAAGGGAAATATATCTATTCTTCTGCAAACATTAAAAAAATGTACAAGAACCTTGTAAAAGTTTAAAAGCCTATATATCACATCTTTTGTCTGTCAAATGTTATCTACTGTTCAAAATGTCAATGCGTTAAAGATAAAGACAAGGAGAGATAAAGACAGATTGGAGGGAGAGGAACTAGAAGGGGAGAGAGATGGAGAAGGGGAGACTGGAGGAAATGGGGAGATACGTATATAGAAGGAGAGAGAGTGAGAGAATGGGACTCTCCCAATAATGAACATTTTTACTATCGACTATCAAAACTAACCAAACTCGGGAACAATTCGTCGCTGCACAATGAACTTCTGTATCGGCGAGTTGCCGTCAAAGCCCGGCGTCCAGGACACATTGACGGCGCGCTGTGGCGTGGCATCGAGCCGTTCCGCCTGCACGTTGGTCGGCGAGAACGGCAGCTCGATCACGGACAGCACCGCGTGTCTAGTATGGTTGCCGCCTGGTGACGTCACCACGCACGTGTACTGCCCGGCGTCGCTCGCGCGCACCGCCTGCACTTGCAATGCGCCCTCCGCTGATATCAACACCCGGGAGCCGGCGGTCATTGGTCTAGGGATAAGGTTTTTTTTGTATCTATGGTCTGTATGCACTCATTAAGCCGCACTTTATGCCGGAGTCATGACAACTTTAACATGTTATAACAGTTTTATAAATCTGCTATTAGGTCATCAATGAAAAGGCACAAAATATAATTAATTCGCATCTATGATCTGTATGAAATCTAATAAGCCTATAATAGCCGCACTTTAAGCCTGATTTATGACAACTTATAAATTAACATGTTAGTTTTATAAACTTGCAACTAAGTTATCAATAAACAGAAAGAAAAATATGAATCTTTATTTTATTAACCCCCCACGAAAAAAGAGGGGTGTTATATGTTTGACGTGATTGTGTATCTGTATGTCTGTCTGTGGCATCGTAGCTCCCAAACGGATGCACTGATTTTGATCTAATTTTTGTTGTATGTAAGGTGACTTAATCGAGTGTTCTTAGCTATGTTTAGTGTAAATGAAACTGTCAGGGGTTTTTGAATTTTAATTTAAGATTATTTTTATATAAGTTGTCTAAAAAATTTAACCAAGACATATCTGTCACAGTTAGTGAGAAGAACAACCTCTACGGTTGTCCTTCCATGATGATAGTCACCGTCAGATCAGTCAATGGTCCATGTTGCACTGTCATCTGTTTTATGAGTGTCCACTATAATATGTATTTCGGTTTTGGAGTAAAAACTACATGCTTGGATCTTTAGCGAAACGAAATAGGATTTAAAATTTACTTTTGCATACGAGGACATTACACAATAATCATTACTCATAGTATGACAATATTCATAATATAAAGATTTATTAAACAACAAAACAATTTTACAAATGATAATGTTCGTAAATGTGGCGCCACTGTTTACCAATATAATGTATAAGAATTTTTTATAGAAGAGTGTTTTAATCAAATAACAACAAGGTCTGATTTCGGATTCTTGACACGTATATCTTAGGCTTTATGTCGCTAAATTCCGTCCAACAACTTCTTCCGCTGCTGTTAAACTAGTTAATGATGCTAGCCATGAGGTAGTCTACAATTCACTAGTCGCCTACTGTAAGGCAATAGGCGACTACTGAATTAGAGAGATCCAATTCCCATGGTGGCATAAACTATAAGGTGTAAATGACGAGGAAGTACTCACTGTTTGTTATGAAACCAGTCGATATTGTACTTGACGTTGGGATCATTTGAAACTTTGCACTGTAGTGTCGCCGTGTGTCCCAGCAACACTCGTGTGTCTACAGGCGGCGCTATTATTTGGGTCCTCACTAAAAACAAAACGATAACGATTATTGCATTAATAGAATATTTCCACTCGTCACGAACCAATGACAGTGGTTACCTATCCACCACGCTTTTATAATATTATGGAGAATTATCAGGTTTCGTTACGATATGGATATTTTCCTTCACCGAAGTAACAGAAAATTATTTTATTACGCACATACCTAATAGGAAAAATAAAGATATACGTAATGTGGAAGACGGATGTTTAAAACTAGGCTATCACTGCTAGAGATTTAAAAACGTATCACAGCTCGATGCCTTGCACTTAAAATTGTCAAGTCCGATATCCAAATCCATTTCAGATTCCATCGAACGAAACTGCGTAGCAAGGTTCTTTGGTTATGTCAAACATTTTTGAAGTGTAATTCAATATCGACGAGAACACGAACTATACAAAAATAATTGCAATGTATTTTTTACTGTAACACTTTTCCGTCACGGCTGTGTATACTAATTACTCGCTTGTATACTCATCCAACAAAGTAAAGTTTAAGTTAAAGTGGTTAAAGTAGTAAAGTTAAAACACGGAGTCGTAAAGAAATTTCACTTCGTAAGTGTGTACCCTAATATGCGTATACTTTTTTACCTAAGTCACAGATGTTACATACCCAAAACGGTGAGATATGCTTCTCCAGAAACATTTCCTGCGTCGTTCGCCCGAATGCATGTGTATTTACCACTGTCGGCTGTTGTCGTGCTGGTAATTAGTATATCTCCTTCTTCTAACGCTTGAAGTCTTCCCGACAAGTTTATTATGAGAGAATCTGCAACGCATTGTTGTCTCATTAGTTGTGGCCAAAGGTTTATGTTTAGAGAAACTGTGCGATAAAGCGTGTAAAACACTTTTTATACATGTATACGTATGTATATACAATTTATACATCGTGTAGTATCTAATTAAACTTTACAATACTTGTACTATATTTCGACTAGGGCATGCAATTATCCGCTCAATTTAGTTATCCGGATATTTCGAATAGTTCCTAATCATTATCCGGATATATTCGGATAATACGAATAATTCGAATAATAAGGTAAAATACAAATAATTTATGAATACAATCAATATTTTTATTACGAAACTCGTTCAAAATTCAATTCAAAACCCAATACTTTTTGTGAGATGTATCAGCACGCTGCTAAGCTTCATCCTAGAGTCGCATCTAGTCATAAACTAATTAGCAATGTTCTTAGGGTAATTTCTACACGTATATTTTTCAACCACATCACATCGAGCTAGTACCGTCTTCTCCTGAAAGCTAACACACCTTAAGGTTTTCGACCTGGGTACCAGCATCATGGCGAACCCTCAAGGAGGAATCCTCAAGGACGACACTGTAGCCTAGTTGGTAGCGTCCCTATCTGCAAAGCTGTTCAATTTCCGTATTCTATTGTCATAGAAAAGCCCAAAAGCAGGAAACCTAGGAGACCAAGAGGCTTTCCAACCATCTGCCATCAATGAGTACTGGAGTATTTTAGGCCACATCGTCCGGAAGAACGGTGACACTCAGCACTGTGAACATCGACGCAAGGGAGATTGCCATAGAACTGCTCGATTTCTGAACTAAATTTTTAAGCTATGCTGTAAATACAGTGTGCTTGTAGAGCGGCATGTGGATTCTCCAGAACCATTTCTCCCTTAGGGGCTAGGCTGAGCACCGCGAGCGAGTGCCCCAAACGATCCCTTTTTAACCGACTTCAAAAAAAGGAGGAGGTTCTTCAACTGTATTTTTTTATGTTTGTTACCTCGGAGCTTTTGACTGGGTGAACCGATTTTGATGATTTTTTTTAATCAAAAGCTGGTGCTTTTCATGGGATCAAATGGTCGAATATCTCAATATCACGCTAACCGATTTCGATGATTCTTTTTTATTATTATTGGAAAGGATGTACTTCATTTGAAGTCGGTCTTTTTGGTAAATTTCTTCTATTAAATCCGTCGTAGAAATGTTACTTTTTTAACACAAATAAGTTAATGCTTGACCACAATCCCACCTGATGGTAAGTAGAGATGTGGTCCAAGGTGGTGAGTACATTAACTTAGTAAAAGCCTAATCACTCTTTTATTCACGACAAAAGGATGGATAGCTGCCGTGCGTCACGTCGTTCAATTGAGAAATGGAGATGGAGGAATTAAATCAAACAATTCCTGTGCACACTCCGAAATGTCCCCTGTAGAAAACCGAGAGGCTGGCTTCTCTGCGCCTGTGCTCGAGGCTTTGCAGATTGGTCTCAACCAAATCTGGGTTACCAGTCAGCCTCTTCGCACGCCTCTCAATCGAGTCCAAGGCAGAAAGGTGACATTTGTCACCTTTCTGTAGGTAAGTAGGTAGGAAAAGTAGGAGCCAAAGTAAGTGGGCTCCTCTTGGCGGTGAATATATACGTCTGCGTTTTAGTGGCGTTGACTCTCACAAGATTATCTTCGCCCCACTCGTGTGGTGTGAGAGATTCATACGAGCAACCATGGCCTCTCTTTCAGACTGAATTTCGTCCCCAATGGCTCTGGAACTTGGTAGGTATCTCTTTACCACTGTGCTATCGTCCGCGTACCCATAAATACCGGGCATAAACAGGTCATTTATATGCAGCAGAAAAAGAGTGGCGGAGAGAATGGACCCCTAAGGAACTCCGGCATTTGTAGCCATCGTTCTCGATGAACAACCATCGATTACAACGCGGAAAGACCGGTCGCTCAGGAAGTCCTTTACCCAGTTGATAAGACCAGGAGATATGCCGTAAGCTGGAAGCTTGCTTAGAAGGCTAGCGTGCCAGACATTATCGAAGGCCTTCGAGACATCAAGGGAGATAGCAAATGCCTCCCCATTTTTCTTGAGGGCCTACCAAAATTTTATTGAAATTGCGGAAGTTACTAGAACACGGTTTGGACGCTTCTCGCATGTATTCTGTATAAATATCGAGCTGCTATTATTTGTATTTTGTAAGTTATCTCATAAAAATTATATATATGCGGGTTTTTAACTAATTTGTTTTTTGGCATTTGGTCGTATTTTATATTATTGGAGGCTAACAGACTATCTATTTTGTGATTATAAAGTTTAAAATATTACATCTTGGTTCTTTAAATATATTTCAATAAAAAAAACATATAAAAAAACTATAAATTTACTATCCATTTTATTCGAATTATCCGGATAGTAACAAGCACATTATCCGGATTTAAAATTCGGCGGATATCCGGATAAATCGAATATCCGAATATCCGGATAGTAAGCCCTAATTTCGACGGGTGCAACGCATAAGGTCTTAACGCCATTTTTATTGAAAATCCATATTTTACACTATCGTAATTACGTATATGAGTTTTATAAATTCCTGAAATCAGAATTTTAATATTACTTTTAATTAACGAGTTTTAGAAACGCTTATGGTCGTATATTTTGAAAGTTACCACGCATATAGTTGCATTTCACGGTACGACGATATGCGTGGTGCTATTGGTTCGTGCGAGACCAATCAAGGGCAGTTACGGCCGTCGTATGTCACTGACGGAGCACGCAATAAAGTATGACATTTATTTTGTAAATAATATGAATTCTGAAGTGTTTTACGTTATGATATCAAGTGAGTTGTGATATGTTGATTGTATTACATTATTATAATCAAAATGAACCACTTACGATCATCAAGAATTTTAAAATTAGCACTTAACAAAAATGCAAAAAAATACCTTCTAATGAATCCAGTCAAACTGGTAAGTTTTGGTTAATAATTGATTGTTTTTTTATTAAATAGTTAGAAATCATATCGCAATACAAGCATATA
Source organism: Thymelicus lineola (assembly GCA_963932265.1). Taxonomy (NCBI): domain Eukaryota; kingdom Metazoa; phylum Arthropoda; class Insecta; order Lepidoptera; family Hesperiidae; genus Thymelicus; species Thymelicus lineola. The sequence goes on from OZ010686.1 coordinate 9,956,724, forward strand.
AGATTAGATTTATTATTATATTTAAGTGTTTTTTTCGATATTTATAATTTTAATCTAGTTCCACGCATTACGTCGTAATGTTATAGTTACGACGTTATGCGTTGTTTTTTCATTGAAGGTAAGGGTCGTAACTACTACTTACGACTACATGCGTCGTTATTAATTAAAAAAATCTGTGTTCTTATAGTCGTATGTAGAACATACAACGTTATGCTTCGAACTCAATATTAAATAAGACGTTATGCAATTTTTTATTTGCTAAAATCATAAATAAATTTAATATTCTGTGCTATTAATAAGTTGTGGTGGTTAATTAAATGATATTATATCTTTTTTAGAATCACCTGTTTAGCTGAAAACCGAGCATAACTGGAATTTGTACGAGTCAATGGTCGAGAAATCCCTGACTGGGAGCGGTAATTGTAATGATGTCAGAAAATTTCCCAAGAAGTACGACTAGCACTAAATAATTTATATAAAACTAGCTCATATCACGACTTAATCCAACAATAGTACAAAGGCTGAATCTAGACGTAAGAAAACTTGGAAATATTCCTTAGCAAGAACAGAGCCTAATTCAGATAAACCTAATATTGTTTTGGTATGTAAAACGATGTTCCTCAATACTCTCTCTATAGGAGAGCGAACAGTTAATACGGCCATGTCGAAGTGGTTTTCAGGTAGGGAATCTATTTCCCCAGACCATCGTGGCGGTTCGAGAGGTGTTATCATAGATGAAGAGATTAAACCAGGAGTAAACACACACTATGTGCGCAAAAAGTCTACAAAACTTTACTTAAATAGCCGACTCAGGTTTGCAAATATGTTTTCTCTATATAATGAGTGGTGTAGTAGTAAAAATATAACAAAAAAAGCTAAATCAGCACGACAATATTGGGGTATTATAAATCAAAGATTAAATATTTTTTATTTTACAAACCCAAGCAGAATATTTGTAACGAATATTATGTTTACACGTAAATAAAAATAATATGACAGAAGAAGAAATTAATAAACAAAAAAACACATATGATATCAAAAGAATTAGCAAGAAATTTAAAGGAAAAAGATAAAACTTTAAAAACAATTACAGCATGCTTCGATTTTTAATAAATTCAGAATTGTCCTCATGGAAATGTTGGTTTATTTTATTATAAAATAAAATTATCGGTCCCAAATGTTACAGTTTTTGATCTAGCCAGTAAAGAAGCATATTGTTGCATGTGGCCAGATTAAGTTGTCTGCTTAAACTTATTGAGACTAAAGTATAAGACGGCGGTAAGGAATTCATTTTTTGGTCAGGTAATTGTGCTGGGCAAAACCAAAATTGTATTGTGTTTTCATTTTATACTTATGCTCCTAAAAATATGGTGTAACAATAACTCATTTGTTCTAAGAGCGAGGACATACTCAAACTGAAGCAGATTCTGTTCATGCTATAGTAGAGCGAAATTCAAAAAAATATCTCATATATACGCCAGAACAATGGTATGCATTAGTAAGAAGGGCCAAAGTTAACACGCCTTATTATAATGTGATTGAGATGAGTATTACAGATTTTTATAATTTCAAAAAGTTATTGTATGGGAAAAACTGTATCAAAAACTCTAACAAACACAAAATAACTTGGACTAAAATCAAAGAAGTGGGAATAACTTCCAATGATCGGCATATATCGCTACAGCTTTGAAAACGAAGACTTATATATATAACTTATATAACTTATACATTATATGACTTTATTAATTACCAGAAAAACCTATTCATCACGAAGAATTAATAACCAAGAAAGTCTTAATAATTGAGATCGCTCTTATTTAGATTATTTGCCTATAACAACTGCAAATATGAGGATTTACAAAGTCTGTGCCGTGCACGCATAATACCGAAAGAATATAATAAGTATTATGAAAAATTACCAAACACACGCAATACGATGAACGAAGAAAATACGGATATCGATTCATCTAATAATTTGTAGATTAATTAATTCTCGCGACATGTTTATAATGTTCCTTTCTAGTTTATTTGTTATACTCACGCTTTGTTTACTGCGGAACTTTCTTGTTATCATATAAATAAGTTAGATTTTTAATATCGTTTTTTAATCGTATTTGTAAACCATTAAACCCCAAAGTAACCCGGCGTAACTTGAAGGTAAGGAAATTTTACTGTACGTATATCGTCGTAACTTGTCGTAACTCAATAATATAACTCTTGCATCCCTACGCATAAAGTCATAAGTATGTAATTTCAGTATTTTTCATTAAATTACAATTCATTTTCTATCAATGATATTTGTTTAAAGATGACTTAAGGCACTACTAATTATAAGCTTGATTTAAATTCCAATTTCCTTCTCAATTTCGAGTAATGACAAAAGTAAACTTTAAATGCCCATACTGTAAAGTTGCCACTTTCTGCATACGACCTTATGCGTAGGAGCCGTCGATTTGTCACTTATAGATTTTAATTATATAAATACAATCTGTTTAATTGGACACAAATAAATGGTACCTACATTGGAGCGTCATAAGAAACTTATTATTGGTCAAATTAGTCAATCGAAAATTCTTTGAAAAAAATTCTCATTTAATATTCATGATTTAATTAATGAAAATACCACTGAATACTGCATCTCTGTGGTTAAAGTACATGTGGTGTTACCATCAGATACAGGATGATCGGCCACAGACGACGTATCAGAGTGAATTACTAGTTTACATAACATGAAGATATTTTTCTGCGGTTATATCATACCATATCCAATGTCGTTCATAGCTGCATTGCAGGACTTTACGCTTAGTATTAGTATTGTCTTCCACGCTAGCAAAAATGCTACATCGATACAATATGACACTGGGAGTATCTTGTGGCGTATTGTATTAGCATTTGTCAACATTAAACATTCACAAATAACTCTACACTTCTGGTCATATTACGAAAGAAATATTGCTGACGGCTGGCTAGAACGTCGATGGCTGACGGTATACCAAGGAAGTCCTTTAATCTGAACTCAAGATATCATTATGATATATAACACTATGGGAAAAAGACAAACAGCCAGATTGACACAAAAACATTGTTCAAATTAGAGAACTGAGATTAGATTCTTATACTTGTGTATGTAACTTTCATATGATACAGATATACAGGTATATAATAAGGTAAATAAGACAAAGGAACACTTCTATTTAGGTAGAGTCGAGATTATTTTCGTAACTTTACGAAGAAAAACTTCCCGGGAAATCTAGTTTCGTTTTAAACGAAAAACAAAACGACTGAATAATGGGTAGGCACTTAGGTAGGCTTTCATCTTACGTTTTAAGCTCAGTATAACGACTTTTAATCTCAGATGTTACGGCCTGAAAAACCTAGATGATTATTAATAAGCACAATTTTATTTTGCATTTAATAAGAAATTATATGACTTCGTCTTTATCAGCGCCTAGACTCCAGCTTCAAACTCGAAGTACAGACATTATTTTTTGATAGTACTAGTGAGCCTATTTATTATTATGATGCCGTACGTATGTTTAATTAGAACGTAATGTATTTATTTAACCTGACACTTAACTAAACCCTACAGTGTCGTCAACGCAAACTTCATATTCACTAACCTATATACTTTCATAAGTTATATAATAAAACAGTTTTTATACATTACACTTACCATTGAAGTACCACGTGACGTTAGGCGTGGGGGCGCCAACCGCGCGGCAGGTGATGGTGGCGTCCTTACCGTCCAGCACGGTCAAGTTGGCGGGCGGCGTCTGCATTATGGGCGGGGAGGCTACGAGCCACAATCGAGTTAGTATGAGCACTACCACATCTCTATTATACATTATGCTTTCAAACAAACCGCGTTTCCGCTTAACTATTTGTTAGTACACTCGACACTCGTTTAAGTGATGTGATCCTCATCGCCCTGTACTATGTCAATCATTAGTGAATCACACGCATGCATTACCAACTACACTAACACTGTATCATGAACGAATGATTGATTGATAGTTTAACTGAGATTTGTATTAAAATATCGTGTAAAATAATCCTAAAATTATTTAAAAAAATAAGAAAAAATTGCCAAAATCACATTCCAAGTATAATAGAAGTAACTTAATTACTTATAACGAGTTTGTCTTCCGTAATGAGAATCAAATTACGAAAGATAAGCATTCTAAGTTATAATGAGATGTTATTCGCATGCAGATATTGGGTATTATGAAGACTGCAGGCTAACGTCTACGTAATTTTACTGCTACGAAAATGGTCTACTTGCTACAAATTTATTTATATGGACCAATTTGTTTTTAAAATAATTATGCATGATGACGAAACATAACATTTGAACATAACTGAAAGCAATAAAATTATAAACCGTATAACTCATAAAGCACTGCCATCGTAACATGGAGGAACACATTAATATTTTATCATTATCATTAATTTATGTATCATAAAAGAGTAACTACATACCTTAGTAGACAATTTTGGTCCTCTTTATCTACGTCGGTAAAAATATAACAAAATCGACATAAGAATACATGCTTCGAAAAAGGTAAAAATCACACAAAGTTCAATCTAAATCAGTGGTCATAATCTACATAACTGCAAATCATTTGTGTTCAGGTGTGAAATATTGAAGTATAATTTATAACATTCTAAATACCATCCTAATGCATTGGTCTCTCTCGGTGAAGGCAAAGTGAATTACCATAATAGTACAATGGTAAAGCAATCAAGTACTAAGTGGTAAAAACATGTGCAATAATATACACAAATCAATTCTCTTACTGCCGGTATCGAACTTGAACGTTTTTGCCTTTTTATCTGCGGTCCTCATTCTTATTAACTTCATGTGACTGCGTGGGAAGCGCCTATTGTCCTTCACTGTACGATATCAGCAATTATTAAACTGCAATCATTATGTATCTTATAACTAAGTATTTAATATTTACTTACTTTTGATCTTCAGCCACGTGTAGATGGAAGATTCACCAGCTTCGTTGCTTGCGATGCATTGGTAAATTCCCATGTCCTCCATCTTTAAGTTACTGATGACGAGTGACCGGTCTACTTCCACTCTGTACCTGCCTCCGCCGTCGTCTACGTCAACATTATCAGGCTCCCCGGCGTCTGCTCCTACGCTTGCGATTTTTCTCGCATCCTTATACCACGTGATTCCGGGTAAGGGTATGCCTTGCACGTTGCATTCCAAAGTTATTGAAGTGCCAAATTCCCCGTATGTCTCAAATTTCAAACTTGTTAACATAACGGGCTTTTCAAAAACGGTGACTTTCGCTGAAGCAGTGACTGTAGCAAATCCACCGGTTTTTAATCTGGCTTGACACGTGTATTCACCGGTGTGATTCAAATTGGCCGAAATCAAACTTAAAGTTCTGTTCCATTGGTCGTTCAAGTCGTATGTGATCCCGGCCAAATCAATCAAAACTCCGTCTTTAAACCATAGAGTTTCCAGTTCATGGAGAGGTCTAGCGTTGGCTATGCAATATAAGTTTGTGGATTCTTGACCCTTTATTATTTTTGTGTTCTCCGGTTTTATGATAATCTCAGGAGCGATTTCTTTGTTATCATCTCCATAAACGGTAAGTCTTACGTAGGGGCTATTTTCTACTTTACCCGATTGAGTGTTTATCGCACGAGCCCTAGAAATAGTGTGGATTGTTAAGCAAATTGAATAAATTATGAAAAGCATCTGTTATTTATAGACTGATAACTGACCTGTAAGCTCTCTCATCTTCTTGAGAAGCGCACAATATAACTAGTTGATGTTTGTCTGTGATTGCATATTTTTGGTCATATCTCAAGACACCATTGATTCCGTTTTCATCCTGCCAAACAACTGATGGCGGGGGTTCAGATTCGATATGAGGAAATTCTAGTATTGCAGCTTTGCCTGATTCTACTGTGACTATTTTTTCTACGGTTTTTTCAAATACGCCCATATCTATAAAAGTTAATACAACAGAATGGAAAATATTTCTTTTATTAAGTAACTAAAATACATGACTATTAACTGTACATAAAACACAGGTTAGATCTGAAATGGCAACTAAATAAATTAGTTCGAAAATTCATTGTAAAGGAAAAATGGACTGATATAACACTAATAAAAGCTACATAATATAATATATTATGACCTGCTTTCGTGTTTAATATGACATAGAAATAGTTGAGCATAAAGTTCTTGTCTAATAGGTCATTAATTATAATAGTGGTCTTTGGTTCCATGTCTCACTTACAAGCAACAACAATGTTGTTCTTTTCGCTATAAATGGCTCCAACGTCATTTTTAGCGATACACTGGTAGGCTCCGGCGTCCTGTCGCTGCGTGTTGTGAATCTTAAAAAACAGCTCTGAAGAGTAGTCACCAAGAGGGACCCCATTTTTAAGCCACCTATACATGGGCTGAGGGATACCTGAAAAGTAATAAAGTTTTGAAATAACCATGTTTATTTCATACTCTGATACGCGTATAAATAGAGAAATAACTTTTGTTTGCGGAATTACGGCTTGTCGTTAAAATTATCTTTTATCTAGTAGTCTTGAGGCTCTACAGAGTCTACAGCTAAAGACATTTACTGTTTGTTGCCACTTTTCTTTATTAGAGTGAATAGGCATTTAAGTTAGTGCGTTCACCATCTTGGACTTCATCGCCACTTAACATCAGGTGAAATTGTTGTCAAGCACTAACTTATTTCATGTAGAAAAAAAAAGAATGTCTCACCTATAGCTGAACACTGCAATATCTTAGTTGTGCCTTCTCTAACTATGCTGTTTGACGATGATGGCTGCATACTAAATCGGGGAGGCTGCATTTGTACTGAAACAATATAACACATACTTTATTAATACGTTGATATTTTGGTAATATTGAATGACATCTCGAATGGATCTGTTCCCAGGTATAAGGTTCCATCAATTCTTCAAACCAAGCCTAGCTCCCCTGTTTATGTGTTTAGGCCGTATTATCGGAGAACCCGTAATTATTTATAGGGTTATTTATACCTTTACTACCTTTACTTCCTTTTTAGCCGGTAAAGACTTTAAAGTTACTGATGCCAATAGGCTACGATGATTGATCACCAACCCAGGTGTCTTATGCTCGTTTAGTCGGTTAAAAAAATAATTATTTTATAGTTTTGAATGATTAAAGAAAATAAAATAATATATTATATGCTTGATATTTGTAAAGAATACGCCATTGTAGGAAGTTAGTACTAATATAAGTAATATAATATGTATATCGTAGATTTTCAACTTTCATGTAGGTACCTAAAGGTTACATTTTACGAACACATAAAATAAAAAGCTTTTCAATTACGTATTATTTAGTTCATTGGCAGCAGTAACATAGCCGTCATTAAAACATTGAGTCATGCCTTATAAAAAAAATATTAAGTTAATTAAGAAGTCTGCTCATTCAATTGAGATGAATCAGCCGCTAACACCAATGCGACTCGGAGGCTCGTTGACCGACTTAAACTTCATATCGATGCGGCGGCCATTCGGAATCCGCCGAGATACAAATCGTTTAGAGCAGAGGCTGCTCAAATGACCCCAAAAAGTAAAAGACTACGTCACATTAACGTCCGGCGAAGAAATGTTGAAACGGTTTCATTTCATTAGCATTCTGAAAAATCCTTCCTTTTAGATTAGAATAAAGTTTATGGCAGTAGTAAGTTACACGACACTCAGACAGTAAAAGAAAACAATATGAATTTAAAATTACTGCATTTTTGAAGTAAAACTTCTTTAGGTGCGACTTGAGAATAACTCTGATTATTTTTCGGGCGGTATTATTAACGGTAATTATAGATTTATATTCATTTTTGTAAATTATATTGTTAATAAATTAAGTCAACTGTAATATGATATTTATTTTAAATTACATAGTTTATTTTAATACTAGGTAATACGTGTCACCAACGTCAAAGTAGTTTTACTTCAATCGCGCGTAAAGATTACACGCACACACTTTTTTTTACAATAAACTGGCTGGCATACGATTTGATTTGCATCAGGACCTTGAACGAAAACAAGGCATACAGCAAACATCCATGTTTTGATACAATTTTATTATACATACAATATCATTGCTACCGATAAATTATAAGGACAGGATAGGTGGCGTTATAATCAACATATTAAGGATTATTGAAATATTACACAACTCTATTTTTGTAGTACATATTATTACTTGCCGGTTCGTGGCGGTTTTGTCCTTTGTTTAGCCAATGCAAAGCTTTAATGCCCGAGTGCACCTCACCTCTTTAGAATAGCACAAACATGAGTCACGCCTTCGGTCAGAGGTTTAGTTGGGCGACCAACGTAACGTTAGCACTTTTATTTATGTATCAAAGTAAATACAAATGAGTTTAATCAATAAAACTTTATGAAAATTTTTATTGTTAAGGAGGCCAGTGCTATAAGTTCTACAGGTACTATTATGTATTCTGTGGTTTTACAACATACCTTACTTATGAACATCTGAGTCATATCATAATAATCAATATATATCATCTGATCAATGTAAGTTCATAATTTAAACTACAATTACTCTAGGGATGTTCTATCCGATCCGTTACCTGTGTGAATCGGTACCAATGGGATACGATACATGTAAGGTGGATCGAATCATCCAGATCGAATTAAGGATATAGGTATTTTATTTTTATTTTGAAGAGGTAAATAAAACAAAATACTTCGTCAAGATAATGACGGATCGATAATTTGATACACATGTAAGGATCGGATGAATTAATGAAGTAAAGTAATTGTTTTAAACGGAGTTAGACAAAATACTACTTATTAATTGACGGACGAAAACCATGTAGGGTGGATCGGATCGAAATACTCGTATGGAATCAAACATCATACGCAGCAAACAGTACCTAAGTACCTAGTACGTAGTAGCAATAATGACAGTAATTCATCGAAATAAGGAGTAAGATAATTGTTTCAAGCTTAGAGGTAAACAAAATATTTACTTAATGACAATATTGGTGGATCTGGATCGATGCAGTAAGGAGTATTGGATCGAAACATGGAGATAAGTAATAGCTTTAGATGAATAAAATTAGATGAAAACAAAATATGTGGCTAAAGCACTGGCGAATCGATAAAGGATCCAGTTTAAACTGGATCGAAATGATGAGAAGAAATATGGATTAGGTAAAAAATACTTGATTCGATACTGAATCAATCCAAAAAAAAATCGTATTAAATCGCTTGGATCGATACAGAGACAGACACACTGCAATACGAATTACGATCAATTGCGATCCAGAATATCGATACAAGACACCTGGATCAAACATCCCTAAATTACTCTATCACAGACATTGACACATAGTCACATAATTTCTGTGGTTACTGTTAAATAATTTGCTAACACCGCTTATTTTCAGTAGCACTACGTTGAACAGCGACGTGTTACCAGTCCAGTTTATCGTATATGAATACACGGAGGTCGATAGCCTCCATGAAGTCCTATGTAAATGACATTATATAGGTTATGTCAGATTGGATCAGTTCGTCGCTTGTTCCACTGTTGCGTTTTAATCCAATTACGCAGTGTCTAATTGTATTAAGTTGGCGCAATATTTTTGCATTACCATAGTTACATTGCAATAAATTGGTTCATTACAGTCTAATAAAACGATTATAATAGTCTCCTTCTTTTATAAAACATTTACCAAATTGATAAAGATTTTCCGACTAACCAACTTGATTGGGAAGTTTTTTCAATAGCAAAGTATAACTAATGTCTTCAGGACGTGGGTCTGATTGTAACATATTATGGTGAATTTACGGAAGATTTAGCAACATACCTTTTTTACGTGTCTCCGAGGGGATCGTTAAGGTTTCGTATGTCCAACTAAATATATCACATTTTTTGCAAGAATATTACTTTTTGCTGGAGTAAAAGTTCAATTTCATATAACACGAAGAACATTATTGATATTTCGACTTATCGAGTTCATACGTAGTATAGGGTAAGCAGTACAATAATTGGCCCTTTCAGGTGATCATCGACTTTGACAATTTATTGACGCATTTCATGACGCATTTCCCGAACGCAGACCATCCGAGATGGATTCTATGAGTGACTTCTTTCTCGAAGACTTACCCATCTGGATCACTTGTCTCAGGTAAATCTATTCGTTTACAACTTCGAGAGCAGCACCCGCGCCGACAACAACAACCAGTACGTGTGTGACATGGACATTCGACATGATTTTCGTCGGGTAATTTTTTTTTCAAACCAATACAAACCAACCAATACAACATTCAATAAATGGATTTTAAATTAAAGGGTCAATTAATTGTAAGGGGCCAAGAATACTGCTGCTTACCCTACTACGAAATTCGTAGATGCATCATTGAACTTTAATCTTGAAATCGCAAGTTCAGATTCAGACTAAAATAAAAAAAATTGTTAAAATAATATTTCTCAAAGAGTACGGTAAAACCCGTTTATTTTATTACAATTTTAAGATGAAACAAAGTCATCGATATTTTGATTACATTGATAAATATAGACGACAAATTAATTATTTTAAACAAAATAAATGTTACATTTTTATTCTATAGTAAAAACACAGAATACATATCGGCTGAGTGGTTTTTGTTAGAGATACATTTGTTAATTCAATTGTTAGACTAACCTTTGTAGTTTCGTTCAATACGAGCTAAATGAATAAAACGAATAGATATGTGAAAACCCGGGAAGTATAATTTGTTTAGTTTTTATGCACTATTCATTGACAAAAGTAACTTTAGTTGGTCCACCCCGGCCCATAACAGCCAGCATGAGTCGGGTTTAGCCTGAAATTTCTTTACTTTTTTTATGGAAATAGCCTGCAAACGAGCTGACGATCCACCTGATTATAAGTGGCTATCATCGCCCATGGACATCAGCAACACTAAAGGCATCATTGATGCGTTGCCGACCAAGAAAGAGAGAAGAAAAAGAAAGAAAGATTTTTGTTTAACTGTTGAAAAAATACGAACAAAAAAAGTATAGTTACTCGTCATATCAATCGAGCATCATAGCTTTTTGTAACCGTATGCGCCACATTTAAGTAATGTTCATTGTTACAGGCGGAAACAATACGCAAGTAACTAAAGCACCTACATAATGTAAATCTCACGCAAGAAAGCGACGTACATAACATTCTTTCCTCTCTTCATATGTACTACCTACCAGGTTAAACTTGTACATAGTATCAAATACATCATTCCGTAAATTATTGCCGTTCATTGTGTTATCTGATTGTTGTGCGTTTCTGTTGAAATCAAACAGCGGTGGCGGTTCAAAGAAACCTTTCAGGAAAGTAGTAATTAGGTACGGATTTTTAAATTGCATGCTGGTAATAGTTCATTGAATTATGTAGTTTGGGGTGGCATCATACATTTACATTTTCCAATAGATGCTAAGTAAGCAGACTGAAAAGTGGAATACAACTACTACTATAAAAAAAAATTAAAGTCATGTCATGTCATGCGAGTAACCCTATTCTTTGGTAATGGGTTTAAATTTCCTACAACCTGCATGCAAAAGGTATTATACAACTTGAGACTACGTTTTAAGTTTTAACCAGTTCTATTCAGTTTTTCTGATTAAATGAAGCAAGCGACCTAATGATGTGACACGATGCGTCACAAAAACCAGGCGATGCGTTCCACCCTCTGCTCTTATTTACGTCACTTGTATCGTTAATCACACAAGTTCTCTTATAAGCCGGAAACTTAGCAATTCAGGAAGCTGTATACAATACGGCTATAGAAGCAGCAGACACAAAAACATCGCATAATCATACCAAACAGCACCTATGTCGGTAACATACTACTGTTATAATAAAACAAGTATGTATGTAGGTACATAGCAATGTATGTATATCTATAAAAAAGAAATAAAATTATTGATTGAACTCCAGACCTAAAGGTTCTATATTACTGAGCGTATTTTCAAAACTTGACATATCATAATTTTCCAATCATTTCATAATTTCGTATACAATAAGAAAATAATCTAACTTTTTTTATGGAATACTGACGATCCATCTCATGGTAAGTGGCTATCGTCGACCATGTATTAGCATTAGATTACATTAGCAACACCAAAGGCGTCACTGATGCGTTGCCGGTCAAGAAAGAGAAGAAAAAGAAAGAAAGAAAGAACTGGCTGTCAAGCCTTCAGCCGGAACACGACGAGTCGTTTGCGGCTGACTTATGCGAACCCCATGGAGAAATAATAATAGTAATAATGGTATTAATTAGCACTAACTGCTACGAATTTGCCTAGAGTATTCAGTGATGTTTAGATTACTCTACTATAAGTACCAGTTCGAATATAGTTAACGAGTACAAGGTTTTAACTGCCAAGCGAACCATGTTAGTGAACAATGTACATACATGGTACATGTTTTAAATTTTTAATATGACTGACATAAACATACGATGATGCCACTAGAATGAACTAATGCCGCAATCAACTCAGATAAGTGTGATAAGATTAAACCGACGCATGTAGCGTAACAATTGCCCCTCTCATGTAAACAGGTAAAGGAGGTAATGCGCCTGTAAATTTCGTTAGGTTGTGGCCTACAATTTATAAAACTGTATTGAGATTGTCTATGTCCTCATAATAAAAAATCATTCGATATTCAAAATTCAAAATAATTTATTCATATTATTATAGTGTATCAGTGATACACTTATGCACGTCATTTTCTTATAGATGCTACAGGATCGTTTCAGGTTCTGGAATTATGGAAATAGCCGACAAACGAGCTGACGATCCACCTGAATTCCTGACGGTAAGTGGCTTTTGTCGCCCATGGACATCAGCGACACCAAAGTCATCACTCGTTGCCAGCCAAGAAAGAGTGAAGAAAAAGAAAGATAGAACTGGCTCTCAAGCCCCTAGTCGGAACACGACGTGTCGTTTGGCAGCTGACTCTAGCATGCATGGTAGTAGCTATCCAGGCGAACCCTACGGAGAAATAATAATAGTAACAATGGTATTAAGTATGGTATTGGTTCAAAATGGAACACTTTAGTTGCGTCATGTCCGTCAGTCCGTTCATCCATGTACCATATCGTGGGGTAACTTTGAAAAGGTCTTTAAAAAATATTATGGGTTTGCCTAGATTATTGACGTGATAACGTCTATTAAAACGATGAACGCCGGGTGCACGCACGAAAAAGCATGACTCATTTGTCGCGTTCCGCGAGCGAGCGAACGATGTAGAAAGCGCCATCTATGAACAAAACTATATACACAATTAAGTCACAAAGGAACTTGCTGAAAAAATAGTTTAGTTCAGGAGTTTTAGATGGGCATTAAGTCCGCCCTTTGTAAAAACCTGTTTTAGGTCTTGCAAAAAAGATTAAATAAATAAATGGCGTTGTAGGATAAAGATAAAAGTTTCTATCTATAAAAGTATGCAATCATTTCATCAATGTTTTGTCATGACGTTGTCACGTTAAACTACCGTCCGTAAACCGACCTTACAGACAACCATTTTTTTTCTATTCAGGGGTCCGTTTGCTTCATATTAAGCTTTAAAGTTCTAATTTTGGGTAGAGTCAAATGTCACCCCCCTTTGACAGCTAAACGGTTGGATTTGGATATGTGAAAAAAATCACGGTATAAGTATGATGAATTTAAAAGAAAAAATCGCGGCGCTTAACGAGTAATAGCCGATCTACTTACAACTACGGAACCCCACATTATGTGTAATGACACGCAATGTAGGGTAACTATTACAGATAGGATAGATCAATTTGTGTCTAATCGAATATGAATGTGTGATACCAATCTCACAATGATAAAATGGGGTGACCAAGAAATTTGTAAAATGTCGGATAAAAATATGAAACAATAGTTTCCAGTGCTGCTACTATTAGAATACGTAAGAGATAGGTTTCTCGAAGTGGAACTTAGTGATTTATGTTTGTGACAGCTGTTCTAAGTAACTAAGTACGGTAAGTCTTATTGTCGTGCCGTACATGAAAATATTACTTTTAATAACAAGTGTAACAACACAGTAGCGCGTCAGTAACCTTTCACGCATTTTATTCTTTTACGACACTATTTAGAACATACCGAAGTCACAGTAAAAGGCGTATCTAATGTAGTATTTGTAATATTTGAAAGTTACTAAGTATATTTAGGTATGAGTTCTTGCTAAATGACACAAAGGACTATTACCTTGACTGCAGCAAAGCCAATCTTCATCAATTGACCACTGATTAAGAGGCGGTTGATATACTTCAAAGTACATTGCATTGCTAAGGAGTGTCAACGTCCGAATGTGAACTCCCGTCCTGTAGAACCCACTAGGAATATACTAGGTATAGGTACCCTTAATGTAATTATTGCATGCTTCGGTAACTGCAATGGCTTGTTATTAATAATAGCTTTTAAATGTTATAATCACAACAAGCTGACCTAGTGAACCGTTCGGAGTGGCGACGAAGGGAATGTTCAGCCATTTAAAGGCTAATGGAAGGATGGAACTAAATAATACAATTCAGTATAACAATAATGTTGATGACCTATTTACAATCTTCAATTTATTTATAAATTAAACGAGGATGTAATTATTACACATTTTGTATTTATATTATTTACACCACTAACCCTTACTAAAACCGTCTTACTATTTGCTTGAAGAATTTTCCAATGCTCGAGTGTACGTTTTGAATATTATACAACATTCAAGATGCGAAGATAAATAATAGTTTCTAACTTTAAAATTATATGTGTCTGGTTATGAGCTTTTAAAAATTAGTGTGATTAAAGTTTTGTGCTCAGTGAAAGTTCAACAAGCAGCAGGACATTTTCCTTCTCTGCCTGCATGCCATTTCGGTTATGGTGTTGCAAAACTTGCAAATGTGGGTACCTAATTGGTTTTCGAAATAAAAAAGAATGAATTTTGTTAAATTTTTGTTTATAGGTATCTATATTATAGTAAAGCAGAAAAAAACCGCTAATCTATTAAATAATAATAATTATAGTTCATGACAAAAAGAAGTTGCTTTATGGGTACGGTATGGTACCTGAAGTGAGGCAGGTTAATTATAATAGCAGGATTAATTCAAAAAGGCTTATCTTATTGTTAGCTTATTATTCTATACAATGTACCTACTTGTCACTATTTGATATTGTGACGATATTTACAGGGGTTGGAGCCAATGTACGCTGAATGCAATACTTTTTTAGAGCGTGGAACTACGATTGTATTTTGCGATCAATCGCAACTGTACGTTTATAAAACTTGCGGTCAACCGGTCAAGTCGTTAAGTGTACGGTATAAAGCTCGTGTTTAGTTAAGATCGCGTGTTTTCGTGTATGAATGGTATTTAAGTGGTGGCGTAGTTATCGCTCTCGTCAAATCGCTGTCTAAGCTTATACGAACTGGTAAAAGCGAAGAAAATAAAAGCAATATTATTTTCTTCAATATCGTTGCATATATCAAACTTAAATTTATAATAATGGGTGCTTAGGAGTCTTCTGAACTCAATAAGTATTACAGATAAGGCAATGCGAGACTTAAAAAGCTTAAAAAGTTTACACTTAATAACTTTTTTCTATCCAAATCGTAGTTTAATATTGGAACATTTTGTTTTCAGTATTTAATATTTCTCCTATAAAGTATTACAATAACAAACAATTCTCATAAGTGGTGGCAACAATTGTAATTTGGCCGAGATCTGCCAAATTTTATTCATCTAACCTCTTTCCAGTTCTGACCTATTTTACTTTTAAAAGTAGGTTCTTATAAATCGAAAGGTAAACCGTTTAATTTAAATATCAGATCACAAAGTTTGCGTTAACATAAACGATTTAATGTGTTTATAAGAGATTTGATAGTGATTCAACTGCAGAGGGATACTTCATCGCGGAACTCGAACGGATTCTGGAAGCGCGCCAACATTAGTATCTATAATACTCGTATATACCGTGTGTATTATACACCACACACTACACAGAGACAAACCGTTAATATATTCAAGTTGCAACTTTATTGCCTGGACTTCCATCACCATAAATTAATGATTTAAATAGCCTTTAAGAATCTTACAAATGAAGCTCGGTCATAGAAAAGAAAGAAAACCACAATTTGAATAGACTGATTACAGCTTGCGTTATGTTTTAATAATAAATAACGATAAATTTACTAGTTCCACCGTACGAAAAAAAAACTACCAGAAAGAAGAGTTATAAAATACTACTTACAAAGTAACAACTCTAGTTTCTGGTAGTTTATTTTTGTACGGATATTAAAACCAATAAAACGTTGACAATTTCTTATGGTCTGGTAAGTTTATCGTTATTCATAACACTTCAACGCATTCCAAAGATTAACATAATAATAAATATGTTCTGGACAAGCTAATATAAAAAAGTTACTAGGTAGTACTTAACTTTTTTATAAAAGTTCGATAAAATGCTTTTCCATTTCTAAGAACAAATATCTATAATAACATTTAATTAGGAAGCTGGAGATACAAATTCAGATTAATTTAGGAAAAAAGAGATGTTTTTTACACAAAACAGAAAGAAGTCTCATAACCGAGTTTTATTTATGCGTTGTCCTGGTCCTGGACGCAGATGTTTTACGATAAAAGGTTTAATCGAGAATGTGGATAAAAAGTTGTTGATAAAATACTCCACGGAAAATGTTCTATAAAAAACTGCCAAGTCAATTATACCATTATTATCTCTAAACAATTTACTTTGCTTTCTATTTCGAAAAATATAATTTAAATTACATATTTACTGACCTACACATTATGTGACACACTGGTTATAGGTAATATGATTGTACGAGTATAACAATAAGTTAAGTTTTTGAAAATATGTTTAGTGCCTATACATAAACGTATAAAAATAAAAACTTCCTAAGAATCGTCAAAATATCAATGTATTCAAAGTGAAGGAATGCATCAAGCACAGACATTAATTTCGAAGTAAGCAGCGTATCCGTTACGTGACTCACACCTATGGCACGTCCAATCGGCCTGATGCCGGAGACCACTAACATACTAATAGAGAGCCTTAGCAGGCTATTTCATTTTTTATTTCTTAGAAATCCTCAACGTCTACATCGCTTGAATTATATAACACAAAAGGATAAAGTGCTAGTAGAAATAATAATATTCAATACGCGACGAAGCATAAGCGACAAATTGCCGCGTAGGGATGATCCTGGCCAAAATATAATATATTAAAGTTAAAACAGACACGTAACAACACTTATGCAGCTGTAGATCTTTATATTAAAAAGTGAATTGGTTTTGTTATTTTAGTGAATATTATAATAATTTACCAATGATGTAATTTTTTAATAACATTTATGTAATTCACGTAACAATTCAAGTATCTAGAAATGGGTAAAATATAGTAAAACATTCCTCTAAATTCACTCATGTATTACAAACATACATTAGCCTACCGTACCTACAGAAGATTTAAGAAATAGACTTGCAGACGTAGACTAGATCTTAATTAGTTTCTGCTTGCATTGTGTGACATGGTGCCCGCGGCTCTACATAGGGGCAGCTGTTTGTAACTTGATCCTCACCACACACCGCGTATTGCTACACGCACTGGTCAGGGAAGCCTTTCGTCTCGGAGACTCCATTTTCATTTCACAGTGAAACCTTGCAAGTTCTAGCGCAAAAGGGCGACACCTTAAAGCTCCAAACTCTAGTTAATTTACTTGACTCACTTTTATTCACGATCATGAAGCGGTTAACGCGATGTTTGATACGTAGAACTAGGTCAAACTTATCGCTCAGACATAATAAATGAATAAAAAATTAATGTTGCCACACGCCGAACAGCAAGCAGGTTCTGTTTACGGTTTAGGTTTACTAAATACACGTGTAAAAAATGCATAACTAAAAGTAATTCAATAGCTTTTTATATTGATATAAAGCATAACAGGCAAGCAATCTAAATAAATAGCCAAGCTATAACAAAGCCAACTGACCCGCAGTCTGTTGAATCGTTTTTGTTTCGTTTTCATACTGAACAAATGATCGGTTCATCTTTTTGTAATCTAATGTAATTTACTATACTATAATGTTTTGTTCAAAACACAATAAGGGCCTTGAATTACCAATATTTTCGCATAGTATTTTAACATTTTGGAGATAATAAATATGTACTTTGCTTTTGGTATGAAATCCTTGTCCTTTCGACATGGGGTTAAAACGACTATAATTGAAGGCAAAAGTAAAATTGGTTCGCACACCAATTGCTGTGTAAATATTTTTATTATAGAGTCAAATCTAAAAATATTTATTGTCACTTTCATCTATAGCTTTTTAAATGTATTCTCTATCGGTATCGCTACCGTTTTAATAATATCTCAATGATATATGATTCTAAAGATATATAACGTGAAATAGATTTTCTCAATTATTAATGCAGATATTAATCGAAATGAAACATACATAATATCTACCAAACAACCGCAACATGTTACTCTTTAGAATCTGATGTTACTTATAATTAATAGCGAATAAAACAAGCATTAGCGTAATAAAACAGTAACAACTAACTGTATTGCGAAATTACAACGATTATGCTTCGATTAATCGATCGTATTTTCCGAGACCTTTACGCTCATTAAAAAGTTATGTTCCATTAGCTATTTCATTTACCCATATTTACGTTATTCCGGTACTCCGTCAGGTCATGAAGCGAAACAAAGCCATTGTGGCCTTTAATGTGTAACCCTCCATAAAGTACAATTCCCGTAGGTAACCTTCGCCATTTCTGTGATTAACACGCGAAAAGAATACTGATGTTAGTTTCTCAAGTGTTAAATAATAAGTTTTATAATAAAAGTTTAATAAACTTTAGTTCGTACGTGTGCATCGCATTAAAGTTATTAGTTACCATGTTCGCTGAAAGGATAGGCAACACAATAAAATATACACCTGTAATCAATAGCCAGACACATTTGCATTTCCAGCGGTCGATTACCCCGAATTCGATTTATTAACAACCACTGCAATGTGTGGAATTGGCGTCATTACAGTACAGCATACCATAAACTGACCTGTTTAGGAATCGTGCAAGTGCCACGGAAATTAGCACAAAAGTAAGAAACCTCGTAATAACGTTTGCGTATGTATGTTACCGGCAATTTGTATAGAGCTGGTATTCATTACAATCCCTAGGTAATGTACAGAATAACTATCGATATTTACAATCATAGTTGTAACTTGTAAGTTCATCGACTATAACACTAAGCTAGGCGTGATTTTCTTTTAAATTCATCATATGCACAGGTACTATTGCCGTGATTTTTTATAGTACAACACCTACCATTTAGTTGGTAAGAGGGGGGAGGGGGCTTGAGTCTAACTAAAATTAGTACTTTAAAGATAGTCCAGTCAAGGAATGACTCAAAAGAGGGTATAGAGTGCGTGAGCGGGAACCTAAGCGATTTCTTCAAAAACTTATTCAGGCTGCTTAGGGAGATAATATACTAAAAGTCCCCGCGTCTAGGAGATGAGCCGGAGGGAGGGGGGAGGGGTTACAAAGGTCTCAATTTTAGGTTTTTCGCCAATATCTCATAAACGGTGCGTTATAACGAAAAATGTTCTAAGATGAAATGAAAGCTTATAAAATTCTCTATAACTTTAATTCTGTACACTTTTTCCATACCGTGGTACCGAGCTTGCTCTATTTAGTTGTACAGTTAATGCATTTATTATAATTATTCATTCTTGCTCACCATCATGGACTACATCCCCACTTACCATCAGGTGGGACTGTGGTCAAGCATTAATTAATTTATTAGTAAAAAAATTTAGAACCTTATCATTTTTCGGAGTAGCACAAGCAACATGAAAAAGAAAACGCAATAAATGCTATATTCTCATAGCCCCGCAGTAGGTTTCCTTGTGTCGTGGATGCCATGAACAACACACAAAGACAAGAACAGAAACATTCAGACCCCGAACAGAAATTCAAACTCATCATTCAGAAATTCTGCCTCGCTGGGATTCGAAATCGAACCCAGGAGCCTTCGAACGGCGATCCGGTATTGTAAACATTACGCCACACTAATAGTCAAAAAGAAAATAGGCCTATTGCCTTTTCTATAGAAATGGGCATCTTTTGTCTCCTCGGATCAAACACAACACAAGAGTGGGATATTTGATAAAAAAACGCTCTAATTCGAAATTAGAATGATTTCATGGTTGAATATTTACCTCAGAAAGAGGAATTGCAGTCTCATCAAGAATCTTGGAACTATACATATAGTAACAAGTAATATGCTCATCACGAGTACTTCATAATATTTAAAGCTTCATTATAGATCTCAAAACTGTCGATGGCGGGGCTATGTTGATTAATTTACACACATTACCGGCTAGTCATTCGGTATTGTATAGAATGTCTACGTAGAGTATAAAAATAAATTATACTTCATACATTACATTTTCGCTTTTGGTATTCTAGACATTGCCTAGGTATTGTATAGAATACTGTAATAAGCAGATAGCCGGTAACATATACATTCGATCGTGCGCCGCTGTTACAGTTTATTTACACCTCTATTTTACTTCGAACTGCTAACCCGAAGTCCGAATTTGTACTGCTGAGGGCGAGGCTACAGATACGGTTTGTCTATTTGCGATGTGGCATTTGATTTGATTGATACCTATTGGTAAATACTGTAGGTATACTTAATTAGAGTTCCAATTGCTTAAATTATCGTCTGCTTATAGATAGACTTTCTTGTAATTCTGGTAATTAATATCTTAATGTATAATTAATTTTATTATTTATATTTCATCGTAATTTCATTGAACATTTTTAAAGAGAACGGATTGACGGAAAGACAGGTTTACATTTTACGTTCAGTTGAACGTAAAAGCGATCCCGTGACGCCCCGTTAAGGATGAGGTTAGATGACCACTGGGTTTAGTAAATATTCCGGAAGTCCCAGGTACTCGATTTAATAAAGGACGGATGTGGGAGGAAATACGTATATATAGAGGTTTTGGTTTAAGCAAAAAATATGGTCTGTGCTTAGGCTGTGATGTGAAGTTTCCCTGTAGTTTTACCGTAGTCAACCGGTAGCTTTTACTACTTTTCTCTATTTGCGATTGGTGATTCCTCTATAAGTTATCTACTTAATAAGTTATTGATATTGAGATCGAAGATGCATGTTTTATAAACGTTTTCAATTTCTTGTCATATCAGTGGTCACATTTTAGTCAAGCTGCTAAGTCGCGCGGTACGAGATAGGGTAAAAATAGAAACTATCGATCCTTTTATTCGTGTCACTTGTTTGCAACCTCATCAGGAGCCACTCGACAGGAACCTTGCTTGCATTGAGCAAGAAAATAATGTTATCACATAAATTTTGGATTAATACCCAGCTTGAGTATGGTAAATGTTTTCAAAAAGAGTAATAACTTAAGTTGGTACTTTAAGTTATTATGTAGTTTTTGCTTTATGAATAAAGTTTTAGCAAGTTAATGAAGTTTTATATAGGTTTCAGGATACTTAGGTACATAAACAAAAGGAAATTGAAATTTTCGGTTAAATTTTGATAATTTTCCCACTCTGTGATTTTCCTTTTTTGCTTTTTAACATGCTGTCCCTCCAAATTACTCCTTTAATTTTACCTCCAAGGGTGGGTAAAAATATTCTTGCGTAATTTCAAGTCATAGCTTGAGAAGTAAGAATTTTAAATAAAAATAAAGGGTATGGCCAGTGGCGGATTAAATGTCGACGGCGCCCTAGGCAAGCAGTTCATCGGCGCCCCTTGCTCTTTGTTATGGAGTTGTTTTTTTTTCGAATGCACTGTTGCTGTTGACCCTAGCGGTCTTTACAGCTTCAAGCGAACAGATGGGCGAGCTTGGAAAGGCTCAGCCAAGAAGACAAAGCGAGAAGGGAGGACTAGCTCTCCCTCTACGAAAAATAGGGGATGAGAACGACCTAAGGGCACCTCCTTAAATTTTTAATTTTGAAAATTTTCGTCTTGCTACGGAGCGATATTTTACTCTTCTTGCTTATAGAGACTACTATAGAGCTTATATATTCTATATGCTTATAGAGGCTTCTTGCTTATGGATAGAGTCACCTTAGAAAGCAGCCCGGTTTCTTGCCTTTTTGATGTGCTCTCTGAATGACTTCTCTGAATGAATGAATGGGTCTGGTGCCGCGACAGCTCTTGAGTCTAGGGTGACGCCGAGATATTTGACAGATTTCGCCCAAGATATGGTTAAATAATGAAACAGGGCGGATCATTTATCTATGGGTGGATCTGTTAAAGTTGAACTGATCTTTTTCGGGATTAAACTCTATTCTTCATTTCCTAAACTGCTCACCTATGGCGGTGGTTGCAGCTTGGAGGGTTGAAGTGATGCTGGCAGGCATAGGGTGAGATTCTGGCAGGTGTATTTGGATGTCTAGTAATGTCTCTAGTTTATAAAGTATAGAGTAAAGGGGAAAGGACAGATCCATGAGGATCTACGGCCGTTATTGTGTGGGTAGAAAAACGTGAGTCCTCACCTCTGTATCGCAACTTGTGATTCGTTAAAAAGTCTCGTATGATTTGCAGCAATCTGGCACTCCCATTTGGTAAAGCTTATATATTAAGCAGCTGTACCTACCAGACAGTCGAACGCTTTGGTTACGTCAAAGAAGAGGGCACCGGTGCCTCTGGTAGGCCTTTTGTAACTGAGGCTGGTTGGGATGTGCTCCTTTATGCGATGCACCTGTTGTACACAATAGTGATTGACTCTGAAGCTGAAGTGATCCTTTATTAGGAGAATCTTGCATAGGGCGACCGCCTTGATACGGCTGAGAAGTATCTTTTCGTAGATTTTTCCGAACGTGTTAAGGAAACTGATAGGACGATAGCTCGAAGGCTGATTCTTGAGTTTGCCGGGCTTATGAATGCCTATCACTTCTGCCTCTTTCCAGGCGTCTGGGATGATACAGTTAGATAGTAGAGCAATTAACAATAGTGTATGTAATGGTGTCCATAATTATAATGATTTTGTCAAGAATCGAACGATGTAGGTGTAATCTAGTCGACGAGCGTGGTCCAAAGGTTTTAGAAAAAGTAAGCATAATTTTTTTGAAGTAGGTATTTAGTTTATTTTCTCGTCAAAAAATTCAGTCCGTGCGCGCCCTTTTGTAATGAAGCGCCCCTAGGCATGTGCCTAGTTTGCCTTAAGGATAATCCGCCTCTGGGTATGGCCAATTTTGTGTATCAAAATTCACCACTTATGTCTTACCTTTGTATGAGGAAGACACATTCTACTTTACGTAGGCCTTTTATCAAGAAAACTTTAACGCGTGGGATGTGAAATCACCGTAAAAGCTACTCCGTTGTTTTACAGATGAGTACGTATAATGTTATTTTTTAACGAAAATGGATGAATTATCGCTTAATAATAAGAGTTTCTTTACAATAATTTTATAACACGTAAAGCGCAGTAGGTACTTGCGCAATATATGTTTTCATTACCTCATTTAAATAAACTTGACAAGTGAGAGTTAAACTCGCTTGGAAAGGGTTCCATACGTTGATTAGTTATTTACTGTTATTTTTTCTATTTTATGTTGTGTGTAACGTCAAGCGATTGTATATCGTTTCCTATAATTAGTCAGGAGCTCAGCAGGGTAATTCACGTAACTTAAGAAGTTCGATTGCAGTGCAGTTGCAGCGACGTTCCGATCAAAATGACACTTTCCGTATTCTCTTGCGCTGTCAAACACGCTCACGTCACGCGAGCGCGTCTCAAGCGCGCTCACGTCACAAAAAGGTATTCTGATAATGCGCGTCAAGATAGCGTGTTCCCGATCGCAGTTTGATTGGTATTCTCATAAACTTTTGAAGTTTGAAGTCTCATAAAGTTTGACAGGCGCGCAGGATGCGTGCAGGAGAAGTGAAGTTCACATGCAGTTTGCGTGCAGTTGGCGTGCAGTTGGCGTGCAGTTGACGCGCAGTCAAAAAATTATGACAATACGGTTTAGACGCCAAACTTCAACTTGATTGTAGCGTCACTCCAACTTGATTGCAGCGTCACTGCAACTTAATCGATGCGTCTTAAAGTTACGTGAATTAGGGTACAGGACTGTAGTTTGAAGTCGTCAAAATGAACAGCAGGGTAATTCACGTAACTTAAGAAGTTCGATTGCAGTGCAGTTGCAGCGACGTTCCGATCAAAATGACACTTTCCGTATTCTCTTGCGCTGTCAAACACGCTCACGTCACGCGAGCGCGTCTCAAGCGCGCTCACGTCACAAAAAGGTATTCTGATAATGCGCGTCAAGATAGCGTGTTCCCGATCGCAGTTTGATTGGTATTCTCATAAACTTTTGAAGTTTGAAGTCTCATAAAGTTTGACAGGCGCGCAGGATGCGTGCAGGAGAAGTGAAGTTCACATGCAGTTTGCGTGCAGTTGGCGTGCAGTTTACGCGCAGTCAAAAAATTATGACAATACGGTTTAGACGCCAAACTTCAACTTGATTGTAGCGTCACTCCAACTTGATTGCAGCGTCACTGCAACTTAATCGATGCGTCTTAAAGTTACGTGAATTAGGGTACAGATCATTATAGCACTTGCGCCTTAATAATTATGTTGTATCAATTATATTATGCGCATAAGTTAGCATTTTAATTTGGTGACCGTTATATAAAAGCAACTGAGAAATTATAAATGAAATGTTATGGTTAAACAAACAATGACGTATTGTACAAGCCAGTATTGTCCCAATGAAAGACGATTTTACCCCTTTGTGAGGGAACAGTATGCTTGCCGCCAATTTGTAAAGAAATCGCTCGTAACATCAATAATTGCACAGTAAACCAGGTTATGTGTAGTGTGCTATTTTCCGCTACGACATTTTTATATGGTTAAATTAAAATTGTTTTTATAAATAATGATGAATACACACTTTTCGAAAATTATATAGTTACATTAGACTTGGACTCTGTTACTGGTGTTCAATTTTTTTTGAAGAATTCACTAAATTGCTCATTAGAGGATTTCAATAAGTAAAAAAATAATAACGTTCTAATTCCCTGAACAACATCGGATTACATGTATTAAATAACTTATACACATATTATGTGGTCTATGGAATTACCATTACCATCGAGTCCGCCCTACATTAAGTGTTGGTCTTATTCCCGGTTAAAGCATTGAATACGTTCTCAGCAAAGATGGATATGGACATTATTTTAATTGCTCTCGCAATATGAATAACGTCCGATCTGGCAGTATAAATGATAATCATTTTATATTCATTACGTCTCATTGTCTGGCTAATACAGGTATAACCAGGAATTTATTGAAAAGATTATTACTTCTGATACTTCAGCGGAAAGTGAAAGGTATAAATAAATCAGAAAAAAAGGTATATAAATAACCAATGTAAAACTGAAAAAAAAAACAACTAGTTTGGATTTGAGTGAAGCTTTTGCAACTTTTCATATAAAAAATGTCATAACGAGATTACTAAAGTAGGTGTATTTAGTTACCTAGCCTGCCTATTAATACGTGAAGGAAAAACCTCTGTATTGTACCCACCCCTTATAAAATTATTTCAACTGCAGTGCTGGTTTTCAGTTTTAAAGTAATTTAAGGATTATATTTTAAATTCTAAGTTCTAGGAACAAACGATAAAAGCAGTAATATTTCATGAGTAATACCTTACCTTAGTAATTATAATAATTAAATGCGTACTTTTAATAAGGACTAACAGTGATCATTAAGAAAAAAGCAATTTGAAGCGGTGCGGAAAGTTGTACCGATACCAGATTCCTAGAGAACGGGCATAAGCCTTGCTCGCAAAGGATAAAAGTTCGTGCTTAACTTGTACATAACTATGCAGCCAGTCCGCGTTCCTTACTTACTGACTGGAATGAGGTACTAGCCAGCACAAGAAATACGGCAACGCCTACAGTAAATGCATTTTTTGTTGCCTTCTCCGTTAGTTCATGTTCATTGAATATGTTGATCGATCCATGAAATAAGTACATAGGCAAGATAATTTAAGTCCCAGTTGTTGAAACTTAAATAAATAGAAGCTGTCACATAGATCCTCGTACTAGAATTTCCTGTGGTCCGGGCATACACAAATTCATAAAGAGAACAACAAACATCGGAACTTAAAAGCTTGCCTTCACACGGAATCGAACCAGATCAGTTTTTCAGCAAGTAAGTAAGGTAACTATGAATAAAAGTGTTCTTTAGGAGTACATATAGGGTGTTTGTTTTTCTTCAACAAATTAATGGCCCTCTACTGGGCACGGGTCTCTCCTCTTGAGGAGGCCTAGAGCATACTCCACCTCACTGCTCCAGTGTGGATTGGTGGAGGGTGTTTGTTTATTATACATTGATTGTTTTTATGGGTACTCGTTCGCTTCGGGAATTTATCCGGAACTGTCGTAAAATCTCGAAAACGCATGCACGTGCGAGTCGTTTCGAATCGCGGAAACAGCTTTCCCAAATCACAAATTCAGAAATGGTACTTTTAAAAATTAAGCGCTGCTAGAGAAATGGTCTGGTTCTCTCAGGTGTAAATAATTTAGTATCGTTTCTCGACTTTCTTCAGAAAACTTAAAACAGTTGCCGTGATTAATGAGTTCAATATTCTTTATCTTTGCACGAAGTAATAATTTACGTTTTCGAGTTAAATTAAGGTTTCTATTTAACATAACACAGTAACTTTTGTATATTAACTACTAAACTAGCTGTGCCAGCGACGTCGTTCGCGTGGGAGTTTTTCCCGGCTTAAATCCCAATCCCATAGGAATTCTGGAAAAAAGTAACCAATAATATTCCCTATAACCTCCTCTATCTTCCAATGAATGTCCCATTAAAATCGGTTAAGCCGTTTTAGAGATTAGCCCGGACATACAGAAAGACACACAGACAGACATTTTTTTTAAAAGCACTTGAGAAAACACAGTTATTTTGAAATTACAGACAGACACTAATTATATTTATACGGTTTCGGCCGTTTCTATAGGAAACGGTTTTTGCGATTTTCGGCTTTTTCGGTGAAGTTGGGTTGGATGAGACATGAATAATATAAAGGGGACTCCAGAATTTTGCATGTTTTCATACGTCACTCCTGAAACGTCACTTCCATTTTCCGTATTTGCCAATACCTAAGTTCAGTACCATTGCCCGCACATACCTGTCAAATGGTGTGAATATAAATAGACACATTGTAGAAGAACCTGACTTATAATTAGCCAAAGATGCTACTTTCGTGGGCATGTTTGACATTATTTCATTCGCCGTTTCTTCTCCAGTTTGAGTTTGATCAACGAGGGTGTATCCCACTAATAGTTACTACAGCGAAGCGTTGGAAAGTTTATCTATACTAATATATAAAAAGGAAAGATTTGATTGTTTGCATTGAATAGGCTCCGAAACTACTGAACCGATATGAAAAATTCTTACACTGTTGGAAAGCTACACTATCCCCGAGTAACATAGGCTATATTACATTTTCAAAAAAATTAGGGATCCTTAATAAAACTCCAATAATGTAACCCAAGGTGTAAAAAATAAATAAAACCGAAGCAAAGCGAGGGCGGTTACTCGTTTAGTTATAAAAAATCGACTAATGAGTGACCAATAACATAAGAAATAAAGACTGGGTAGTACTGCTACTTATCTAATGAGAGCATTCGTTAACGTTCTTATCGCAATATCATAAAAAATGTCGTTAATATAAAATTAATTATGTTATACGAAAGAAGGGTTATCAGAGCTCAAAATTTTTCATAGAAATTTATCAAGGGCCTATTTCGAGTTTCACAATAAGTGATAAGCGATGACAAAGTCTGTCCACACGCAGCAGGAGCAAAGCTGAGAATCCACCAAAGATGTGCGAAGTAGCGAGGCGATGAGCGAGGAATAAATTCGCAA
The DNA here is from genome assembly GCA_963932265.1 of Thymelicus lineola. NCBI lineage: Eukaryota > Metazoa > Arthropoda > Insecta > Lepidoptera > Hesperiidae > Thymelicus > Thymelicus lineola. The sequence goes on from OZ010686.1 coordinate 9,984,699, forward strand.
ACATGATTAATAATTTCAATCACTTCAATCATTACGCGAGGCTAGAAAAGTGAAGGAATCCTATGGGTGAATTTTTCCACATACACCCGTGTCGGTGTTACCTCATTCTGTTAGAACTTAGTAGTTTAGGGAGCGAGAGGCTTTGAACCTCGTCGGTGTACTGTCTGCGATGTTTCATTCGCTGTATTTATTCATCCGGATTATGTAAGACCTTTCTACCTTTGCTTTATGATGTCCTAGAAACTGTTTCAATTTTCTGGATATGTTTTTGTATTTTATGTTAAGAACACTTATACAGGAATAAGCCTCGATCTTTTGAAAGTCCAATATGGTTTATGAGTACCTTGAATTAATCTTTTTTGCCTAATCTCCTTCAGCGAACAATGTCAACAGGGAAAGAAGGCTTATTTAATTTACGTATTTTACGTACTCTCCAAAGCACGGAAGCTTTCATGTTTATTCGCATAGGTGTTGTCGCATATAATGTTTTATTATTACCAAATCGGTATTGCTAAGAAAATAATTTTAATTCCCAATGTCAGTTAATATTTCTTAGTACACTGTTACTAAATTGATTGTAACATACAACATAGCTCTGTATTTAATTACAAAAATAGCTTACAATTTTTGAGAACATTTCCCCGACGCTTCCTGTACTAACAACCCGCAACACGTTATAATATTAATAACCCCTTAAGGCGGAGATCCCGCAGCTGCTTCCTAGCCAGCGAGTGTTCTGCCACGCGACCGACTCAAGCCTTTATGACGATGTTTACCGCCGTCGTCTCCAGCTCGCTTGCGCCCTAAAAATGCACTTTCTTCCCAACATCTTAAATTATTCTATTGCCGTCCTGCTTTATTGCCGTTTATTTTACCAGTTTAAGCAGAACTTTAATGCTGAATAAGTTTAGTCAAAATTCTAGTTTGCTTCCTTCGCTTTGTGATTGTTATTTAAAATTACAATAGCGTATAAATACTGATACTTAACAGGGCCTTACAAATAATCCTAATGTTTCATTGAGAGGGAAGTTTCTTCCTTTGAAAAACTTGACACAAAAGTTTTTATCAAAGGCTTTGCCAGTGGCTAAGACGTAGGACAGACACACTATGCTCACCACAACTCCTCGTAGAAATGTCTCTGCTCTTAAGTGTGTAAACAGCCTGATGTCTATGTGCTGTACAGAATTATATTTATAAAACTGCCTTTAAAAGCAACGTAACAAGCTAATATTTTCATTCAAACATTTAATCAACGTACTAACTGCTTCGTTACGTACTAAGCTCAGAGAGCATTCATCAACTCCTAATAAGATGCAAACAGATTTAATAACTTGGAGCCTGACTTTAATGGATTAAGCCAACATATTTTCTTTTGCCAACAGTCTTCATCTTCTGAAATTAAGCAAAAACACTTTTGATATAACTAGCTAGTGCCTAGTCATTTTATCATGCGACATTGGTCATTTTATCACCGTAGACTCAGCGCCTGCGTTTCTTTTGATTAATAGTTGGAATTTATGCATAAAACATCAAAGCATGTTTTATCATTGCATTTATTCGTGCTTAATTCGCAGTTACAAACAATCTGTGTTAATCATAGAAATTAATTAGCGAAAATTTTATCTTTAGTGTACAAACATTTGTTTTATGTATTTAAAAAAATTATTTGAATGATTACGTCTTTATCTAGTCGTACTGAAGTAATTCTAATTAACGCATAATTTCAATACTTTCATGAGAAAAAGAAGCAACAATTACTGGTAAGCACAATACGTGTGTTGTACAAATGGACGACAGCATGGCTGGACAACTGGTTTGACCGAGCTATGCTGCCGACTGTGAGGCTGTGACTCAAACAATAATGCAATTACTGTTAAGCGGCACTTAAATGTTTCAAGGTAAGTACCATAAAAGAACATTGCAATAACTGTATAAAAGTAATCCATCAAGCTTTTACTAGGGTATAATAGATAATGAAGAAGTTCTGATATCGTTTTACCATACAGCGTCATGTTAAACGACTTAGCCTCATCAACGTAAGTGGTTATTCATTTCTGGAATAGGTATACCAATACCAAGTAGTATATATGTAGATAACTTGCTAGGAAATAACTATACTCTCGGTCAGTAATATCGAGCTTTTGCATTTAGGTCCGATGTAGATACTAAAAGTCAAGACGTTCCAATATTAATAAAGCAGCCGCTTAGAATACTAACCCCAATCCCACGCCGGATGGAGGTCGTAAGAGACGACTAAATCCGGCCCGCTGGTGGTAGGGCCCCTCGGAGGGATTATACTGGTAATATTGATGATTTTAATTGGTAATATTGATTTTAATTGCTAATTAATACAATTATTTATATTTGTAATTTAACATGCCAGCATTTTTTTTTACAAAATATTTGCTCATGCTTGTTTACAATCTCACCCGATGGCACCTCAATTATAATGAACGAAAAAAAAGTTATACAACGTACTTACATACGTGTCTCGTATTAAGTATTTCTATTTGCCTTTACAAGGTTATCTATATTTTGTCGTTTCATTTTCTAATAAAATGGTATTGGTAGTACAACGGTAGTTAATTCGTCAAACTATGTAACTGTGACAAGGTTCGTACAGAATATTAGCGTTGGACTTCGCCATCATGATAAAAACTATAATTTGACGCCAATTTGCTGGTTCTCATTACATTTTGTTGTAGAAAGCTCAGATAGATCCGTAGTTTTCAATTTTTTTTTTAATAAATTATCCTTTCCATTTATAAATATTTAATATTACAGAACGATATTATTGAAGATCTTTCAATACCAGAGATGTACAAATAAAATAGTTTTCAAATCTAGCTAGGGCCCAAAAATACGCCGTACCGACACCATAAATAGGGTCTACCTAAGTTGTGTCGATTTACATTTTTTTTACCCAAAAACAAATTAATTAAATATGGAAATCATACACATACATTTAATACAGAAATTAGTGGATATCGAACGAGTAAAGTGTATGTGTATGTTAAAAGTGCATTCAATATGTGCCTACTGCAACTTTTGCGTGCGTGCTCGTGAATGCATTTGTGTAAGGCGGCTTGTGTTTACGTCCTCGAAGTCTCTGAAAGACTTATTCAGACACTAGGTTTGCCTCCGGCTCCGCATGCATTATATGGGTTTCATGACCTTTTGCGGCGAGGAAGATAAGGCAGACGTGTCTATGTAACAATAAACTGCTAAAAGACTTTGAGGAAAGTTCACGTTTCGCAAGATGTTTAATGTTTTAACTTTTAAGATATGGGGACGAATATAACGGTTTGATGACAAATCTTTTATTGATTAGTTGACATTTTAATGACCTAATACAGAGCACGGGTCTCTCTTCATAACTGAGAAGAACAGCATTCCTACTCGGCCACGCTGCTCCAGTGCAGATTGGTGAAGAATATTTCAATTTCCTGTTGCTATAAAAAAAACAGTTATTCCAGAGCTGTGATAATTTCCAATATTTAACTTGTAATCAACCGGCTCTCTTATTGAGGAGATAAAGTTTAGAGAACTTAAACTTCGATCGCATTATCAGAACGTGCAAGTACGAATAGAAATGTGTAAAGTATTTTGAGGAAACAATGAAATAACTTTATAGGCGTAAAAGTAGAGTTACAGTTTACAGTCTTCACACCGTTTAATATTTAGCTAACATAGGATCGGTTTTAAATATTTCTTATGTAAATTTCCGACAAACGAGCTGTCGAGCTACCTGTTGGTACTCACCAGTGGCCACTTGGCCATTGTCGTCATTTACATCCGTAGCAACAAAGGCATCATCTATGCGTTGCCAGTCAGAGAGAGAGAGAGAGAGAGAGAGAGAAAGAAAAAATATAATTTACACTGCAACCCTATTACTAATACATTATTGCCTTCTCAATACGTGAGGAACAACTACGTTCAAACTACTAGCTTATCATTACTGCAATTTATGGATATCTTACATGAATTAAAGAAGTACACTATTTTCCATGTTTAGCGTTTCGGTCTATGTACATAGAAATTCCCATCTCTGAACTTTCGCCGGTACGTTCGTTCTAATATTACAACCTGCTATCCGCCTTTAAGTAGGTAGTGATTATAAAAGTTAGGTTAGGAATATTAAAAACCTTGGCCGCTCCTGTGGAACATCGGCTATGACTGGGTGTTGAGGGGCACTCTCCCCCCTGGTGTTAATGCGACTTGCTATGCAGATGACACTTTGATTACTGCCCAAGGAGCTACATATGACGAGGCTGCCCGTCTTGCCACTGAATCAGTGGCACTGGTGGTAAAAATAATTGAGAGGATCGGGCTCCGCGTTGCACTAAATAAGACGGAAGCAGTGTGTTTCCACGGGCCTAGGAGGGCCCCGCCACGTGGAGCTCATATTATCATTGACGGAACTCACGTCGAGGTCGGGTCAACTCTAAAATATTTAGGTCTCGTCCTCGACAGCCGCTGGAACTTCCGAGAGCACTTCACGCAATTGGCTCCCCGACTGATAGGGGCGGCAAATGCATTGAAACGGCTGATGCCGAACCTCGGGGGGCCTAAAGAAAGTAGCAGGCGCCTTTATTTAGGAGTGGTGCGGTCGATGGCTTTGTACGGAGCACCCGTATGGGAGGATGAGCTGACCGATAGAACCATCGCCCTTTTAAGAAGACCTCAGAGGGTGATGGCTATCGGAGTTATTCGAGGGTATCGCACCATCTCCTTCGAGGCAGCGTGCGTCCTGGCGGGGTGTCCTCCCTGGGACCTAGAGGCCGAAGCTCAAGCTTCGTTATACCATTGGCGATCAGAAATCCGGGCCCAGGGTATTGTACCCTCGCCAAGTGAAATAGAAGTGTGGAAGTTCCACGCTCGACAGTCAGTGACTATAGGGTGGAAAAGGCAGCTGGCCGAACCCAGAGCCGGATGCTGGACTGTCGAGGCTGTCCGTCCAATCCTGGAGGATTGGTTGGACAGGCGGCATGGGTTGCTTACCTTCCGGCTCACACAGGTGCTTACCGGACATGGATGTTTCGGAAAGTACCTGTGCCGTATAGCTGGAAGAGAGCCGACCACCAGGTGCCACCATTGTGGCTGCGTCGAGGACACGGCGCAACACACATTGTTAGTGTGCCCAGCCTGGGAGGAAGAGCGCCGTGAACTCGTCGCAGAAATGGGGGGTGACCTCTCGCTTTCGACCATTATTAGAGCAATGGTCAGAAACGAGAGGTCTTGGGACGTAGGACTTTCCTTCTGCGAGGGGGTTATGTCGCAGAAAGAAGCTGCGGAGAGGGAGAGAGAGTTATCGTCTAACCTCCCAATCCGCAGACGGAGAGTAGGACGTCGGAAGAGGGCCTACCAGGCCCTTCTCCGTCCTCCATGAACGAGGTCTTGACGGGGGACACGCAAAGTGTCAGCCGTCAATAACCGAAGGCCTCGAGAAGGCGCACGCGGTGTAGGAGCCGCGTACCTTGTAGAGTAGCCCACACCTGAGAAAGGGATCCCAGAGTGGATCGGCGCTGTCGGGCCCGCGGAAGAATGCGAGAGCGTACCCGTGGGCCTGACCTCCAGTGTAGAGGAGTACACCCGTGGGGTTTTAGCCGGTAGGAGTCCGGCATAGCCAATGGCATCCATGAGGATTTCCCCACGTAAAAAAAAAAAAAAAAAAAAAAAAAAAAAAAAGGAATATTAAAAACCTTACAAACCGTATAGTATAGTAGCTATGAAAGAATAGAAATTTAACATTCCATTACAATTTGACCAATATTAACAAAGCGAAGTATGAATTCATTAATGATTTGCAAAATCTGGACAGTAAGGGCCAATGGCAGACAATCTAAACTTACTCGTATTCATTAAAATCGAACAATAGTCTTCGTTCGATAGAATGTAAAACTACTTAAGATATTCTCTTATTAAAATGATATCATCCCGCATTTGTATATTAAATGTATTTTTGATAAATAGTAATGGAGCTTTTTATTTATTTAAACTTTATTGCATCTTATAAAGTAAAGAATACAAAAGGCGGACTTAAATGTTGACTGACGGAGGTTATGAAAGTTTAGCAAAAAGCGGAGGGCATACAATCTCCTGCTTCCACAATTACACTGCTCAGGTTTTACCATTAGTATATACTAGTACTTGAGACTGGTTTATTTTTGAGACTAAATACATATATTTAATAATTCAATGAATACGTTAAATCAGTAAGCAACCGCCATAAAATATAACATTAAAGAACATGCTCGACATCCTAAAATGTCGAGCGCCGTCCCACCTGTCTCTCCAGTCTCTATGCATGAGCAAATTGTGTGGAGTCTGACGTTAATTAGTTATTGAATATTTTAGAGTCGCTCTAACTTAGCCAAGTTTGTTAAGTCTTTGATTGAGTTGCGACTCAGGAGCGCATTAATGTTATCGCAACTATATGAGAACATAATATAGGTACCTACATTGCATTTTGGTGGAAGTACCTTAAGCTACCAATTACAACTTTTTAAATTACCTACGAACTAACCGAATATAAAAAAGAGGAAGTTCTCTTTTTGTAATTTGTTTAATTTAAAAGGGATAGGTCTCATATTAATCAAAATTCAGTTCTGATAATCTGATCTATGAGGAATTCAGGAAACTCCTGAAATATTGCAGGTATACCTACATTATATTTCTCAGTTCTTTGAAATCGATTTTTTTTTGATAAAATTTTGAAAAAAACGATGAGCGACGATGACATTTACCATCAGGTGACTCGTCAGCTTGTTTGTAGACTATCCATTTCAAAGATATTTTACTATATTTTTATACATACAATATTACTGACCCACTTACATGAAAAATACTACCGAAATGGCCTAGGCAAGCAATAAGAAAGAATTCTGGGAAATTCAACCTCTAAGGTGTAATAAGGTGTAATAACAAACTCTCGGTCTTATGAGGGATCGACGAGAACTATGTGTGCAGTCTCCATCCAACCTATATGAGGGAATACCGACGCCGCGACGGCTCAATGAACAGATCTCCAAGTGCAGGCGACGCGATTTGCGAAAACACAACGCAAATCTTGTAAAAAACACTATTGAGCGAAACTAGGGCTTAAAAGTGTTCGCCAGGGATCTGTCTATTGGGCAAAGTCAGCTTACGAGGTTGAAGACCGAGTCCGGCACCATGGTTTCGGCGAAACCCGAAGTTCTGAGGGAAACTGAGAGATACTACGGATGGTTTTATGCCTCCTCTCAAGCCCCACCTCCTCGCGAGGAGAGCCACAAGCGAGCTAAACTGACCCGACACTACACAGAAGATATCTCGGACGTCAGCCTGTATGAGATTAGAGAGGATCTCAAACAGCTTAAAAACAACAAGGCACCGGGAGATGACGGAATCACAACCGAGCTTCTAAGAGCTGGAGGGAAACCCCTTCTAGTGGCGCTCTAAAAACTGTTCGATTCCGTCATCAACACTGGAAATACCCCGGAAGCGTGGAGCAGAAGTGTGGTGACGCTGTTCTTCAAGAAGGGCGATACAGCATTTTTGAAGAACTACAGGCTCATTGCACTTCTGAGCCACGTTTATAAGCTGTTTTCGAGGGTCCTCACAAATCGCATTGCACGCAGGCTTGACGACTTCCAGCCTCCCGAACAAGCAGGATTCCGAAAAGGCTACAGCACCATATACCATATACACACACTGCGGCAGATTATACAAAAGACTGAGGAGTATAATTTCCCGTTGTATGTTGCCTATGTGGACTATGAGAAAGCCTTTGATTCTATCGAGAGCTGGGCGGTACTAAATTCTCTCCAGTGGTGCCGGATCGACTACCGGTATATCGAGGTGTTGAAATGTTTGTACTCATTTGCCACCATGTCCGACAAGGGGATGTCATATCCCCAAAAGTGTTTACCGCTGCGTTGGAAGACGTGTTCAAGCTGATGGAGTGTAAACGACTTGGCATTAACATCAACGGCGAATACATCACACACCTGCGAAATGCCGATGATATAGTCATCCTGGCGGGTTTCCTGGAAGATCTTGGTACAATGCTTGGGGACTTGAACAGCACCACACAATGGGTGGGTCTTAAGATGAACATGGACAAGACGAAAATCATGTCGAATGTCCATGTCACACCCGTACCGGTTGTTGTTGATGGCGCTGCTCTCGAAGTTGTAGACGAATACAATTAGGTACCTGGGACAAGTGATCCAGATGGGTAAGTCCAACTTCGAGAAAGAAGCCACTCATAGAATCCAACTCGGATAGGCTGCGTTCGGGAAACTGCGAAATATCTTGTTGTCCAAAACACTACCTTAGTGCCTGAAGTCGAAGATGTTCGAGCAATGTGTATTGCCAGTGATAACATACGGATCCGAGACGTGGTGCTTTACTATTGGCCTAATCCACAAGCTCAGAGTAGCGCAGCGGGCTATGGAGAGGGCTATGCGCGGTATTTCTCTACGTGATCGCATCAGAAATGAGGAGATCCGTAGACGAACAAGGGTAACATAGCTCAAAGAATTATCCGGCTGAAGTGGCAATGGGCTGGCCACATAGTGCGAAGGACCGATAACCGTTGGGGAAGAAAGGTCCTCGAATGGCGTCCACGTCTCGGAAAAAGGAGCATAGGACGCCACCCGACCAGGTGGACTGACGTCCTGAAGAAGACAGCGGGCATCCGCTGGATTCAGAAGGCTCAGGACCGGTCAGAGTGGCGCAAGTGAGGGCCTATGTCCAACAGTGGACCTTCAAGGGCTGATGGAAGGTGTAATAAAAATAGAGACTAAAAATTTGTATGGCATTTTATTCATGAAAAAACTCCAAATCCACGCGAACGAAGCCATGAGCATTTGCTAGTTTGTAATAATATTGGTAGAAGATTGTAGGAGAGCTATTTCTTATGCATGCCTACCTATATCAATTCGAGGGACAGAGAGAAGTCTACAGTTGAACAGTTTTTTACAATGCATTATCATTTGCCAACTAAAAAAGCGGGCGACCGCATTATTTCTGGTTCTCCCGAGTTTTTCGACACTGCAACCAAAACACTTTAAGAAACCGGGAAAGTGCGTGTCAGGCCACATCTTCAGCAAATAGTACACTATTCGCTTGGTTTTGTACATAATGAGATAAATCATTAATGTATACCAGGAAAAGAAAAGGACCCAAGATCGAGCCCTGTGGTACACCCATCACCGCCGGTGACCCCGATGACTTAATATCAGTTATGCTACCTTTATGTATTCTATCGCTCAAATAAGACGCAATCAAGCTAAGGGCCTTATTTTTATGCCGTCGTGACCAAGTTTTAACAGCAATGTTTCGTGCTCAACACAATAAAATGCTTTATGAAATATTTACTGTTTTTAACCGACTTCAAAAAAAGGAGGAGGTTCTCAATTCGACTGTATTTTTTTTTTTTTTTTTATGTTTGTTACCTCAGAACTTTGGACTGGGTGAACCGATTTGGATGATTTTTGTTTTAATTGAAAGCTGGTGCTTGTCGTGTGGTCCCACATAAATTTGAACGAGATCTGACAATGGAATCCATGTGAAAAGTACAATGTACTTCATTTGAAGTCGGTTAATTTTTTGTTAAAATGTTAGATTATTTTTAATAAATTATTTAAATTTCCACTTTTTTTATTGTTTCCTTACATTTAAAAGTATTCTGTCAAAGGGTAAAAGGTATTTTTGATAGTAAGACACTTAAATGATCCACTAGCCTGGTTTTAAGTCTACTCTTCTTATTATCGAAAATGGGGTGCATATTTCAAGAGTTTGTAGTTCGGTAAATTATTGAGATAACTACAAACATTTATATGAAATTTTGCAGGTAATGTTATGTAATTTAATAATAATTGATAAAATAATAATATTTATAGGGCATTTTTCCAACTTTTTAGCGAAATTAAATAAAAAGGGGTAAGTAATTTTCAAAAAAGGCAGTTAATTTCTTAAAAAAAATATCCTATTTAATTTTGGGTAAATTTTATACTATTAATTTAAAAATTTAATATTTAAAAAATATTGTATTTTGAAAATAGTGCAGCAAGTCAGGTTTCTCTACAAAAAAATAAAAAAGCTAATAAAAAGAAACCAAACTGATAAGACCTGTACTTTAATGGTATTTGTCGATAGTTTTGTCCCAATAATCAATAGACGCCAGGCGGTCACTTCGCCCTGGGACACCCTGTGTAATAGAACAATCCTAGAACAATCCAAAACAATCGCCAGAATCGTGATACCTTAAAAGTGCAGTGCCAACTTCCTAATTTGTTTTGACGAAACACTTTTGTCCGCTTTAATGTATTTCATAAATATTACTGAAGTGATGATATAGTAACATCATAATAAAATCAATACAGTATTATTGCAATGCCAAATTAAAGTTATTAAAATATTAAATGAGATATATAAATTTATATATAAATACATAGTTTACACTAAAATTTTTCAAACATTTTTATTTACAGACAGCTAGGTAGTAAAGGTATTTTGAATTTAACACAATAGGAACTAACTTAGAATAAGTTATCAATTATTGTATTAAAAATATCGTACAATTATATTAAAACAAATAACAACTCACCTGTAGTGTCTGCTGTTTGTGTAAATTGTATGAAGATGAGAAGCACTAAGCAAGTGGTGTAAATTCTTTTTCGAGACATTTCGAACATTCTTTCTCTTTCTTCCATTTCACGTAAAAAATATTTGTTCATGTTTTAGTATTTAATTAAATAGTAGTTAAATTTACACCATATCCTTTGAAATTGGAATCTGCTCAACTTTGGCTTCATTATCCCTTTTAAACTTTAACTTCATTTTGAGTCGGTTGCTAGGATTTAGTTACCACAACAATAAAGGAACAATAACACCTGTGGGATTTGCCTGGCTCCAAGCGAACCGAACAAGGTACGAAAGTTCACTCAACTTTAACTGTCCTTTAAAGTACCATATCTTGCTTATTATTTACATTTTCTAACTGATTTATACACTAAATCAACCGTTTCACTGATGAAATCGTGTAATTTATCACATTATTCAAGATTTTCAATTTGTCTAAACTTTCAAAGTTTCAAAAACTTATTTCACAATCGCACAGTATTTGAAGGACGCGAACAAATACGATCCGGAACGAAGTGATACGCGCGTGTGCATGTGCAGTGCTGCTGACGGATACATCCATTCCATTCAACAGTGTGACCATCTCATAAATGGCGAATTTGCCAAAGACAGGCCAAAAATCTGCCAAAATCTGCCACACTTGGCACCAAAATGCCAAAAACATGCCTTCATGGAAACGAAAAAAAAACACAACGAATTCAATGGAATTCAACAAAAATATTTCACAATTTTTTTGTTCATTATTATACCTATACTACGTACTTATAAGTAAACTACGTATCCACATTAACCTCCAAAATATTTCGTCATTTTCAGTGTAGATACACTTTGATGACATCTTTTTAGTTGGTTAAAAGGAGACACAGTCTCTGTATTCCTTTTATTGATTTGGTTTCCAATGAACTTTTGTTTTCACCAGGTAAAATAATATGAACACTATTCCAGTGTGATAACAATTCATAATCATATGACGCACTTGCTTAGAAAAAGAATAAGCGGGAAATCCCCGTTTAATCTGGCCATGAAACAGAAATTGCGAGTTCGATAAAAGCATTTTTATCTGAAGTCTTATAAATCTGTCAAATTCTGCAACTTTTGTAAATGGTCAGCATGATCTGCCACTTTTGTAAATGGTCAGCATGATCTGCTCTGCTCTGCTGCCACATAAAAATTAAAAAACAAATTAGAAGTGAAATCTGCCAAAATGGCAGAAATCTGCAACAAATGGTCACACTGCCATTCAATTCTAACTCAGTCACTCATCGACTATAGACGATTATTCATTCGTTCTCTTCACAGACTCATAAATTTTTTGTCTTCATTGTGACTAGTCTGTGGACTATGAAGTGAAGTTTGATGTTTAATGCCGACTCCACACTCAAGTCATGAGTAAGTATTCGAGAAAAAGCATGAACGTGAGTGTGGGTACTTTGTCACGATTTTTAGTCAATGCCATTTTCAACTGGATTTTCAAGGTAAGTATAAATTATACATTTATTTTATTACTCTACACGTATGTATGTAAGAGGAACATAATTTTCAATGGCACAAGGAGATTATCATTTGCCTACTAGCTGGCATCTCAGAGATATCTTAAACATTTGAATACAAATCACTGAATACAAATGCAAATGTGATAATTAATGTAAGTTGCTCATGTAATAATTATTGTAAAAACGTACATGGTGCCCCATAAAAGAACGTTGTACTCTAAGTAGATGAAACGAATCCGTAACCAAAGAATTGAAACTGACATACTGATTCAAGTTGCGTATCACTATTCTGCTTGAACCAGCCTACCTTGTTTTTTTATGAATAGAATATTATAACTATAAATAAATTGAGATGTTACGGATAATATACCTATCTCTTTAAATTTTGCATCAATTTCAGCCGATAACCCTACATCAATAACATTAATATACACAAGAATAAATACGGACGAGGCTGTGAAAGTATGCAAAATATTTTCGTTAGTTGGTTCGTTAGTTTAGCAATTTCTACATCAGTAAACTGTTTTATCTTTCTAATGGCATAAACTGACCTACTTAGCTTACTCGCGAGAACCAATATATGGTTGCCTTATTGTAGTTAAGAATCTAAGGTGACAACCAAGAAAACCGAGGATTTTCCATAGTTATAATTTCATTATTCGTTATTCCGTACATTCGGTAGCAAAAATTCTATACACTTAGTTTTTTTTTAGCATTTAGCAGTAAATTATTTGTAGTAAACCAGTGTGATAAACGAGACAGAGAACTGTATATATCATCATTAATTTTATTTCTATTTGTCTTATATAATATAAGACATAATATGACACTTTCGTCAGAAAACAGGGTAATGTTTGCATATTATATATTTTATAATCCATAGTTCCTTAATATAATACGGCAGATCGTTTAAGTATACTAGAAAAGGGCCCAGAATGGAGCCCTGTCGTACACCCATCACAGATTGAGCTCCCGATCATTTGGTATCATTTATACTAACACATTGGATTTTACCCATCAAGTACGACACAATCATTTTATCTCGTTACCAATATTTTCTTTTCTTTTTTTATTTTATGTGTCTAATGTGTATTTTTTTATTTTTTGTTAACTTTGTTCGTGTATGTATGATCCAAGTGGTTTTTATCTTGACATTTTTTTATCTTGATATGCAACTTAAAAACAAAGCTATAATACACACGGTTTTAAAAATTTTTGAATAAAATTTTTAATTAGCTTTTTTGTCATTTTCATTACCAAAAAATCATTACCGTTAAATAAAAGTCATTACCAGGCTGCTCTTATCATTACCATTTCTTATAAATTATTTTACGACTCAATAACTTTTGATTTTCTTAGCGAATTTTGAGGAATTTTTTAAGCTTAGAATCTATGTGCTTATTTTTTTCAAGGTTTTGCACGCATTTCTACATACTTTATAAAAAAATAACTCTTTGTTACAAGAGTTTGTTTGTTTGCTATTTGTAATTTTACTCTCATATTTTTTTTGCAAATGCGTCAAAAGAAGTATAACTTCAAAAAGGAAGCAAATTAAGTGACTTAATATAGACGACACGACTCACGTCACGTCACATTTCGTCACGTCACAGCACAGGATATCAAAACTGATTTATAGTTTAATGACCATAAATTTATTTTTCGTGCATTATCTGTTGTGGACAGGACTTAACAGTCAAAGAGTAAATGACTTTTCTTTCTCTTTTGGGTTAACCTGTCATTCTGGGACGGTGAAGCGGGTTTTAAATCCTAGGTAATCTTTGTTTTTTGCAAATGATCGGAACAAGGAAATCGTATTTTTATTAGTTTTTGTTAATTTGTGTATAATTGCAAAACTTATTTTGTGTTCATCGGTAAATTTTTAGTGAATATGTGATTGATAACCTATCCTGTTGTAATGTTTTGACATGACAACCTCTCGTGCGATGTGAACAAACTAACTTTACCCATACTTTAAAATTCTATTTCAGCCATGGTGCGTATGAACGTATTGAGTGATGCTCTCAAATCGATTCACAATGCTGAAAAGCGAGGTAAACGGCAAGTGTTGATTCGGCCGTGCTCCAAAGTTATCGTCAAGTTTCTCACAGTGATGATGAAGCACGGTTACATTGGTGAATTTGAGATCGTAGACGACCACAGAGCTGGCAAAATTGTCGTCAACCTAACTGGCAGATTAAACAAGTGTGGAGTAATCTCTCCTCGGTTTGATGTACCAATTAATGACATAGAGAGGTGGACTAACCTGTTACCGTCTCGACAGTTTGGGTGAGTAAAGCCAAATTTTTATAGATATAAGTTTAATAACATCAGCTTTAGTTACAATTACGTTCACACTATTGATGTGTATATTATGATATTGTCATTACAGTGATACATTTTGTGGACTTGTTATAATTTGATATTTCTTTGTGACATTCAATTAAATTACTTTCTTCGTCATGTACCTTTTCAATTAATATTTGAATAACTTATGTTAATTTATGTGACCCAAAAATCATACTTTTTCAATGAAGTCTGTAAGAGGATCTGTCAAAGGACTTCCTTTTCAATTTGATTCTGATGTTCTTAAAAAACTCTTAGGTATATTATTAATAACATGTTTTTTATTAGATCAAAACTGATGTGATTGTTTTGTGTATCTCGCACAACTACCGCGAATCGCCAATAGTTCTTGTTGGTTGTCATCTGATATGTTGTGCAAAATAAAATACAGAGGCACAATTTGATGTTGCTTACTTGGCAATATTGTAGCTGTGGCTGTAAACATTTTCATAGTTCGTAATTAAACATAACTCTGTCATCTGTTGTTTCTATAAAATGTATTTAAATACTATGATAAACAAATGATGAACAAACTATGATAAACAAACAAATGAGGCCAACCCGAACATCAGAAGTTTTCAAACCGCCCGAGGGCCTCCAACATGTCTTAAGGACTGTTATCTTATGATAACAGCCGGGACTGACGGCTTTACGTGCTCTCCGAAGCACAGAAACGCTCAAGAATTTTTTGCCACTAACAGTCACCCATCCAACTACCAACCACGCCCACAGTTGCTTAACTTGGTCAATCACTTAGGATCGACGCAAGCCACCAGGCTGTGAGCAATTTAACTATATGATGTAAGCTAAATAAATCAAACTTATTGGTTTTTGAATTGCTTAACAGATAGATACCTATCATTAATTTCTGATATATATCAATCAAGTTTGCTTAATTCCAAAATACATGCTTGTAAATTACAAAACATTGGCATACCCACAAAATGAGGTAGAACATACAGTAGCCGCGCGAGTTTAATGCAGACCTTTGGAGTGCGGCTATTAATTAGTGATAGGTCTATAAATTAGAATTACAAATTTATTATCACATATATATCCTCGTAACTATTAAATCAATTTAATTTGACTAAATATCAATATAAAATATAAAATCTGAATATAAAAATTTTATCTGACTAAAATGAGTTGAAATGATTGATCTGACGTTTGGTATGTAGGAAAATTAAACCCTGAAACAACACAGAGGGCAAAGCTAGTATTAATTAAAGTTTTTAGCTTTATTTTCAAGCACACTAAATATAACTGAATCAATATCAACAAATGCGCACGATAATAATTAAAGACAACACTACACACAGAGCGTTCGAGGCAAGAAGTAGCAGGTGGCTTGCACCCGCCTCTCCCCTCAGACACTGACTGCATTCAACTTGCGCGCCTACTGTACATAGAATAGAGCGGTTGACCCTGGACCTGGACCTGTAGTGGCATTTTCTTGGGGTAGTCTTTCTTTGTAGATAGTATTTTTTTTGTAGGGCACGTAAAGCGGTTGGTACCGGTTGTTATTGTAAAATAACAGTCATTGAGCAATGTCCAAAGCCTCTGGGAAGCATGTAAAATTCTGACAGTTGGGCTTGCCACTAACCTTTCACTATTTATTTAATTTTTGCAACACCTTAAAGCTAGGGTGTACAAGGGCAAAAGCTTAATGCCTAATGGCATTCTCTACCAGTCAGCCCTGGGTGCTGGTGAAAAATGTTATACTTCTTTACCATAATGCTATATTTCTTTTTATTATGTAGTGAAAAAAAAAACAAAATTTACTGAATCCAAAAATTCATAATAATATACATAATATCTATAATTTTTATCTTTGATTTGTTATAATTTTATGGAATGCCGAACAATCTGTTTCTTGGTCACCAGTAACCATGTTAAAATTCATTGGCTCATTTGTAAAAATTCATTTAAAGTTCATACTTATGATTTTTTTTCTCATTTCAGATACTTAGTACTCACCACAAGTGGTGGTATCATGGACCATGAAGAAGCCAGAAGGAAACACCTTGGAGGGAAAATCCTAGGCTTCTTTTTCTAAGTTTACGCAATACACATGAAAACGTACATTTTGTTTTATTTATACTAGATTTATGGGTCGTAAGAGAATGATTAGTGAATATAGAAGAAATTAAAATAATAATAATTATTTAGATTGAACCCCATCTAAAGTAAAATCTAAACTACTTGCAAAGATAATATTTCGGCTTTTACAAGGTGCTGGCTTATAAGGTACTGCGTTATTCTGTTTATCCACCATAAAACAACCCTTATGATGAATCTTCAGGAAACGGTTGTCCTATTTACCCTGGAAGGGGTGAGCATTCGGAATTTACTTTTTTATGTAAAAAGTAGCAGAAACCAGAAATCATGATATCTGATGCCAAGTGGTCATCGTCGCCGTTGGACATTGGTAGCACCTGCATTACTGATGCATTGCCGGTCTAGGCAAGAGCATTAGACTCGTTGGTGGCTCAAGTAAAGGATGAATTATGTTACACCATGCTGGCCACGAGTAATTTCACTAACATTTACTTGGCTCGGATGCGGACTTCGCACGGTGTAGCATATACACTCGATGTCCACGTCGGCACGTCATATGAAATGTTAGTGAAGTTTTGAATCCGGACCGTGCCTCGTCCGCGGCACGGCTCGTGCCCGGCACGGTGTAGCATAATTCATCCATAAGTGGGTGGTCCTTTATCGAGCAGGCTTCACATATAGATAGGGACAAGTGGGGCTCTTTGAAACGCGGGGTATAAAGAAACGATTCAAATAAAATCTACAATTTTTCACCGCGTTCTTAACCAATCGCGTGCTTCAACAAGTTGTGCGTGAAGTTAATGGAGGCTGGAGACACATGCCGTGTGTTTGATTTGCGAGCGAAAAAAAATGTTTTTGGGGGTTTAAAGTTGAAATTAAAATCGGAAAATCGATGTGAAATCACAGCGAAAAAAACAGTTGAAGTGTAAATGATAATAATATGTTATTTTAAATTAAACTACATACTTAAAGATTCAATTGAGATACATTGCAGCAGTGTGCATCTGGATTGAGGGCCCACTTATTTTTTTTCTTGGCGTAGCAAATTGAAATTTATAGGAGATTTAGTTAAAATTTGTTAAAACTGAAAGCAAACTCATAAATGGTCTACAGGTCTACACCTAGTACAGGGGCCCTTGCGACTAGCATGTAATGTAATTTATGAATCAATAAAACATTTTTCATTTTCATTTTCATTTTTCATAAATTTCTTAAACGTGAATGAAAGATGTTATGGGCAAATGTTTTGGGCCCTCAGTTCAGATGCCTACGTAGTATAAATCTCAGAAAGCACCTACTACCTTGTGACAATAATTGAAGTTATACTTCTTTTGGCGCGATGGTGAAAAATGATGAGAGTGAATTTCTACGATGCGCGCGCACACCGACACCTAAATTCTGCATCGTGAAGTTAGCTCAATTCTGTATTTTTTCTGTATGCAAAAAAGTTTTCACAGTATTTACCTCATTACAAACGATTTTATAAACGATTGAATTGATTCATAATAATCGATTGATGGAATATAATAATATATTTTATGTACTATTTGTTAATTATAATTATAATATTAATTTATTTCTTACATGTTTTCGTATTCCATACATATTAAAACTATGTAATATATTTAAAATTACCATTCAATCGTTACGCTAATTTTATTAAATTACATTTCGAATATTTTGACATCGATTAATCGATTGACAACAAAGATGATGTAATCCCTAATAATGTCATTTTGGTAACCATAGTATTTATAAATAACACCACTGTACTGTCATATTTGTCATCGATCTTTCATGTTTCTACGCGTGGTTTTTTGTATTTTTCTATTAAATATTTTCAGCGTACCTATTTGGAGTCCTATTTACTATTGAAACTCATCGACATGCACACAGTTATTTTAATTTACTGTTGTATTCGATTTCGTACTTGTGTTTTGGTGAATGTGTTTTCGCAGTTTCGCTACAATTTCTGGCAAACCAATACTATATGAATATGGACTACTTAATCGCCTGTTTTGTGACTGACAAAGGTTCAGAATAAGTCCTGAACACTGGATAACGTACCCTATACATCTTTAGAAGATCAGTAGTTTGCTGTGGCCATACTTACAATGAGTATGTTATGGTATCTTGATTGGGCAAGGTACAAACGAAATATAGCGCCTCCTGCACAACTAGACGAAATATTAATATAAATGATAACTAATAAAATCTCTTGAAATATGTAATAGCTTTTATTATACAACCTTTTTATGACATTCGTTTTGGGTAAAAACCATTTAAGTAGTAGATAGTATAATAGACACCCGCTAACTTAGTTTTAATCATTAAACTCGTAGATTCTATTGGCAAGTCACGTATTAATTTTGGGATTTTATTATAGAAATGAAAGATCTATGAAAGATCGTTGCACTTTACTTTGGCGGAACGAAGGCGTAATTAATTGATACATTCTTTTTGTTTGGCGATTATTAATATCAAAATTTTGTTTATACGCGTTTATATTCTTCCTTATAAAAACTACATTATTAATTTATTAAGTTGGTTAACCTTAGCTGTGTGTTGTAATGTTTAGTTTGTACGATTCCCTAACATGAAATATTACATGTTTCTTCTGATGTATATAAATATTATTTACTAGGTTGATCCAAAAGTAACGATAGTAAAAATGATACACGTTCAAATAAAATAATGTTTTATTTTACAGTCTCCTAACTAATCAGTTCACATTCTCGGTAGTTATATTAAAATTACAACAAATTGAATTGCTTTAAATTGGGTTGGCATACAAATGATCCAAACGCACGCCTAATGATAAATAATCACTATCGGACGAACATGAATCATCAAAACTGCTCTCAGATTCCGTATCACTCTCGTCTTTCAATTCTATAATAAATTTATCAATTTCCGCGTCTAAGCTTCCATCCATTTTACAAAACTTATCCTCAATATGTCGCACATGTTTTATACGCAGTCGGGTTTTTTGTATTTTTTAATTTTTTTGTGTGTAATAGACCTATAATTGATTCAGTTGGAAAAAATATTAGAACACGATTTCGTGAGCCATGACCACGTTTTATGCTATAATATGTACCTACGTTTGCCCAAAATTCTTCTGTATTTTCATTGAGCGACTCAGTTTCTTTTGTTTTTTGTATTTATAACACTATTTTCTATTTTAATTTTCAATATTATATTACATTGGTAGAAAATGCAAAAAATCGGGAGAAACGGTCGCTAAAACGGGATATCGGGAGAGGATAACCAAAATCAGTAGATCTCCCGATAAATCGGGAACTTTTACAACACTCGTCACTTGACAGCAAGTAATGCCAATCTAATGGGAAGGTAATGACAGCTTGTCAGAGGTAAAATAACTGTGAACGGACTGTAGTAGTAAATAGTAATCGATACTTGTCTTTGGGACTAGGAGCACATTCTTTTTCTCTCCTTAATCTGTATTAAAGTTTAATGCCTGTCGGAAAATAAATTATTCTTCAACTGAACTGAATAAAATCTTTCATTCCCTCCCCCCCACAAAAACTGGTTTTACAGCATGGTATCGTAATAGTTCTCGTAATAGAACATAGATGGTGTTTTTACAATTGTAAAAACAGAAAAAAAAAGATTTACAATTGATTTGTTTTTGCAATTGTAAAAACACCATCTATGTTCTATTACGAGAACTATTACGATACGTAGCAAAGTAATATTAGAATATACTACAAAATTAATCACAGATGGCGCTTAACACATATAGTTTGGCTATAGAGATTCGTAAATTAAATTATTTCAAAATATTATTTCATTTTTATTTTTAGTATTGCTGTTTTTGAATATTGTATTTTGAACAATGTTTTTTTAATATTGTTTTTTGATTTTTTTTTTCATGTCAAAGAAGTATAACTTCTCACGCGCGTACAAAAGTACACGCACCCTTTTTTTTTTATAGAATTTATAGTCACCGTGAACTAAGAGGCCCAATTTGTCGTTTGTTATCACAGTAACAATAGAGATGTACAAAAAAAAATTTTTCACGAAAGAAACCAATTTTTGCAAAAAATCTATTCAAAATAAATTCTAAAAACCTACTGCTTCCATTGAGTTACTTAATTTACTTTACACCGTACCTATATGCTCAATAAATTATGTATTTACGACTATAATAAAATATTTTTTCCTAAAACATTGTTTAATACCAAGTTTTTTCTGGAAAAACAAAGACAGGCTCATATTTACACAATCCCTAATTACCTTCACGAAATTGAATAAATACAATTTTGGCTAAAATTTATATCATAATTAGAACTTAGTTTTGTTTACTTTGTTGTATTTTCATATTACATAATATATTATTGTTACAACGCACGTTTTACTGCGCCTTATAGAGTTTCATCGCGTCTCAAGGGGCGTTTCATTGTATCCCAGATCTGGGTTACATTGAAACAGAAGAATGGTCTCCGTAAATCGTAAAAATTAGATTCTTGATTATTGATCTCATTTAAATGACTGACTATTACTTTAATTAGCAAAGTTTCTAATAGTAAAAAATGACATATTGATAATAACTGTAGATTAAATAAAAGACAAAAATGCTTTTTTCGTTTTATTGTGCCCCACTTGTCCCTACTAATAATATGAATGAATTAATAATAATAAAATATATTATTAAGTGTGTTGGATAAATGTAAAAACATAACAACGGATATAAAGGATACATGGAAATGACTAGCTAGGAAACCAGCTCTGCTCAGGTTAGATAATAACCATTTTTGTAATAAATATAAGTTTTATTTTTAAAAGATGTGCTGAGGAGTTTCTTTACGGCTTTTCTTCTCCTCCATGACAAAGCACCTTTCCGAAAAGCTGGTAGATTAAAAAAATGACGTGCATAAGTACGTATCAGTGATCCCTACATGAATAAAAGATTATTTAATTTCATTTCATTATTGAAAATGCCTCTTGGACCAAACGGCGTCCCTTTTAATCTAATTCCTGTATTCAACACAGTACAGTTCCAATTAGTATCACTAATTGCATTGACTAAAATGATAGGTAAATTTATTTATTTATTTATTTATTTTAATCCTTTATTGTAAATTTAATACAATGGGCGGACTTAATGCCTAATGGCATTCTCTACCAGTCAACCCTTGGTTACGATGAGAATGTGTGGTAGGCTTAAACATTATGAATGCGAGATTAAATTAATAATTGTTATAAAACTAATATATAAAACCTAAATACATAAATAAATACATACAATATCCATACATAAATAAGTACCTTCATAAATATGTAAATTTATACACATACAATATATATATATTGCAACAATACAATATATATATATACAATACAATATATATACAATATATATATATATATATATTGCACAATTAACATTCAAATATATAATATTAACGGGACTCTAAATAGTGCTCTCGAACAAGTTTTTTAAACGTATTGATAGACGAAGCTTTCCTAATCCTTTCTGGTAAGGCGTTCCAGAGGAGTACAGCCTGAATAGTGAAGGAGTATCGAAAAAAATAGGTAAATAGGTAAATTAGGATAGGTAAATTAAGTCTAATTATATCAATTCACCTCGATCAGTAGATTTAAATCACCTGGATGCATTGGTGAATAATCAATAAAGTACACAAAAAGTAGATTTAAGACACCTGGGTGAATTAACACAGGTGAATAAAGACGACGGCACCATCTAGAATCTAGATTAATATCAAAATCTCCACCAAATTTAGGAAAGTATTCAAATGTTATATTCATAAATATGACGTCCGAGATTGTAATTAGGTTTATGGCATGGATAGCTTACTAAGTTACATTTGTACATACTATTAATATTGTTATAAAAAACCGCAATGATTCACGTTTCCACAGGAGCAGTGTCCTAGAAGGTTAGATACATGTACTTGCGGTATCTGCTTCTTGCATTCAATGATTTTTATAACCACTACAATGTCTATAATAATAAGTAAAATACACGTAACTATAATAGGTATATTGATAAATTTTATAGACGCCCAGGTTTTAATGTAGTTAGAGAGCACCGATTTTGATAAAAAAAATAATAACTTTAATCATAATTTAAATGCCATACATTACATTATTAAGATATTTTAGTAGGTGATGCTAATGCATCACCTACAAAAATATCTATAGATCTATGAAAATTATGATCTATGAATATCTATCATCAGATCTATGAAAATGTTTCACCGCTTCTTCTTCAGATTGAAAAGATGATCTTGATAATGATGATGATGTGGCTATGAGAAGGATAGTTTTGATCATGACTATAGACGTTTATGTAACTATGTACATGCAAATAAAATTAATAAAGCGCTGAATCTCGTTACTAAACAAATTTTACAAAAATAATTGGTAGAGTATTGATTACATATAGTGCAGGGCACGGGTCTCATCGTAATCGCAGGGGCAAAAATGTGATGATGATGTGAAATGCTTTCAACACAATAGCCGCCCATAAGACTCCCGAAGGCTTGCTACGTGCTTAAAGAAGATATAAGCATTATTGATAACAAACCGAGACCAACAGGACCCTACGATTTAATGTACTCTCTGGAGCACGAAAGTGCTCATGTCACTAGCAGTTACTTATCCAACTTCGGACCTCGTTCGTAGTTGCTTGTCTCGGTCACTTAGAAGCAGTGGAGGATTTATATTTTTTATCAGTGTAGGCCAATTTATTTCCGCCGCCCCATGTACCTTTCTAAAATAATAAATTTCCATTCATAGTAAGATAGGCATTGAACTAGTCACTAAGAAAGTGCGTAAAAAAAACAAGAATTACAATTTTTTGCAACAGTTTTTAATAGCAAAATCATCTATAATATCATCTTCTGAAATCTGCCGCCCCTAGGACGCTGCCGCCCCTAGCCTAGCCCTTGGGAATTTATTGGTAAATTGTGTCTAAGTTATGTGCATAATATGGGAAAAAGGGCAGGGTTAATCTGCAATAAAACATTGGCCACTGATAATCACTTTGTTCTCTTATCATGACGAACACATCCGATATTTCCTTGATAAAACGATAAAATGCGGGAGGGAAAGCACCTACCTACTAAGATTAACTAAAATATTGTGTGGGCTAACAAAGATTTTGTATGTAGTTAGGTACCCTAACTAGTCGAAAAACAGCAGATGAGCATGATGGTAAGTGGTCATTATTGCTCGTAGACAGTCACACCAGGGCAATCAAGGCATAGCTTAACGACATCTTGCAGATCGAAAAGGGAGCCAGGCGTTTATTCTTTATTCTGAGAGTCAGGCAATGCCGGCGTTAGAGCCACTGACGCCCCAGGCTAGAATATTGTGGCGCCCACGAAAATCAAAATTGAGCTTTTTTTTGCTCGAAAAATTTTTTGCTGAACCAATGGGAACGTTTATAAAAAAATATTTTTTCTTTTTTTTTTGCTACTCACCCCAAATGTAGCGTCACTCCAAATTTGGCGCCCTAGGCTCTCGCCTCACCTTGCTTCCCCTAATGCCGGCTCTGGTCAGCCAAGGACCTGCATTATTATTACCTCAAAAATGTAGAAAACATTTTACGGTCGATTTTAGATGGACCATGGTGCTAGACCTAGGTAGACAGGCAGTAATACCCTATTACCACGTCCGTGGAAATACTATTGACAAACTTAGCACCCATTTAAACCCTCTTACCCTCTAGCTAGGGGTAACTCTCCTCTAGGAGTAACTCCTATTTTTAAATACAATAGATATGTAAAAGAATCCTCGGTACAAAGTTTCCTGCTTCTAGGGCACGGTTCTAGAGTAATGGATTTAGGCTGTGCGTTGCATATCAGCAAATAACAGAGCGTATGATGAACATGATAACTGTGATGACTCTATATCCTACGAGTATAATCCTTGTAATAAAATTAGGCAACGTCCACATTAATGATTTTTTTCTAATAATCTTACTTAGATTCGATGATCAGACAGGTTCGTATAAACGTTTCATCATCGACCAAGTAGCGAGTTCGAGTGGTGTCGTCACTGTGGTCGTCGCCAGCACGTTCGTACCGCGACCGAGCGACGGTCGACGGGCCACTCATTCTCCCCGCCATCCGCCATCCAGTTGCGCGTCGAACGAACTGAACAACGCTCGCCAGTGCCGGCCGAAAATGTTTCACGCGTCTTTAGTGCACTAAAGTTTTGAGTGTCAGTGTTCGTGTATTTATTACAAGACTTTTTTTACGCCTAAGGATAAATTTAAAGGATGATGGCTCCCGAGACGGTCGTGACCGTTGATCATAACAAACCCAACCAGCAGCAGGCCCCGTCTCAGCAGCAAGGCGGTGCTCTGGACTGGATTAAAATCAACGTAGAATATTTCAAAACGCCGCCTGGCATGCTCAAAGTAGTACAATTGGTAAGTATCACAAATCACACCATTGTTTAGTTAGAGTCAACTTTAATTTTGTTGAACGTTGGGCACCTCAGTAGGTAATTCATGTCTTAAATACCGCGACGTAATATGTTTTTGTACATTTCCATATTTTTATTTCAATTAAGTATATAGTATTTTTTGCAAAGCTTATGTATAAATATTTTATGCAATGTCAAAAGTTAAATTTAAATGTAGATGTAGTTCAAAACAACGTCTCTATATTTCTTAAGTGACCATAGATAGTAACGTAATATTTTGTTACGTTCGATGTATTCTATTACCAACACAGGTTGTGTAAACCTTTAGTTCGATGTGTACCGTTTGAGACTATGTTTGTGCATTTAAGATATCGAGGTCACATGAGTTGCATGTCGTTGCTGAGAAAGCTTTTTTAATGCCATGGAGGTCAGTAGGCGTTAGTAGAGACTCCGGGTGTAGGTGCGACGGGGGTCATCAAAACACCTTGTTGAGGAAGCAGACAGATCACATACTCAGACTTGACTCTAGCGTCTCTAGCTAGAGACATTACATGCGGAGGCGCACGCCACTCCTCCGTAACAATATTACAACCTTATAACACAGCCTTATACGGAATTCTTTTACAATTCAGTTCAGTATGAAGTATTATTACGTATTGTCTCGTTAAATTAACGATCGCAGATTTCGCAAACAAGTTTGTTAACTAATTGGTTAACTATCGATAATCGAGCGACAGATTATGAGGCTTAAACCGCTTAAGGTTGCGCTTGGTATTTGTAGTGTTGATTTCATGTTTTCCGTTGCGTCAGGAATGTGTTTTTGAAGGTTAAACAATGAATGTCGCTATTCTACTATGTTTAATAGTTAATTTAAGGCGTAAAATGAAGTACACATTAATAGTACAATCTCAGATCAGTTTATTACTGAGAGCACAATCAAATCTTTTTTAAGAATTAATTTTAAAACTATGGAGACAAAAATGTAAAATTAAATTAAAAACTATACAGAAGCCATAATAGTAGAGTTTAAATCGGTATTCATGTTTTCCTTAAAAAACCGGCCAAGAGTGAGTTAGGCACGCACGGAAATTATTCCATATCAATATTTACGCCGAAAAAAACATGTTTCTTGTTCAATTTCAGTTATTTAGGTAGCTAAAACGGTTCGAGAGGGAGAGGTAGAGTCTGTCTGTGGCATCGTAACACCCAAACGGATGAACCGATTTGAGTGAAGCTTTTTTTATCGTTAGCCTTGTCAATCAAGATAGTGGAAATGAAAGCAGTTATCTCTATTATTTGATGTTATATTTATGTTGTTAGTATTATTTGAAGCGCTCATAGTCCTGCGGCTTGCGTCCATCTTAAGTGATCGACAAACTTAAGCAACAGCGGACGCGGTCGGTAGTTGGATGGGTCACCGCTAGTGGCAAAAAAATTCTTGAGCGTTTCTGTGCTTCGGAGGGCACGTAAAGCCGTCGGTCCCAGTTGTTATCATATGATAACAGTCGTTAAGCCATGTCGGAGGCTTTGAAAACTTCCGACACTCGGGTTGGCCACTAACCCCTCCACCAATCCGCACTTGAGCAGCGTGGTGGAGTATGCTCTAGGCCTCCTCAAGAGGAGAGACCCGTGCCCAATAGTGGGCCATTAATGGGTTGAACCAGCGCATTAATAGAAAGTCAAAAGTTACCAATTATTACCTTACTCGAATACTCCTAGGACCAAATGTATAACTTGTCGATAGGTATGTAGGTACTTGTGCTCACAACGTTAAAAGTTCAAATTAGGCATGATCACTTCGCCTACGCTACAGTTGAATGCTGAATGCTGATATCATCACCTTGTGGCGTCGCTCGTTCGAATACCCTTGCATTCATTACGTAGGCAGTCAGATATGCAGTTTGGTTACAACAAACCCTACTTAATTATTAGAATTAACACTAACAAGATATTGCCAGCGGATGTCTCAGAAGTCCAGTATTGCAGACTCTACATTTTATAGGGCGTGCGATGCTGCCGTTCAGATGAATTACTATTGTCCTATTATATTCATCAGATTTTGATGTCTTAATGTAAAAAATGTATATTAGTAAATTAGGTTTACTAGTTAAGCTGATGCTTGGAAGAATATATAATGGAAAAGATAACCATTTTTTTTATTCGATTGATTATAAAAAGTTTGGCTTAAAATGTCATAATTGTGAATCATCAAAATATGAAAATCAAATGAAAAAGTTATGGGACTTTGAAGTTGCCCTTTCAAGAATAATTTGTGACGTCACAACTCCTACCTGACGTGGTAAGAAAACCTTTTCTGTTAGAAGAATAGGCAAATTCTCACTTTATTTTTTACGAGGCCCTTGCGTGACTGGTAGTACCTAATTGGTGCGATGATCTCGGATAGGAGCAATGACGTCACCGGCGCGGCGGCGGCGAGTTGAAGTCCGTAACCTTTGATCAGTTGAAACTTTAAAGAATACCATCCATGCATTTAATTTTATTCGAGTGTTGGCTTACTGAAAGGTTTACCGAAGAAAGCAGAGTCATATATAAAATTACAAGTCACAGTGTACCTACTATAAAAATTAAAAATATAAATGGATCGATATTATAGGTGTCCCCCGTGTGGTGCCGGGTCCACTTTGTAGAATAGCACCACTCCTACTTCTTCCTGGGATGTCGTAAAAGGCGACTAATAGGATACTCCTGGAGACGGGCAGGAGCGTCTCCCTGCGGACTAAAAACATCTACTGCGGTCACCAACACGCACTGGCCAAGCGTCGTGACTACCGGCTACAACCCCCATGATAGCCACAACTAAGCCTCGGCCCCCAGTCCCCGGCAGCCCCGCTATTCCTAGTTACGGTAGCGGCTATGGTAACGGCGGGGCAGGGGGTGCTAAGAATCGCCGACAGAGATCGGGCTACCAATCTAAAAAACGACTTCTGCACCTGGCAACATACAACACCAGGACACTGAGGACCGACGACAAGGTAAAAGAGCTGGAAGAAGAGATAGAGAATTTAAACTGGAGTATTGTGGGTTTATCTGAAGTCCGAAGACAGGGGGAGAACACGATAATACTCAAATCCGGAAACTTGTTCTATCACCGGGAGGGCAAACATCTGTCCCAAGGTTGTGTCGGTTTCTCGTTCACAAGTCCCTCGTCAACAACATTGTGCAAGTTGGGAGCGTGTCGTCTAGGGTAGCGTACCTTATACTCAGAATATCCAAACGGTATTCGTTGAAGGTTGTACAGGTATATGCGCCGACTTCGACACATCCCGACGATGAGGTTGAGGTTATGTATGAGGACATAGGCAGAGCTATACATACCTCTAAAGCTCATTTCAATGTTGTAATGGGGGACTTCAACGCGATACTCGGCATGTAAAGCGGCGCCGAGATGAAAGTGGGTCCCTACGGAATTGGACGATGGAACCTCCGAGGACACTTGCTGGCTAACTTTTTGGAGAAGGAAGGTCTTCACTTTATGTGATCGAATCAGAAATGAGGAGATCCGTAGACGAATAAGGGTAACTGACATAGCTCAAAGAATTAGCTGGCTGAAGTGGCAATGGGCTGGCCACATAGTGCGAAGGATTGATAACCGTTGGGGAAGAAAGGTCCTCGAATGGCACCCACGTCTCGGAAAAAGGAGCACAGGACGCCCCCCGACCAGGTGGACTGACGACCTGAAGAAGGCAGCGGGCATCCGCTGGATTCAGAAGGCTCAGGACCGGCCAGAGTGGCGCAAGTTAGGGGAGGCCTATGCCCATCAGTGGACCTCCAAGGGCTGATGGATGGGATGGATGGATGGATGAATAGGGATGTTGACTAATTTTAGGATTCAATTTTATTTTATAGATAGAACCTCAATATTCACGAAAAAAATATTATAAAAATAATAATCTTCATTTTAAAAACAAAAATTGATAAATAAAAATCATTATCAAATTTCCCACCAAAAACGTCACGTGACGTCACTAAACGATATTCAATACTATCTGTCTGCTAAGTTTGTTGAATTTTCATATAAAATTGTTCCAATGACGTCATATTCTCAAAATGGCGTTTGAGGTCACGTGACAGTGAGTACAATTTTTATCATTTTAAATTAATGATATTTAATTTATTGTGATTGATTTTAATAAAAGAATCATATTTTAGGCCTTTAAATGTTACCACTAATATTTTAGACATAAAGGACCCCGCACTAATTGTTTGGAAATTGTGTTTCAGCGGATTGGTCTGAATTTTTGGTATGTTGTAGCCCTAACCGTATTGATCAAAAGTCTTAATGGGCACGACACCCCCAAATGCGTATTTTGTCCTCCAGGGGGCACTTTCCCCCCAAAGTCTATTTATTATAGTTCTGCAAAATCATTCTGAATTTTTATTATTTTGTAGTCCTAATCATGCCAAACAAGAGTCCCAATGGGCACAACCCCCCCAAATGCGTATTTTGTCCTCCAGGGGGCACTTTCCCCCCAAAGTCTAGTTATTCGATTTCTGCGGAATCATTCTGAATTTTTAGTATATTGTGCCAAACAAGAGTCCCAATAGGCACGACCCCCCATATTGCGTGTGTTCTCCTTCCGGGGGCGCTAACCCCCCCCCCCATGTTCTATTTATTTGATTTGGACTACAACATACTAAAAATTCAGAATGATTCCGCAGAAATCGAATAAATAGACTTTGGGGGAAAGTGCCCCCTGGAGGACAAAATACGCATTTGGGGGGGTCGTGCCCATTGGGACTTTTGATCGGTTAGGGCTACAACATACCAAAAATTCAGACCAATCCGCTGAAACACAATTTTCAAACAATTAGTGCGGGGTCCTTTATATTAATTTATAATTAGTGTCAACATCCCTATTATAGGTATAATCATTAATTTGTCATAAACTGTTGTTGTTATTTTGATAAATGAATCATTTATGTTGCGACTAGCGTGTGTGTGAAAGTAGATAATTGTATATATCTACTTAAGTATAGCGACATTATCTAATTGTTATCTCGCTCAGACAAATAGATTATGAGATAACCGAAATTATTGGTATTGCTGATGTTCATGGGCGACGATAGCCACTTACCATCAGGTGAATCGGGAGCTCGTTTGCCGGCTATCTGCTTATTTTTTAATAAAATATATTGTAGGTAAATGTAGGTAAAACTTATTATTTAAAGGAATAGATTTTTATTCAGTGCATAGGTGCATATAATTATATCTATCTATAATAATATTATATTATCGTATTTTACTCTACTCAAATATTCGGTTAAAATAACATAAACAAGAAACTAATCATGTGAGAACATCCTCATTAATCATGGCACATCACATTAATATGATTTTGCGACTATAGGTCGACAGGTTTGTTCCGGGGGGTCCATTCTGTATCTGTATTATTAATGTTATTGTTCTGGATACTGCAGCTGTTTGTTACCTTTAAAGAATGGTATTCAGCCTTACAGAATAAATATGCCTAGACTTAAAGCTAGGCGCAATACCTTGTTTGTTTTTTCTTATGAAATTTTTCTTTTGAATTGCAAAATGTCGTTTGGTTTTCTTCAGCTTAAAAGATTAAATGAGATAATTGATATAATTATAAACCATTTATGCTGTAAAGTTTCAAATTGTAATTTTGAATTAATACTTATATAATTATCATTGTTGTTATGTAGAGTTCGAAGAAAACGGTAATGTCCAAATCGAATTCTCTTCGACTAATATGTAAATGCTTCCAGCACCACCTATATTTTCCGTTTACTTTAGAAAAATAAATCTTAGGTACCTACTTTACTTTAAGTTACGTTACTTGAATTAATTTTTTTTAAATTTAATTTGAATGTTTTTTGTTTACCCTACAAGATTAATGTGACAGTAAAATTGCACATCTAAATCAAAATATCAATAAGCTCTTAAAATATTTTAACTTTTCTGCATGGAGGATAGAGCTTCTGCCGTCCAGTCGGTTAGTCACAAAATCGGGTATAGCAGACTGTCAGATATGCGAATGATAAGGGATTTTATCATCGAATGTATGATAGCCGAAAACCCCTCACAAGGCGAATGGCTACGAGTCTGTATTCTGTACGTTTCTGTAGCTTCATTCATAGAATTAGGGTTACGTCATTATTGTTTTGTGAACAGTAAGTCGGTCACATCACGCCATCGTGACTATGTTGTCATCTGTGTTGAACCTTTTTCTCATCGTACTAGCGTAGATGCTGTAATATATATACGTCATTAGTAAAGAAACACGTATAAAAATCGTGGACGGATGGACACCTGGACGGACTGACACGACAAAACTATACTAGGAAACTTACAATGGTGATTATAAAAGTTTATTATAATATAAGTTTATTATAATATAAAAATGGTGTAGAAATATAATATTTTCACGCAGGTATAAGGATTTCCTACCTTTATATTATAACAAAACTCTAATACTTACATACTGATGCATACTCATGGGCACATTGGGTAAGCTCTCAGTGCTCTCAGATGGCAGGAATAATTCTGATTTACGTAAGTATCCAATTTACACAATACCTTTAAAAAAATTACGCAAAACTAAGTAGTATATTCTGATGTATGAGCTAACTCAAAACTCTATTATTAAATTGCTAAAAAAAACCTGAAACTCGGTGAAATGGTCTAGTCAATCTAGGTCCTCATATCAGAAACTGTCTCGTATCAGGATTGATTGCCTAATGAATCGTGCAAAGATTCCACCACGGCAGAAGTGTGGTAGCAGTACTGAAATAGATTGTGATGTAGTCGTGCGTATTGATAATATAATCAGCTGCCAAAATAAAAACTGAGACAGCAATTAGCTTCTCAATTGGAATTGTTGAAATGAATTTATTAACCGCTCTTTTAATTGTATACAAGATACGCGCGAAAATAGACCACAACCATTGAAGTAATTACTAGCGTATAGAACCGACACCGCGAACACCATGTATGCCCCAAATCCCAATGTATTAAGCGCCCTGTAAACGCTCAAATAATTTGTCAAATTTTACGTGTTTGGCAAATTATTTGACAGTCTGTGGTCATGTTTGACATGTTTGTCAAGCAAACTACGTGTTTGGCTGTATGTTTGAAGATTTTGATTGACGGCGTACGTTTGCCAAACAAACTGGCCATTTTCGCGCGAAAAAATGTCTGATGTGAGTGACAAGGAGTATTTTATTACAATTTATATCCGTTCTATCTTCAAAATCGGCTCCACTTGCTAGAAATTTTAGCGTTATCGATAGCCTTTGAGACGCTGGAATAGATTTTCGCATGATTGTTTTTTTTTTCTATTAGAGGGCCAACCTAACATTAGCAAGTCGTTGAATGTTTTATTGTTCATTCTAAGAAAGTTACGGTAGTCATCTGGGTCTGTGCGCAATATTTCATTCAGCAATTTATTATTTATTTATTTTATTATTTTTATTATTTTTTTATTTATTTCCGCTCGATTACAATCTGAGTGTCTTCAAGGCAAGAGTGAATAGGCTTTTACTAAGTTAATGCGATTTACCATCCATGACTACATCGCCACTTACCATTACGTGGGATTATAGTCAAGCATTAACTTATATGATATAAAAAAAAAAATCATGAGTAAATCTATCTCTTAGTTTTAACCATTCTCGTGTCCAACGTCTTCTTTACTTCTTTTTTATACATATTGCCAAAGTTAATGCAAGAAATGCTTTGTCAACGTTACTCATCTGAACGTCGGAGCGTCACTTCACGGCGAAAACTGCTTTGAAAGTGAAGTCTTGTTTGACAAACTTGTTGGTATGTGTGCGCTGATGTTTGATGAAAACGTACAAACAAAACGTAAAGTTTGACAAATATATTTGAACGTTTTCAGGGCGCTTTAGCGCCACGTGTCTTCAATCTTCAATGGATTCGTTCTATTTTGAAAGGAGAACGGGGGCTCAATTTTGAAAATCGAACCTACCGGGCAGGACACACATTTTGTTCAAGATGTCTGTTCTATGACATTATACTTCAATGACCACAACAGACTATATAATATAAATGTTTAATATAATAATAATAATGCGAGTTCCCTACTTCATTATTGGCCAGCAAGCAGCAACACATCGGTGACGCCTATGGTGTTATTAATTTACACAGGCTCCTCTGTTCGATCTTTTACCATTGTTTCTAATATACTAGGTACCTGGTCTATCTTCCCGGTTTCATAATACGTATATGTATTATATATTGGGCCTTGCAATCACTTGCAACTTTGTTAACACTGAAGCGTTTTACCTGGCGTGTAATTTACCACAAAGTCACCTGTAAGGCTGTTAACATGTTGCCTAATTACGTAGAAGTCGAACGTGCAAATTACAATAACATTTGCTGTAATGTAAGCGTGACTTGTGTTGCGCCGTTGTCCCATGAGAGTTTTTGAGGTCACCATGGCGCAACTGCATGTCCAATAAATGTTAATTAATTGATGGCTTAACAAATTAACGACGTGTATATTCTATAAAACACTAATTTACTTGAAATACAATAGAGAAAGCAATAAGTAAAATGTAAACTAATGAAAAGAAATACAAGACAATAAAACTATGACTCATGATATTATTTTAGCTCCTACGTTATTCAGTTCTTCCGGCGTTTATAAAAATGTAATCTTCAAGGTCCTTAGTACATATTACGTAGCCACTTATTCGTATGTACAAAACAATTTATTAATGTTGGTTTGGAGTCGTGAACATTATATTTGTGCGTTAAGTTACGCGAAAATGATACTAGTCCTGTAAATATCTAAGGTTGTGTAACACAAAACGCACTAGGTGCCTACTTCTTTATACATCAATCAAGGAAAAATGAATAACTTATTATCTATTGTCATGGTTGTTCGTACGTGGAATGATATCTGACCGATTGTTTCAGTTCAACCTAGCAGAGATTTTGATAAAGCATTTAAAGATAAAAGATTGAATTGAAACACAATTCCCTCATTCTATCGATATGGATTTTTAAGTTCACTCGTAAACCGTAATTATGTACTCAATTATAATTAGCTACGTGTTAGCACTACTGAGGTAGTTTATAGCCATCCTACCTACGTCTTCTGCCTGTTAGTAGTGTTCTGTTGGAGATTGTTCTCTTGAGAGCTGACCTGTTCTCTTGGAGACTGTTTGGAAGAAAAACGAATAACAATCTTTTCATGAGGTTTTTCCTTATTTACCACGTCAAGAAAATAATTTTCTATTTTGGGTGTTTTGTAATTTTTATTTAGACAGTTATCCAGATACGGGAGACCCCGCGATATTTTAGTAAAGATTATCGTGTCGATAAAATAGTACGTGTGGTGTAAATAGTAATTATCGAACAGATAATCTTGACGATTCATTAAAATAGTATAATACTTAATTATAATATTTGTTATACAGTTTCTTTGGGCGTGAAATGTAAATTGTTATAAATGAAAAATATAAAATAAAAATTATTAATTAATATTCCTTGAGCTAGTATGTTTTAATAGAACAAAGTCCAGGAACAGGTAGAAAAAAAGGTCTTGTTTTATCCTAACTAGGTAATCTAGGCAAGTATATACCGAAATTTAACACAGATAATAATATTATCAATTTCATCGTATCTAATCGTACACTAAAATCATACGCTCATACCTCACTCCACAAGACGGTGTTGCAATTTAAATCAAGATATACTAAATAACTTATTGATTCCAAATTTGCAGTCGCAGCTTTGAGAGCAGCGTTAGGTGAAAGCTGGAAGCTGTTGTTGAAATGAAAGTAGTTTTGTCGATACATCGGCATCGGTCCAAGCGGCTCGCGGCCGGCCACTGCCTCACAACTCACAAGTGACCAACACGTGACTAGTATGACAACCTGTCGTTTTCTCATCATTTCACTTATTTCTGGTATATCCAGTACTACGACAGCAGAATATATGGAGTGTGAACATTGAAGTATTATTACTAGCGTATAGAACCCACACCGCGAACACCATGTATGTCCCAGATCCAAATGCATTGGCGTCAAGTGGCTTTAATTTTCAATGGATTCGTTCGATTTTGAAAGGAGAACGGGGGCTCAATTTTGAATATCGAACCTCCCGGGCAGGTCACATTTTGTTCGAGATGTCTGTTCTATGACATTATACTTCAATGGGTGTGAATGGGAGGCAATGTAAATATTAGGTACCGACGACTTTATTCACATGTGCACCTATTATGAATTAAGTCTACTGACAAAAGTGAATTTATTATGTTCAAAATTATCAAGCCTTGTTGTAAGGGTTGTAAATTGGGTAAGTGTTATGACTTATTTTGCGCTGAAACATAGGATAAAATAGTACAACGGTTTTCGCAAGGGGAAAATTTCTTTCAGGTAAATCCTTTTTTTAACAGAAGACAAAAACCGCACCAATGTTTTCCATTGATTCAGAGGAAGTTTAGATAAAAGTGCATAAGCAGGCAGACAGATATAACAATTTTGCTTTATTTTGAAGAATTTATTAGGGTTATTTCCTTTTTGTGTAAGGTAAGTCCAGGAATCGTATGAAAAGCTCAGTATTTCAACTGAATCATGTATGTATGTATCTTACAATGTACACAAATAGTATTGTTTTAAACTATTTAATTCAACATGTAAATTGTAAAGATATATTTACAAAATGAGTAGATTGTAGAGTTTCATCCAACAAGATGAACATCAAAATATTTATGTCAGTACCACCGCATGGGGATCATTATTAAAATTGTGGCACAATAGAACTTAAGATTATTGTGTTAAGCTATGAATTACGTAAATTCTGCTTCTGTTGAAACATTTATAACGGTTTCACACATTGTTATTTGGTACATTGCATAACACTCATGGAACCGTTACGTATGCGGGAAGTAAGATTTTGAGCCGTTATGAAAATTTTAGATGCGCATATAAATACCTACTTAATTTACAAACGAAAAAATCAAAACTAAAAATTACAGAAAGTTACCTATAAAAAAATCAAATTGGTGCATTTATCGTTTTTGCTATCGTATTTACAACTATTATTAAGATTTTGAAGCAGGTTTTTTAAGTTGGTTAACAGCACACTCGTATTTCTAAAGTCTTATTCTCAAATCACAGACCGTTAAATGGTTGAAGAATTAAGTGATTAGTGTCGTCTATTATTAGACACCTTATCTTTGTGACGTAACCGGCATTTGTCATGAATAACGCCTTGCTGAAGGCATATACTCGTAATACTAATAAATTGAGCTGCTGAAGTTTACTGATATATTGCTGAGCAGTTAGGTAAGGACGCGAATTTCTTGACTAAACCAATTATGTACCAACAATTGTGTCTTCTGTGACAACGCATTTTACAAATTCGTACACAATATTTTAATATCATGCAAAATTTTCGTAGCAGCGTAACCAGCTAGCTAAACTCGAATCAATGTCATTTATTTTCGCCGGTTGATGAAAATGAACAAACTGTGTTAATGAATACTACGGGACGCACACTGTCATGAGTTTTTATTACGTAGTGTAACAACGGTTTATGTGTTTATACGATGCTGGTATAGAACGCCGTTTTATTTTGGGAGGACCTTCTTGCTCTCTTGTTTTACCGGCTTAACGATGTTTGATCACAGAAACGGGTCACGAATACGCACTGAAAATACTATTTAGAATGAATGATTAACGCCCCAACTCAGAGTCAGTAACGGTTACTTTTATCGCTCCTTAGTAAAGAATCTCCATACAAATTCACCACACACAAATCCACACAAAACCGTTAGTGACTCTGAGTTGGGGCGTAAGAACTTGAATTTAAATAAATGAATAAAGGGTACAATGGGTAACACTGCTCTCAAACAACACAATGGCTACATGAATCACCTAAATTTTTCTTCTACTGTTGCACTACTTTTTTATTTTTTTTTCATTCATAAATAACTAGAGAATTTCCAAAATATACTTTTGCTCGCTATGGCAACACAAATTTTTCAATGTACAGAAGAATTAAAATGTATTATTGCAATTGCCATACCAACCTGCATCGGAGCAGAGTAGTGGAGTACGTTCCAGGTCACCTCAGTCATAAGGAGAGACTCCTACAGAGAGCCAAACTGCCAAACATGGGTAACAACCATTATTGCTAACTACAGAGAGAAAGAAATACGTTGTTTTCTGATTTAAAATCTATTTTCTGATGTTAGACATAGACGCTTCAAAATCAGTAAATTAAAAAGTGAAAAATTGCCTCTTGATTGTGTATCCTATTAAACAAACTGATAAGAATAAGAAACAAGAAGTTATAAAAGTACATACATACGTCATAATTATTAGTAATGAGTCTTGACTCTTGTTTTAATAAATGATCAATGTGGGGCGGAAAATAAATTATAACACAAATATAGGAGTGAAAGTAGATTTCCAAATTACAATCCAAGAGTTTATAATAATATGAAAATCATCATCGAGTTAAACTCGCTTGGAAAGAATTCCGTACGTTGATTTACCGTTATTTTTATATTTTATTTATTTTATTTATTTATTTATTTATTTATTTAGTACACACAAATAATTTAAAGAATAATTACAAAAGTAAATTTAGTACTAGGGCACTGCTTATTCCATGGAGGAATCTCTTCCAGCAGACCCATAAAGAGGAGAATTGCATTAGTCAGGCAAACTCAGTGTGCACTTTGTAAATAAATTTATTCATTTTTGTCCTTTTTTAAGTCCATAGACTTCGTACAGGTTTTTGTTTTTCGAAATTTATTTATTTTCTATACTCGTATAACTACCTTCGTCATTGGGTCACAAAAAAGCACATGAGTACCATTTACTTTGGACTCATTTAGTCCAGTAGTTTCGGAGAAAATTCGCATTTTAGGTGGACTATGGCCTATATATTTATTGATTTGCATATATTATTATTACTCATCATTTAAGTGGACCACCGGCAAGATAAAGCGCCCATGGTCCACCCAGGTGGACTAAGCAAGTGGACCACGACAGGCCTAGAACAGGATTATAATTTTAATTTAAGTCACTTTTTCAAGCTGCCAACTTTAAAATTATCTGTAATGGGATTTCTCAACAGAACATGTCCATCGTAAATGTAATTTAAAGTAATAATTAGGACGAATTAATGGACGTCGTGGTCGCAAAGGTTCATGACCTCCGGTCTATGACCACTTATGGTAATTGTTATTAAGCTACTTATCCTATTACAGAAGAAATAACTCATTCTAGTAATTAAATACTTCCACCTATGTATGTGTAGGTTGACTTGGTAGGACGCATTGTTTTATTATAATTCATAAAATAGGAATAGGAAAACACAAATATTAAAAAAAAGTTTTTTTCATACTGATATTTTGCCGTTAATAAATATATAATTTAAGTTACAAAATCTGCACTCTTGATTTATTTGTTATATTTTTAAACTATGAGGTAAGCGCAGATAGCGCGTCTTTTTGATAGCAGTGGCCCGGACGTATCTAGAGGTGGTACATGCGTTGGTGTTTGACCTTAATTGATCACTTATTACGCTGCTCTTTTGATCTTTTCGTGTCCATAAAGCTGGATATGATGTATAAAACACTAACATGAAATATGTGTTCAAGAAGTCTACAAATCAATAAATGTCTAGTGTCTAAACTCGTTTGAGTTGTTAGAGTCCGCTGTCCAGCTAAGTGGTTTGTTTGGTTGCAAGTTTTGTTACAATGTAAAAAAGAGCCGCTTTCGTTCAGTTCTGTCTGAATCTTAATTACTGCTGCACTTGTTTGCATGCATTTTGTAAAGCGTATTAGTAAAGTATACATTTACCCTTCGTTCTTCCGTTCACATACTTTCCCTACTGCAAAAATATTACTTTTAAGATCGTTTTTAGCGATAAGGACGCAAATAAACTTGACTCATCGTGGATTGTATTTATTATATTACAAAAAGCTGATGTTCAAAACTGACTACACCACCAATGACGAATTACGTTGAAAACAAAACCAGAATCAAATGAAGATTAGAGTAAGAAGATACATCTCGAAGGCTGAACGAAAATTTCATGAAGAAATGTTGACTACGCATCGCAAATGACGGTCATTTTAAACATTTGCTTTAGAATACAAAAATGACTAATTTAACAGTTTTTTTTTCTATTTTTTCTATTTAATACCGCTCTTTAAACATATGTAGAGCGACTTTATTTACTGAAAATAATCGCAAATACCTAAGTACCTCAATAAAACACTTTTTAAGTAGTAATAAAGTAAGTTTCAAGTAATTTTTAGCACGTTTTCAAATACTTAGTTAGCCAAATGAAAATTTCAGGGATTATTATACATGCTTCTAGTAGTTTCTAAGATACTTTGTGGAAAAAAAATACAAGTAAAAAATTTATTTTACAGGAATTACAGGCCCTGAAATGTTAATTTTCAATTTTCTAAAAAATCTATATTGTTTCAATGTTATTTCGATTTTGTAAGCTATAATGACTTACAGTGGTCATTATGATACAAAAGGTATATAAATTGAGGTAACTTGAGGTTACACCCTGTATAATCATAAAAATAATACTTTTGTCTTGTGCGCTCTATGTTCCTTGTAGAGTTTTCAATGAAGTCTTTTAATTAAAACCCATGGATTTAGTCATCGTATTGACGTGACGGTATAACTATAAGTAGACTCTGATCTCATCAATAAATGTAAAGGCTTAATTAATTATACACTACAACATTCTTGCATTTGATATATTTTTATACCGTGTATAAATTGGCGATTTTCTCTTTATCTCAAATTATTATTGTACATAATATAATAGATACAGCATATTATTGAAATAATATAGTAGTCTATACCTATGTATATGAAATTAATAAATTCTGCCTTTTATATCCTTATTAAGTATAGGTACTTAGATGTTAAAATAAATAACTCGAATTATTAATGTGCAGTGATTTTAAAATTTCACTGACATTAATTCGTTTAACTCACGCAATTTGAAAAGCGAGTACAAAAAAGAAAGTTTGTTGCCTCGTGTTGTAATTAAACTGAACCGATATTTTTTTAAATACGTATTTGAATTTTTACTATAGCTATATAATGTAAGTAATAATATGTTTTCAGTCACTATACAGGGTGAATTTTCCGAGTGTGCGTGGAGTGTGCCAAATCCGCAAATACGAGGAATAGCGAAAAATGCTCAAAGGAGTATCGAGGCCGATTTTGATGAAAACTAAAACTTTTCGTATGTCATTAAAAATGACATACTTCATAAATTTCAAAAATGTAATGATGTGCATTACATTTTTGAAAAATCAATATTCCTGGCCAGGAATTAAACCCCTTGATTTTGAAAAAAAAACTCACCCTGTATTTTTACACCATTCGATAGTGTTGCTAACAAGGATCAAATTCTGGGAAGTACCTAATGAAATACGGGAAACTTAAGGAAAGAACAAATTTTTTACAAAAAATTATTAAAAACGTTTAAAATGCAGCTGTTTCTTAAAATTCAAAATTTTCTTTAAGTTTGCCGTATGTTATTAGTATACTCGTTCTTATTCGATTTCTTGTTTTTGTGCATTCAACGCACCCATTTTCTATTATAACAATGTGTAACTACATGTTCTCACAATGAGTTACTTTATTATATGTATAGATAGCTATGTGGTGGATATTGTCTATTGTTCTCAGGTAGTACGTACTAACTCGAGTCATCGTGCTCATCTTATCTTATACGATTGTAAATGATAGCACAGGAATAATTTTAGCGAGTAAGAAAAAATACGTTATGTTGAGTACCTACATATACGTCTATACATAAATACCTAGTATTTTTATAATTATCTTCTAAAGTTGTTTATTAGTAGGTGACAACTGACAACTACTTACTATTTATTCACCTAATCTCTAGATAGGCTATTTACTCTTCAGCGACTTTGGGGGCAATGAAATCGATAAACACTTTCGCTGGATTCATTATTTTCTTTACGAGTAAGCCTACTTACTTATAGTTCAATGTCGCTTGTTAACCTCATCAAGGTCATTGTAGGGGTTCGGACCGTTAGGATCGATATAAAATAATCGTACTTATTTGGTAGACACATAAGGAAAACGCGTAGGTGTTTCAAGTATTGTAATATATAGGTACTTAGTGGGCGGTATAATAATATTACATATCATTTTGTGAATTTTGTACTGCAGTAGATTGACCGGTTGCCATATGAAATATTTTGGGTCCATTAGGAATATTGCGTCATTGCCACCAACGTGTATTCTATTCGACCATAAATTGCAACTTTTACGCTCAACACGCACAGCTAATCGGTAAACAAATTATTGTTGCAAGAGGCAGGTTGGTATGTGGAAATAGAGTCATTTCATAAAAAATAATGGATACCTTTACTCTTAAAACTTTAATATTTTTTGTAGATTGTTTTAAGTATGGCTACAATTTTAAAACCACATAAAATAGACAGCAAACATGTTATATTTATAACTGAACTGTAATTTCCACCTTCAGCTGCGTTTGTTAATCTTCTGGCGAGCACGAGCAGTGCGGAAGATGACAGGTGTGTTGTAACGGGAAATGCATTGTGGACTGCATGGGGTCGTTGACATGGGATATTTATATTTATTACCACTAGACTAATACGATGCCCACATGCCTAATAGTGAAAAAGTAAAAAAGGTAAGTAGGACAAAGAATATTCCCCCTTATCCTCTCGTATCGTCTCTATTACCAATATAGCTAATTAGCTACCGTAACATAAATAATTACGTTCTGTTTTATGTCGGTAATTATTTTTTAAGTTTAAAGCACTGCCGCAGCCAAACCACATCTGTTGTAAATCGTATCAATTTTTTTTACTGTCGTTTATATTTTAAGAAATTCAGATGTCTTCATATACCTACCTACGTAACGTACCTACCTTCATTTAGATTATGTATAACAAAAACGCTGATTTAAAATGTATAAATTCAAGCGTGTTTTGAATAATAGAACTTTGGCTAGATGTAAATGTACGGAAGTATGGTCGATGAACAGACAACGCAGTTTGGGTGCGTCCGCGTCGTTCCAGCGGAGGTGCTCGCCTCACTCGCCTGACCCCGATGCCCCAATGTAACCAGCTAACCAGTGCGGTTTCACTACTTTGCAACCATGATTGACACTGCATGCTACTGGAGCGGTGTTTTGGATCGGTGCATTACATACAAATATTATTGCAACTGCTCATCGTACCTGTAATACTTTTGGAACGAAGTTTCTGAACGCGGCTGATAGGAGTTAAATGGTAGAAAGAAATCGTCTATTGTCTATGGAAATCGTCACGTAACGAAATAGCTTTATGCTTTTTTCATGCTACTTTCTCTCTCTCTTTGTCTCTCTCAAATTATTCTTCGGACTTTCTTCTACTATTTGCATATATTACGCGTAATCTTCACGAAGAGAGCCAATTTTATAGGTCTTTTGCTTTTGGTTTGATCGTTAACACGTCCCTTATGCCTTTTGCCCTTACTGACATGGACGTCCAGTAGGGGTGATTACTATCAGCTTGTTTGGCTATGGACATAATTTTTTTGTTTGGTTATTCTCATTTGCCACCAGTGGATGTTTGTTCCCAGTTGCCACAAGAGGGGACAAATATTGTGTTTACTTTTTACTCTACATAGAGATTTGAGATTTGAACTTTTATTTCTTCTTCTAAAAGATTTATGTGTACCTATAACATGTTGTAGATAATAAATAATGATAATATCTATCAAATGCTAAGTTCGGTCATGTGCCAAATGTATATCTCGCGGTCCGGTCTGTCACTAGCCTAGTTACATTAGATATACTGAACTCTACGTCATTTGTGATTAAGTTCTCTATGAACGCAGCCTTCTTTTCATGATTAAGAAAGGATCTGAATTAGCATACAAGTTAGCTGTCATTGTTGCTGATAAGTACCTACTCACATACTTCGTTCAAGGTTACTCAAACGTTACCCACTGTATGGTAGCGACGACGCGTTGTACATAACCGTAGGCTTGCTTACTCATTTAGGTATGTCTCAATGTCTCACAAGTGGAATGAGTATGTCACGTTACTAAATAAGGTGCCTGAATAATATTAAAATGGGAAACTTAGTTCGACACTTAATATGTTCGACATTATTCAAGTAAGTACCTACCTACGATTTGTTTGGCCAAGCCTTATCAGCATGCCCGCCGTAGCAATATCGTCGAATCGGAAATCCGGCCACGTTTTGTCATTTAGAGCGAAACTTTGTCGTGTAAAAGCGTCGATAGTCTGCGATCCCATTGATAG
Source organism: Thymelicus lineola (assembly GCA_963932265.1). Taxonomy (NCBI): domain Eukaryota; kingdom Metazoa; phylum Arthropoda; class Insecta; order Lepidoptera; family Hesperiidae; genus Thymelicus; species Thymelicus lineola. The sequence continues at coordinate 10,027,959 of OZ010686.1, forward strand.
AAGTCTCGGAATGGCGGCCAGTCCCATACGTATGCACAGCGTGTCGACAACACAATGTGTACGCACTTTCTCCAACCGTTTACACTTCACACGTGACATCGATTTTCGGCCTCATTCTACGTCATCAATGCACTCGAACATAAAATTTCTTCGTTATAATGAAGTTCAATTTGTTTGCGATGGTGCCGATGGTTCACGGTACTTTCTACTTATCACATACACGTACCTACAGAACCGTAGAGATTCATGTTTGTTTTCAAATGTCTCAAATTGCAAATAAATACGTTTAGTTAAAAGAAGACATTTTATTTAGTGCCTTTTTGCACAAAGTGTCAAAGTTAAGTTGTTAATAACTAAAAGCCAGAATTTCCTTCTTTGCTGAAGACCAAAAGTCTTATCCTTCGATAAGCACTAGCTTCTGTAATATAATTTTCAAGTTGGCATGCCTGTTCGCAGTTCACTTTGGGTTTTGTCTGCGTCTCTTAAGTCAAAACAACCTCTAGAAGTTGGGGAGAATTCGATTCATGATCAATACAGATCAATTTGGAATGATACAAGGAGGATATAAAGTAGGATATAATTCCATTACAGCAACAGGAATAGTAAGGTTAGCGGTAATATCCTAGTACCACTAGGGCAACGGTGTCAGGCATGTCGCCCGCGCCCGCGCCCCCTGCCCCCCGCTGGCCAGACACAACCGGTTCCATATTGCCCGCCTCGCCGGAACGACCTAGCTGTCGCAATACTCGCAAACAGGTGTTATTCGTAGAAATACCAATCAACATTATTAGGCATCATCAAATAATCACTCTGTTTAAATATCTCGTTACAAAGAATTTTCAGGAAGTTTTTAATTTTTGAAGGTTTATTTAGTAGAATACTTCTTTACCCTAAAATATCAATAAGTAGAATACCTAGTAGGCTTTTCGTTGTCGTTTAGAAAATTTGGAAATGTAATGTAAGTACCTACTAATAAATGTTCTCAAATCAATACCTAGCTGTTCTAAAACCTTAACACTTTCGTTGCGTTCGGAGGTTTATTCGATCTCTTGCAAGACTTGCAAAGCGTTCTTGAACCCACAAGAAATTCACAAATACATATATCATTGGTTTTGAGGAAGATATAAGTTATTTTAAAAATTGTTGTTTTAGGAGAGTGATCAGATCTCATACGCACCACAGGATAGGTTAGTTTCGAGTCTACAACGCACCAGATGAAAGTTATTTGAAAAGGATGCCGCAGGGAACGTGTTAATGCATTATTCTAATTTCATGGATCTTGGAGGATATTGCAGCGAGCTTTAATATTCTTCTCGTTGTACCTAATGGAATTATATCCTCTTTGTACCATTCCAAATTTATTTATAGTTAGCATTGAATCCAAAGATGTTATAAATACAGAGATACGTTATGCCCTTACAAATCGACCGAAAAATCTGTTCCGACCGAGCTACAACACACACACGTTTATCTTTTGTTTGCCTACACCAATCACTAGAACATTGGCAAATTATGTAAAAAGGATGGCATTACTAAAACCATAATAGTGAAAAAGACAGCTAGTGTTTGTCGCTCGCGTCAATCTATATAGGCTACGGTCTTTATCGCTCTCGCGTCAAAACTAGATCGCTATCTCTTTCTTCATCTGAATATGGCGTCTTTGCATGAGTTATTAGATTGTTTAGAAAAATAATTGAAATAGACTAAATAATCTAAGTATCTTAGCGTACTCAAATGTGGTATGAGATTCCTTGTGTTTTGTTGACCTTGGAGTCATAATTGGTGCACTTTCGAAACACACACGATGGCATTTTGATTTATTTTCGTAAGGACGTATGAACCTACGATGCGCCACGCTCGTGATTGCGCTCGACGCAGACTAATCACAAGAGTTCCCAATTGGGAACTTTTTGAGTCACACAAAGCGCGCGCTTATAACGTATCTGCCTCTTAATATATAATATCTTTGATTGAATCGAAATGTGCCGAGTTTACTTTGACTTAAAGTATTCTTCTAATTTGTTGGATCTTGGAGGATATTAACGCTAGCGTTACAATTTCTCTCACCGTAAAATGAAAGTATGTTATGTCCTCATTTTACCATTCCAAATTATTGATAAGTAATTAACATTGAATCGAATTCTCCCCAACTTCTATGGGTTATTTTGACTCAATGCATTATTCTTATTTCTTGGATAGTATGTGAAACCGACTACAATATTATTTACCTATAGTTCAGACACTGATTTGTATTTGATAATGATTGAATGGATTGGTAACCCTGCACTGAATAGCTGTGATGAGATGGCGCTTTAGTTAGAACAAACAGTTACTTTTTAACATCATATTATGACAATTAATTGCGAAGTAATCTTATCAGTGGCTCGAAGGAGACCTGAGAATCATCATACTGAGAATAATGTACGTGTAAGGGGTAGAAAACTTAGTTATTACTATGAGCTTGCATGATTGATGCGCTGGGTCACCATAATGAGAATTTTCTCATTTGTCGTAAGCGCAAATGATGAATGTTTCATAAAATAGCTCTCCTGAATTATTGAGATACTTTTTTCACTTTAAAACTTTGCTATTTTACCGATGAGTATACCGTATTTGTGGTTGAAGAGCTAAAGACGAATAATCTACACTTTTTGTTAAATGATATAAGAGTTATAAGACATAATCTATTCTTAGCTCACCAGCAAAATTATAAAGTAAATCGATCCGACTCAGTGAATTCAATAAAATATGAAGTAGGAGAAAGTGTAGTGTTAACAGTAGTAGAAATATTGATTCGTTTTATACAGACGAAAATAATAAGCGAATTAAATTAAAAGCTGTTACTACAGTTATTTATAAGACACAATTGTTATTTCTAGGTGCTGGGTATCTTGTGCATGGCGCTGGGTACTCCATGGGCATCGACTTGGTACGTGTTCGTGGCAGTCACCGCCTTCATCACAACCCTCATGTGGAGTTTCGTCTATTTTCTCAGCATTCGAGAGGCCTTGAAGTTACCCATTAATTGGGTCTTGTCTGTAAGTATACAATTGTATTGTATTTACAACTGTTATAGATAGAAGTTCCAGATCCAACTTGTAATTAGTGAGAGCTGTCCACGTTGGTTCATGTTTAGCAATTTAATCTATTTAAAGATTGCAAACATTAAGCACTGGTTATAAGCCTTTCTAGGTCTTCGTGTTTCGCATTAATTCGCGTGTAAATGCAATTAAATCTAGTTTAATTTATGACTTTTATATTGCACGATCAATTGTACAATATCTTTGACTCTAAGAATGTGTAAATGTGGTTAAAGTTAAAAATATAAATGTACTTATCTTCATGACATGTTTTTTTTTAATCTTTTATAAAAAGTAATTTTATAATACATCAGTAGCTCGAGTGTGAGTTTCTAACATAAAACGGCTAAACGCAACTATCGCGTTAATCGAGATGACTCAAACATTTTAGTAAACATATTTTATGCGAGTGTGTTCCTTATACATCGTCTACGTTGAATGTAACTTAACATACGAGTGGAGGCATTTTGACGTGTGCGCGAGTGTAAGTTACTATTTTGTAGTTAACTATTGAAAAAATACGCAACCATAGTAGTAGAGTTACTCACTTGATGTTTGACAAGTGAAACGCATTTTTTGGTAATAGTTTATTTGATTTTATTATGGATAGCCTCAGGGATTATTTACAATAAAATTACACATAAATTTTTCCTTCTCTTTGCATATTTATATTTTCAATATTTCCAATAATACAATACTATTTTGCTATTTTTAACTTGACAATGAAATGACAATAGTGTTATTCTCAAATACTATGGTAACCAAAACAGGGTTGCTCATCTACAATGTACAAATGTAGGGTCGCTAAACATTCATTTATTAAAATAGGCTTACAGTATGAAGTGAAAATTGATTAAGCAATATGTTGAATGGAGCAGCGCGTAATTACCTACTTTGCTTGGAAGATGTTGGCGGAAGCCCAGGCTCAAGATAAGCGCAATCATCAGCGAAAACAACGGCCTATATTCCGAGCCTCTTTTAAAGCATCCCATTATATCATCCCGATTCCCGACACATGTAAATAATCGAATGTCAATGAATAAAGTTTTGAATTTTCATGTACAAAGTTTTTTCGTATGCTCTTTATTTCGATAATCCTAATTTTTACCTTTTCTATCTTTGCATATAAATAAATTAATAAAATTAATTATTAACTTCTTTGCATAATTGGCCAATGAATTATATAAAAATTGAGAAATTGAAAAATCTACCATACGGGGAATACCCACGACCATCGAATTTCGAGTCCGAGCTCTTAGGCGCTACGCCAAAGATGTTATAAATACAGAGATACGTTATGCCCTTACAAATCGACCGAAAAATCTGTTCCGACCGAGCTACAACACACACACGTTTATCTTTTGTTTGCCTACACCAATCACTAGAACATTGGCAAATTATGTAAAAAGGATGGCATTACTAAAACCATAATAGTGAAAAAGACAGCTAGTGTTTGTCGCTCGCGTCAATCTATATAGGCTACGGTCTTTATCGCTCTCGCGTCAAAACTAGATCGCTATCTCTTTCTTCATCTGAATATGGCGTCTTTGCATGAGTTATTAGATTGTTTAGAAAAATAATTGAAATAGACTAAATAATCTAAGTATCTTAGCGTACTCAAATGTGGTATGAGATTCCTTGTGTTTTGTTGACCTTGGAGTCATAATTGGTGCACTTTCGAAACACACACGATGGCATTTTGATTTATTTTCGTAAGGACGTATGAACCTACGATGCGCCACGCTCGTGATTGCGCTCGACGCAGACTAATCACAAGAGTTCCCAATTGGGAACTTTTTGAGTCACACAAAGCGCGCGCTTATAACGTATCTGCCTCTTAATATATAATATCTTTGCGCTACGCCAACTCAACTCGTGCTATATATGCATCTTCGTAATTAAAGTAATATTCATAAGGTATGAAACTTTTTTTATTTTCATGTAATGTGCGTAACAAAAACGTCAAATGTTTGATATCATAGCATCACGATGCTATTGTTTTATCTCATTTCTTCTTTAAGTTTAAAGCGGAACACCTATAGCTCATTCATAAAAAAACATAATGCGCCTAAAATAAGTTTCACTTGACTGCCTCTGTAAGCTTAGTAATAGTGTACTTTTAAAATTAGATGAGTTGTAAGTGCAACTATGCTAATAACGAAGTGAGCAAACGAATAACTTTTCGTTGATGTTTAAGGAACTCACACTCGCATATAATACGTATACTAAAATGTTTGAGTCATCTCGATTCCCGTGATAGTTGAGTTTTTAGTTTTTTTTAGAAACTTACACTCGAGCTACTTATTTTAAAAGTACACTATTCCTAAGCTTACAAAGGCAGTCAAGTGAAACTTATTTTAGGCGCATTATGTTTTTTTATCAATGAGCTATAGCTGTTTCGCTTTAAGCTTAAAGAACAAATGAGATAAAACAATAGCATAGCATCTGTTACTATGACTACTATTATGTTTTGTTACTATGACGACCTATTACCAAACAATGCGTTTCACTTGTCAAACATCGCACACGTCAAAATACCTCCACTCGAATGGTTACATTCAATGTTGACTAAAAAGTTCACGTAAACGATATTTTGAAACTCACACTCGCAGTGTAGTTGTTTTAAGTGTCCGCTAGAGGCGCTGACAATAACTCCATACATTTTGATTGCATAGACGCAAACGCGTTGGTGAAGTAAATGCTTGCGAAAACTCACACTTGAGCTACAGACATGACTGTGAGCATGATTGATCGCTAATTGTCTCATTAACAGGGCGAGGCATTTCAACAATTCAACGTGCAATAAACATTTTTTTTTTATATTTCCAGGAGCTGATCAGTACAAGTTTGGAGACATTGTTCTACTTCATCGCATTCATTGTAATGTTCACTGCCGTGTATGGCAACTTTGGGCGCAACGTTGCAGCTGGGGTAAATATTTTAACCTGTCTTTTAAGGTGCAGATACATGAGCAATTGAAATTGCTGAATTGCCGGCAATACTAGGCAATTTTAACGTGACGGCCACATCAAGCAATTTCTATATTGCCTATACTATAGAGTTATGGAGCTCGAAATTCTGACCAAGTCACTGTTAGACGGCGGCGGTGTAAGTTCACCCATCCTTCAAGCGACCGTGATTTCTCCTCGGAGTGTGTACACACCATTATATCAGACGGATACAAAAATTGCCTTGAATTTTCCAAACGGTTGGATATACTGGATAATTTTTATAGATCGCTCCAGATTGCTCCACTAATTGCTCCATTACGTTTGGCGATTGTCGCCGGGCGATAATTGCTTAAAAATTGCTCGTGTAACTTCACCTTTAGAAAGTAATAAAAAAAATCATACCTAAGAGATTAACATAATATCCTCCTCCTCCTTTTTTAAAGTCGGTTAAAAAGAAAGCTTTTAACACCTGTCAGTCAAATCTATAGAAGTTTATTTTTGTTTCGTAAGTAGGTAAGAATATTTCTGGGCATAACAATATCGCATTAGTATTGTGTACTAAAACTGTCTTGATAATTACATGGCTTTTAACCATTAAACTCTATTTTGCATTTTTTATGCCTTGAGCAGGCAAACTAAACGGGTCACCTGATGGTAAGTGATCACCGCTGCCCATGTGTGAACAACGGGGGCGTCCCCAGTGCGTTGCCGGCCTCGAAGAAAACAATAGACCCGCTTCTTGAAGGACCTCATGTCATAGTTTGGAGGGAACACGAAGCAGGAAGTTCGTTCCACAGTTTACACGTGCAGGGTAGAAAACTACGCGAGAACCGAACTGTGGACAAACGCCAGGTATCCAGGTGGTGTTGATGGAATCTGGTACACCGTGATGTGCGGTGACAAAAATTAACCTAAAAATAATAAACACATTTATAAATTGAATTCATGAAACTCCAATTCCAAAAATTCCATCGATACAAGGTCCTGAACCGTGCACATACATTGTACCCATATTGGCCCCAATTAGGAGAGGCCCGACATCTACCTCGACAACGAGGATCATCGAAATATAGATAAAAATAACTTTGACTTCTTATTTTTAACCGCGTTATTAAAAAAGGAAAAAGTTGGAGGAATTCGGGATTAGATACCTACTTTCAAAATTTTGTAATTTCAGCAATATCAACAATTTTACAGCGTTGCTTCCATAATTAGGCAAGTGTCTTCTGAATGCGAGGATAATGTTTTGCGAAGACTGTTTATTGGAAACAGGTTTTTTTGGTATTGTATATTATGTACTCATATCGCACTTTCAGTGGAAAAAAGGCATAAGATAATCAATGATAATTGCAATTTTACAGGAGAGCAAAAAAACTGTTAAAATATCAGTAAGTAGTCAAAGGAATTTACATTACAATTTCTTGCATAAAACCGTCAAGATTAGTGATACAATTTTGAAAAAAATTGAGCATAGTGCATCTTTCGTCCCTCTTTCCTAATAACTAAAATTCAAAGTAAAACGACTTAAGCTTTTTTTCCACTGAGGGTGCGATATATTCGATATTAAAAATATCTATGCTTGAGGTCACATACAAACATTGTACTTTATGCTAGGCTACAGGAAAATCAACTCGTATGTAAATTAACTGTAGTCGTGCTCGTATTTAAAGACTTGTGACTTTGTTTACAAGTGTTTATCTACATATTATCAGGTAGGTAGTAGTTGTAGTTAAGTTGCATCATTCAATAAGAAATTACTAATACTAAAGACCGCTCTACGGTCGAAATTCGACGTACTTACGTTTTTATGCCTGGTCCACAACTGGGTATACTCAGATTTTATATTATATTCGATTTTGCCCTTTAACACGATAACTGCGTCAACATTTTCAAAGAACTTTCAGCTTACCTGACAAACCCCTTAACTAAACTTTCCTGTGGTGCGTTCGGAACCTCTTCAGTCTCCTAAAATAACAGTTTTGAAAATAATTTTTCAACACCCTTGCTCATAAATTGGTTTTTATCATATGGCTTTTACACTCATAAACCATGGTATTAAACACTTGTGCTTTTTTTTTCTTTATCGCACTAGTGTTTTATTTTATATTCCATCAAATTAAGTTTGTACCTTGCTGAAAGATATTATTTATGCATTCTATTTGCTCTTAACTTAGCCGGGTTATAGTTTTATTTTTAAATTTCGGAAAAAAGTTTTGACTTAGATACGTTTCGTTTCAACATAAGACTAAAAATAACACTATTTTTGTAAAAAAAAAGAAGTGTACCACCTTGAATATGATAAATTTTCAACAATTTATTTACTTTAATTAATAATTCAACGTGAAACTAATTCATAAATACATAAATATTAGATTTTTTTACATTTTGCGTTTTGGCTGTTTAGCGTAATTGTTCGTGCCTACGCTCCAATCTGCGCGCGCATAGCTAACACGCCGCGCCTAGAAAAAAAAAAATCAGCGCCGTCAGCGCGGAGCGCGCCATTTTTAAAAAATTTTCCGTCTGGTCTGTGAGCATTGTTTATTTGAGTAAGAATAATCAATAATTTGTTTTTTTACTCGTAAGTGTGTTGAAAAACGTCGTATGACACACGTGAGGTTTGATCATTACACTCTCGGTTTCCTTGCTGCACTCGCCTTCGGCTCGCGCTATGCAATATCACCTCGAGTGTAATGACCAACATACCACACTTGTATCATAATGTACTATATATCTTCCTCAATATTTCTGATTTTTTTGTGGCTTAAAGTTTAAACATAGGTAAGGTTGCCAACCGTACTCTAAAATAGAGTATTGTACTCTATATCACGTAGGCGTACTCTATAATCTATAACACTAGTAGAGTATGCTAAAATATTTATTTATTTATTTATTTATTTAATCTTTATTGAACCAAAGAAAAGTGGTACAATAGGCGGACTTAATGCTAAGTAGCATTCTCTAACAGTCAACCTTCAGGATGTGCAGAGAAAAGTTGAAGGCGGTACAATAGCCATGGAGAACAAAAATTTATATATTAATATTGACGAATAGAGGGGAAATAATAAAAAGAAACAATGATAAATAATGATAGAGAAAAATAATGCTGAAAAGTGACACAAGATAAATATATAAATACTTACATTAATAACATAAAGATAGATAGATTACATAAAATGATTTTAATACGAGAGTTGCTTCAAAAAGAGAGCATGAATATTTAAAATACTCTTTTTTACACAACGAGCTCTTGATCTATATAAATGTATAATGTTTGGATCATACAATTATCTTTAAAATAATGAAAAGTTGTTATGTGTACAAAAGTGTACCTATGTGTACAAAAAGTACAAAAAATACCTTTTTAAAACAATATAATATGACACTCTTTTTTGGAAGTCTTTATCTACCTCCTTTGATTTTAGATATACTCTATTTCTTCTAATAAAAGTAGGTAACTATACTAAACTAAACATAGGCTATGACTCCATATTTTGGTAGGTTCGCATGCAGATATGACATTCGGGTAAACCGCTATTAAAAAAAAAATTGGTATCTATTGTACCCTGTTCCGCAACAGACGATAGATCAATATGTGTAGCTACTAGTGATGGGAATAAAATAAAATCTAAGTTGTCGATTGGTTAAAAAGTTTTATTTAAAAAATTTGGTACGTACATGAATATTTAAAGAAAATTATTTTTGTTAAAACACGGTAAACACTTGAACCTGTTTCATTGCACACAAATTATAATTATTTTATAAGTATTTTTTTTGTATATTTTTTATTTCTGATTTTCGCATTTTTCCTTTTAAAATAACTCGTTGTTTTTGTACTCTTTATTTCTACAATAAAACAGTATTTACGAGCGTAATACCTAGTTGATATCGAAGCGTGTGACCATCACGATCGATATATGAACAGCACTAAAACAAAAAATGGAACGTTGGAACCTCCTAATCTCCCAACCTTGTGGCTACGGGGCTTACGATTCATGGGTATTAACAAATCCTTCAATGCATGAATCAAAATTTAAGCGAGAGGCAAATATGGATGTGAAAACAATTATTATGAACCACCTTTTTTAACCGACTTCAAAAAAAGGAGGAGGTTCTCAATTCGACTGTATTTTTTTTATGTTTGGAACTTTGGACTGGGTGAACCGATTTTGATGATTCTTTTTTAATTGAAAGCTGGTGCTTGTCGTGTGGTCCCACATAAATTTAAGCTAGATCTGACAATGGTATCCATGTCAAAAGCATATAAGTCTTAAATTTGAAGTCGGTTATTTTTTGTTAAAATTTTAGATTATTTAATATGAATTATTTGTCACCAGGTGTTTGGTTTGTTCAACACTATCGCATATGCGGCCAGTTCGTACCTGCTATACCAGGAGCACAGAGGCAGTGTAGTGGCTGCGACAGCGTGAGGGGAACAGTGAAGCGGGCGCCATCTAGCCGCAACGCCCACAACTGACTGCGCTTGCGCTTCGAAAAACAAATTGTTGTTTTTAATTTTATTTTTTTTTATTGAAAAAACATTGTACAGTTCTTATTTCTACCAAGAATTAATTTAATGTAATAATAAACCATATCAGAGCGATATAATATATTATTATTATATACATACTTCAAAAAATATGGAAGTAATAACCTGTTTTGTTATGATGTCGGCGTTTGAGTTATAATTGAGCAGATAGTTTTTGTATAATAAAAAAAAATGTTTTTTTCGACGATTTCTACGTTTATAGATCGCAAATTTTTATGTCTCCAATAATTCCATTATATTTGTATCGTTAAAATTATTGCAATCTATTGTTCGATAAATATTATATAAATGACACTATTTTAATGTCACTTTTACCATTATATAAAAAACTTGACTGATGCTATACACATATTTACAATTTTGGAGTAATTTCACAAATGCACTAACTTCTTTACTTTCATAATTTTATAAATAAGTGTACCTTAGGCTAGTCTTTTTAATATGGCATTCTTGAGAAATAATACTAATGTATTACAATTTTATTACTTTTAAATAATATTATTATTATAATTTCGATTACGACTAATTTAGTACCTAGTATTTATATACTGGTCATTTGGGACTTATGAGACTTGACTTCCTTATCTACGAAACGGCCGATACTGACCAAAAGTGTTTTTCAGAAAAAAAATTTAAAGTAAAAGTAATTATAGAAACAAATGTTGATTTTGAGCATTGAAATTTTGAGTAGTAAATTACCTGAGTAAATTACTGCACAACTTTATAAAAATAAAACAGTTACGTGGCATTTGTTTCATGTGGTTGTGAACTATAATTGCTTATTGACTAAAGAAATAATTATGATTACGGTCACCTCCTTCACTTATATTCACAGTCCATCAATAGGAAACTTCGGGAAATGGTACACATGCGAATGTTTTAGTTTTGTTGTTTTTTTTTCATATTTTTATTGTATAATATTGTTTATATGACCATAGTTATAGCCTCAGATATTTTTGTTATTAAGTATCCACTGGAATCAGTAGATACTGAAAATGGTACCTAATAAAAAGGAGGAAGGAGTAAAATATACACTATTGTAAAAAGTAAATAAAAATATGTTAACATGAGCGATGGGTGTGTTTCATTTTAATATCATAAAATTATTGTGTGACTGTATATTATCATGTAAGTTATAATTTAGTCGGTAACAGTGAAGTGAAAGCTTTATGTTTTAATAAACTACTTATAGTTTAGAAAACGCATTGAATGTAAGTACAATAATTAAAATCATCTTACTTAAAAACAACAATTTCAGTTTATTCATGTAATCGATACTAATATTATAAATCTAAAGAGTTTGTTGGTTTGGTTGAACGCGCTAATCTCAGGAACTACTGGTTAGAATTTAAAAAATATTTTTGTGTTTGATAGTCCATTATCGGGGAAGGCTATAGGCTCTTATAACATCATATGTTTTAGTAGTTAGTTTTTTCCACAAATTAACGCGGGTGAAACCGCGGGACACAGCTAGTAAGAAAATATGAGTAGAAGTTAATATGGCGGGTATCTATTTTAGAGTAAAATCAGTAATTAGAATCCCACCAAAACACATGTAAACCAAACCAAACCAAACCGAGCCAAACCTAATGGTTAATACAATACAATGGTTAGTGTTAATACACTGCTTGGCTCTACCACATTAATTTTACAACTTGGCCAGTACCTACGTATAGCCTTACTATTTCATAGAACTAGGTATTGCATGACACATAATATGACTTAAATTCTTATACATAATAATTTTATGGTAGCTGACATCTGTGTGGCCATCGGACTCCCACGAATAAATAAAATAATTTGAATCTGACTAAGACAGCTCCATATATGACGCCCTAGTAGTAATAGTAATAAATTACAAAATACTGGTTTGCATAGGTAAGTCGATAATGCTTGAAACGCTGAAAAAATATTAAATAAATTATTTCATTAAGTGTAACAGTGTACACTTGTACGGTGACTGTATTTATAGCATTCCGCTCTTGCTCTGCTTCGGGAAACTTTCCTTACAATATTTTTCGTACATTTTTAATTTATATTGAGTTCCGTAATCCGACTATTTTTTATGTACATAAATAACCGAAATCGAGCCGAATCTCACCTAATCTTACGTTGGGGAGAGGGGGGATGTCTCGGCAAATCTCACGTAATTTATTTTTCACAAGAAACAATAAAATTGAGTGAAAATAATGTTAAATTAAGTAAAACATGTTCCTTCACTAAAATGTCAAATAGGTACCAGTTACCACTGATAAGACTTTGCACATATAAAACAATGTGTACAAAATTACCATACATATAATAAAAAAAATTTTTTTCACCTGAACTGTCGAATGTGGACACTAGAATAGAACATATATTAAAAAAATACGTGAGGTTTGGGTAATAGGGGAGGGGCTTAAGCCAAATCTTACGAAATCTCACGACATCTCACCACTTTTTCTGAAAATCGCTAAACGCCTCACGTAATTTATGAACGCCCCCTATCTAATATACCTAGCGATTTTAACTATTCATTTCGATGTGGTTTTCCCCAGTCGTATTTAATTTCCTGATTATCTAGGACTACCTACCTACTTACTTTTACAGGATCAATGTTATTATTCAGTAAACTTATTTGTCGTATCAATAGCCACTGTAGAGTCGTATATACATAGGTAGAGCTCACATATGAATTATTGTTATTTGTCATTTCATGTATGAATACTGAATAGTGTGTGATTATATATATGTGTATTATATATTTGTACATATAAGAGTCTGGGAGTAAAGACAGCTTCTAGCCTTACGCATGCGTGGAACAACAATGAGTCAGACCGAGGCAGTGGCCGGCTCGGATGCACAGCGGCGGAGGCGGAGGTAGTCGATTCGATATTGCTCGGCGGAGCTAACGCGCGCTTTTCGCGTTTTCCTTGCCACCTGATATTTTAAACGTTGTTTACTCGATTAAAAATATATGTGAGTAGACTTTTAAAATTCAAATATAAAAAAGTCTAACTAACATCGACAAATTAACTAAATAAAAAAATAAACCACTATTTTTAAAGCTTGAATAAAATTTTATTTAATAGTGCTGTCGTAAACTTGCGAATTTTCTTGGTAATAAAGGATAATAACATAATTAACATAACACTGCGCATGCGACGCTTTTCTGCTCTTGGAATTGACAATCTATTACCTCAGCGCTTCACTTCAAATGCACGTAAGTATCAAAATGAAATGAGTCATCGCTTCAGTTTCAGTAGATTTTGCTTATTTTAGTTTTCCTTCCAATAATATCTGCATGGTGATTGGTGCCGCGGCCTTGCCTGCTTCCTTCCTTAATATGTAGTTCTATTATTGTAATTGACATGTCGATTACTCAATCCCGTCTGATATAATGAACTTGTTATCAAATTAACATACATCTATTAGTACCGCTTACTTGAATAGATACTTGAAACTAGTGTTTATGATTGGATTGCGTGTTTGAATGATAAGTAAGATATTATACCTCAAACAGTTGCAACATTTAGCTATTTACAGTATATAATGACGATTATTCCCCATTAATTAGGTATAAGAAAACTGTAATTGTGGTTAACTCTAATCAGAGTAGTGGATCTATCAATGGTATCGAGCTTTCTTTAGTGGCCGGCAACACGTCGGTGACGTCATTTTTTGTTACAGACGCCCATGGGCAGCTGCATTATTGTCGGCTTTCAAATAAAAAGTAATAAACAATAGATACAAAAGGGTTAAAGTACCCTTTAGTCAGTCATTGTCGTCAGTTTTTATCAACAGTGATATTAGTAGCTCTGGATTTCTATAACATAATTATTTCTTACATGATAGAAGTTACAATGATTAATTAAGTCTGATAAACGTCTTCAAAAATGAAGATTCTCAATTTTTTGTAAATTCTGATAGTAACATGACATGTAATTACAATTCTTTTGTTTTGTAATTTACATTATACATACGTACGATGAATCTGAATTTAAGGTTGTCGTAAGGTATAATAAATTAAGAATGAATGCATGCAGTTAACGAATGCATGTGGCGTCTGAAGATGGCCTCGGCCTACAAACAGCGTCACGGTCCCGCCAACATGGTGACCTAGCCTGCCGTATTCGGAGATGACTTGTTAGGTCCCCAATTACAAGACATGTCAGTTCGCTTTCCTCATTGTGGACTTTTATATTGTAAAAGGAAAAAAATGATTACGTGGTCGCGAGTGTAATGAGCCTATTTTATATTCATATCTTTGGATAGAATGAATTTACTGTAGTGTCATTAAATTATTTACCTATTATAAATAAGTAAGTATCGTAAACGTTTTGGGTGATGTCATTCTGTACATGTTACCGAGACAATGAATTTTAATGCAGGAAGTGTGAGTGATATCGTATTATAATGTGATTCTATCGGTATTCCAGCAATCATCCAACATGTCTCACACGGTGACCATCACAAGGACGACGACCAGCGCTTCAGGCAATGCGTTCTTCGTCAACACAGGCTACCTCGGTACTCTGCCTGGATTACTGAAGCTTGCACAGTTGGTAAGATAATGTGTTTTCCTTTTTAGGGTTCCGATTCGGAACCTACTTCGGAACTTCCGAAGTAAAATCGGAACTTCGGAACCCTTACAGTTTCGTCTGTCCGTCTGTTTGTCCGTCTATCTGTCCGTCTGTCCGAAGCAAAGCGCATATTTTATTAAAACTCCAGAATCGTAGAATAAAATATTGAAAAACAATTTTATTTCAGGGTACCTCACCTACAAGTAACATTTTTTTATTTGTCGCGTACCCTATGGTATGGGGTATCGTTGAAAAGGTGTTCCAAAAAATGTTATTGCTCTTCTAAGACCATTTTTATAGATTTATAGATTCTATAAAACATTGCGAATAGAGGTAGCTTCGTAAGATTACGTACTTCCTTCAATTTCATTATGGTAATATTTTAAAATAAAATTTTTACTGATACCTAACTTTCCTTCGTTATACTTTTGCTAAGAAATATTATCTATTTATTTATTTATTTGTTTATTTATTTATTTATCTATTTATTAACGTGTCTCTGTCTGCTATCTTGTTTAATGGAATAAATATAACACCATTGGTATCCCAGTGCAATTTGAGGTTAAAGTTAATTTCGGCATCGTCGAATGACCCATTTTTGGGTTGCGCAAGGAATCGCTTTTATTCAACATTCCTGGAGAATACATTCCATCATTGCAAAGTCCTATTACATTTTTAAAATATATCCTGTCTGTATAAAGCGAGTATATCATGTGCGCGTGTGGATTGAGGGCTCTTTTTTAAAAATTACTTATATTTTTTCCAAAATCAGGAGTAATTTAGGAAAAAATTGTGAAAACAACGCGGTGAAGATAAAAAATTTGTGAAACGTAAGTTAAGAAAATTATGGTTGATTAACTGGAACACTCAATCCGCTAACTTAAGAAATTACTGTAATCTCGTATCTCAAAATATACTTGATGTATGTTTAAAATTTTTATGTGGAAAAATTGTGCAGAATTTGTGAAAGCTATTCACAATTTCTCAATTGATTTTAACGGTTTACTTGGATTTTATAAAGGTTTATTTGGAGCTCTCAATCCTCCTATGTGTGGATTGAGTGTTCCTACACACACACTAAAAAATATGAGTAACTTTTAAAAAAGAGCTCTCAATCCACACGCACACGTATATCATGCATTGTTCTCAATAAAAAAATGTACTAAGAATAATTGGGATAAGCGACACTTACGATTTTTATCGAAGATTTTTAAGAGGACTTAGATTCTTTATAAACAATTAAAGATATTTGAAGTGCAGCGCCTGATACGAAGTATTAACAGTTACAGAATCCTTAATTGTTTTTAAAGGTTTTTTTAAGACTATAGATAAAATTTTATCTGTAAAACTGTAAAAATTATGCGAACGAAGTTGCGGCTAGGTACCTAGTACCTAGCTACCTATTAGTTTCAGTGAGTTTACATAATATGAGATCGAGATAATAATATTATGAAGATTCTTTACACAATTTATAAAGGGAAGAATAAATATAAAACACAATTTCTTGCATTTGTATTGCACATTTAACAGAATAAATAAAACAGGACAGGTTCCTATCTTTCTCGAAACTTTGAATGATGTCATGACCCTCATACAAACTTACGTCACCACAGTACGAACATGCTACTATAAATACTAACAGTGATAACATTGGCATTAAATAATGTTTATTAAAAAGAAAATATTTGTTTACAAGTACATATCGTTTTTACAATAGGAGAAACCGAAATTGCATTAGTTTAGTATGAGTGGGCTTGGGCTCTATGGTAGAATACAGCACCTCGTATAGCATGTATCTCATCAAAAACATAAATGTGAAATGAAAGCCATGTTCAAAAAAAAGAATTGAGATCTAAATGGTTGCCGAGTTCTGTGTAGAAAAGCCTAAAATTTTAGTTACAAGAGCATGTAATTCAAGCTCTACATTTGACTTGGTTAGTTATTGTAGTTGGAACGATATCTTAATTACATAAATCCGTTCAGTTTTTAGGTTTGAAAGACATGAGGTAATAAAAAATATTACATGCATACAAACATACATACATACAAGATACGCTAAAAACATAACCGATCCTGGCTATCGGGTAAAAATAGATCATAATTATTGGAGGCAAAAGCGTACTAACTACACGAGTACAAATCTTTCGTCTGTCTATTAATTGGATGAAGATCGACTAAAACTCTGCACTTCATTCCAAAGTTGCTGTGCTTTTTAGCTTGCGTCGTGAGTTATTTTGGAGGCGAGCGTGCAACCGCCAGTAGGTAGGTATTTTTGTTTACACGTTACTGAAATAATGACGTCAAGTACTAAACCACAAAGGCTACATGATTCATTTTCATAAATAAATACTCACTTTTTATTTTTAAGTAATGAGTACTTTACACGAAGCAATCAGACTAATTTCAGGTGTATGTCATGGTTCAAGTGTGCTAACCGCTAATTTCGCAGGTTAAAAGGTTATGTGCATTTTCATCAGGGGCCGTCCATTAATCACGTGAGACTTGAAAGGGGGGGGGAGGGGTTTGACAAAAATCACGAAAATGGCACGAAGGGGGAGGGGGGGTGTAGTAAGATATCATGTGTATTTATTTGTTCGTCAAACGCGCGATTTTTAAATAGAAAAGCAGCGTGTAGTGTGACTTTGACTTGCCGTTGCCAGGCAACGAACGAAGGCCTCACGCGCCGCCACCGACTGCCCGGCTCTGCATGTTTTGGATTAAAACAATGTCGAAAGTAGGTGATCTGTATTAAGACCTTTTTGCAGAGTATAAGAAAGGAAAAATACACGTGATGTTGGGGGAGGGGGGGGGGGGGTAGTCTTAAACCTCACTACATATCACCAAGGGGGAGGGGGGGGGGGGGTTAAACAATGCTAAAAAAAGGTCACGTGATTAATGGACGGCCCCTCATTGAAGTATAATGTCTTAGAACAAAATTGAGCCCCCGTTCTCCTTTCAAAATCGAACGAATCCATTGAAGATTAAAGCCACGTGGCGCCAATACATTAGGACATAACATGGTGTTCGCGGTGTCGGTTCTACACGCTAGTAATAATATTTCAATGATTTTCATGCTTTTTAAACTGCTAATACCAGAGTCGTAGGACAACTGTTGTTAAGTGGCACCTCTTCGAGCGCTTTACTATTGTGGACTCGGAACTAAGGTTGGACACAGAGACAGGTTACTAAAGTTTTAAGTTAGATGGCATAATAATTTCCGACTTATGGTTTATTCAGTAACTCCTCTGATCGAAAACAGCTTATTGAAGCATGGTAGAGTCCACTTTAAACCTTAATTTTCAGCCTCCTGCTTATGAAAAACTACTTCATTAAATTAAGCATACAGGTAAGAGATCATGGCCTGGTATAAGATTTAGGATTTTTATTAACCCGGAAAACCGGGGAAAAAACTGCGGGCAGAATGCTAGTCTTCTATAAAAATTCTGCAATTATTTTTCCCGACCATCTTAATTTAAATCCTCTAAGGAATGAATTATGCTACGCCGTGTCGGGCACGAGCAATTTCACTAACGTTACTATTTATTTATTAGTGTAGCATATACACTCGATGTCTGCGTCATATAAAATATTAGTGAAGTTTTGAATCCATGCCTCGTCTGTGTCTCATCCGCGGCACGGCTCGTGCCCGGCACGGTGTAGCATAATTCATCCATAAAACGTTTTTATAAGATTCCTTGTCACTATTGAATGTATAAATATTGTATTGTTTTGTACATATTTCCAGCTGCTGGGAGCGGCGTGCGTGGGCGTAGTGGGGTACTACCTGAACCCCGGCTACATGCGGTACAATGGACAGAAGCCAGAACTGTTCTTCTTGCTGGTGTCCGTGTCTTTCCTCATAGGCACATTTTGCTTGCTGACTTCATGCCTTATATCTTTTTCAACGGCGTCGATGATATCCAAAACCATTTATGTGAGTTTGGCATTATAAGTACATACTACACTTACTATTCGTCTACGTTATTAAGGTTACTCTGTAGTCCAGTGGCGTGCCTATACCGTCATAAAAAGGCAAGCCCAGTTGTGTCGTACAATCCAGGATCTTGGGATCTTTGGCCCGACAACACAGGACACTCCATTCCATATATGTATGTATAATATTTACCAACAAATAATATGAGTGCTAACAGCTAAAAAGTGATGATAATAAAGCAATGATAGTAAGCTGGGCTTTTCGGCTTGTATGGCTGTACCTAGGGTTCGAACGATACTTTCGATACTGAGTAGGTATCGATACTTTTGTTCGCGATACTCGATACTGAGTACTCGATACTCGTACCTGGTAATTATTCGCAAGTACTCATATGAAACGTCGGTATCGAGTACTTTTAAAATACTAAGTACTTTTCAGTATTTTCATATGGAAAAAGACCAACTGTGGCCCGTTTTAGCGCTCGGACTAAACAGAAAGTGTCATCGGGACATGAAATTCACTGTGAAGAACTGTGAAGTTCAGTTTCGGGACCACTTGGTTAGGCTAAACTAGCTGGAAGAAAATTGGAAGTGCTCAACAGAGCTAAGCAGTTCTTCACGCCTAAGCATAGACTAATGCTCTATAAGGCGCAAATTCGGCCACACATGGAGTACTACTCCCACTTTTGGGCCGGAGCCCCAGCTTGCCAAGTGGATCCGTTCAACCGAATTCAACGGCGAGCCATTCGTCTTGTCGACGATCCCAAACATACAGACGGTCTGGATTCGCTCGAGTTGAGGAGAGATGTAAGCTCACTCTGCGTGTTCTACCGCCTCACAGTGGGACGAAAATCGGGTTTCATAGACTTAGGATTTTTATGTTAAAATTTGTTTGTTTCTTGTCGCAAACTGACGTAGAACCTTTTCAGAAGCCACGACATTATCATATTTATGCACCGCAGGCGACTATAACACGAAAAAAATTTTTTTAAATTAAATTTGTATGGAACACAACAGAAAAACCGATTTTATTCGAGACTGAGGAGAGTGCCCCTAATTCCCTCTGGTACGATTATTGCCACTATTTTTCTCTATTTTTTGACATATCGCACGTTGCGCGCACTCGATAGACTTTGGGTGAAAAAAAATGAAATATATTTTTTTATTTTTTTTCACATTGTGCACGTTATTTTCTATGCTTAAGGGCCTTCAAGGCCCTATTTGGTACTTGACACGTTGCCTAAAACGAGCTACTGCAATGCCTTACCTATTTAATAACAGTTTACCGACTAACCTGCCCTTGCATAATAGGTTACATGGTTATCTAATCAGTTACTAATGACGATCCCTGTGTTCACCAATTTAGTCAATGAGCTCGACATAATGTTGTCAGTACTCGGCTCATTATTGTTACTATTTTAATTATTATTGCACCTACTCAATCAACCATTATCTCTTAGTTCCAATTACTTTATGATGGGCATTACATTACAAATCCCATTGCTTTTTAAGGTTTAAAATTAATTACCTACAAAACTGCAAATGGTCCTACTTATATAATCTACAAGTTACTCACTAGGTTACTCTCAAATTACTACAACAGGCTAAATTATGTATGGTTATTTAAAGTTGGTCCCAAAAAGTTCATTTCTAAAATCTTAAGATATAAAAGCTAAGGACCGTAGTAACAACACAAGTGACTATGTTAGAAAAAAAAATAAACACATTGATACAACTACCCATCCATTTCGTATTCTGAGTCGCTATCTGTTTGAGGATCAATGTTAACTACATCGAAAAATTCTATGTCAATATGTTCTGTACAAAGTTTTAAAAGTCCTAGGGCTTAACTTCTTTTGAGCTGCATCGAGTACATGTCTAGTGGAAGAAATTAATGGGTCAGATGAAAGAAGGATCATGTTCAAAAGATCTTGGTTAGTATTAACTCTGCTAGACTTCCGAGAATGAAACTCCCTGTACCTGCGGAAATCTTTATTTCTAGCTTCTGAGGCTTCTTCGGAAAGTTTTCCGATGGGTACAATTGCTACATTGTCTATGTGAGCACCATGCATAAGGATCTTATGTAACGTTGCTGTCATTATAGTACCAATTGTACAGCTCGATATACCTTTCCGTAGTTTTTCGAGTATATTCTTTGAATTTTTCTGTCAATAATTTCGCCCGATGCTATCACTTGTAAAATTACTGCAAATCTTCGTATGAGCTCTTCATCTAAGCCAATAATGGCAGCAGTTTTTTTGAAAACTCAAAAAACAAAATTCTTGCTGTGTTCCCATCGTTTGTTGCTCCTGATCCTTGTTTTGCTTTATCGACCAGCAAACCTAATTCTTCCCGGAATTTACATTGAACTTCCTTTTTCTTTGCCTCTAATATAAGCTGGTTTTCTCCTCTTATACGAGTTGACAAAGTTTTCAAATATAGTCTGTATGAAATATGAAGCAGCCATTCCACACAATTGATACGAGCGTGCAGAGAAGATAATTCAAATTTGTAGAGATCAGTTTGCACGTCTTTGCGAAACTGTCTCCAATTCATTCATTTCGGAAGGTTTTGCCAAGCACAAATAACAAGTTGCAGGAGATTTAGCATCTGAAAATACCTCCCCATCGATCGTGGTCATTGTGACTATGAGTGATTTGATTATTGTCGTATTGGGTAACTTTAAGGCTCCTCATTTCGTCTTCCATTTTTGCCAACTGTTCTTGCACTAGAACTTTAGACTCTTTAAGAAGGGGAACTGTATTGGACGGCAATACGCCGAACAGGGTCCCGGGTTTTCCCATATGACTTCTTCCGCAACAGTAAGTTTTAGTGGAACTAAAGTTATCATAAAAACTGATTAATCACTGTCACCGCTGCTTTTTTCCCCTTCGATCTTTTGTTTATACCCACTTTGAAATCAAAATCATACACTTGCCTTTAGTTTCTTGTGGTTAACTTTGTATAATTCTAGCAGCAGTAATATCTAAAAGTGCTTGAAGAGACACTTTGGCAATTACGTCTGTTATCATTATTGCTTATTTTGGAGGTTAACAATCCAACTTAGCTTGTTAGACTTTGTAATGCGAAGGATATCTATCTGTGATATCTTCCTCCCTCAAAGTCATATACTGCCACTACTAGATGATTTAAGTGATATTAATATGCCGAGTGCTTTCGCAGGAGTAAGTGTAAACTTCTTCGTTCCTTTTGTCTGTTGAACAATGTTATCAGCCTCTTTTGGTTTTTTAAAAGAATATCTATTGCTGCTGCCAAATTATCTTTACCTTCTTGTTTAAATTTAGCAAATGGCATACGCCAATTCAAAGCCTTCTCGGTCTTGATATTGTAAATTTTCAATCCTTCGTATCTTGTTTCGTTCCAATATCTGTAAAAGGTTTACGTGGACTTAGAGTTGAAAGTTGATGTTCCAACTGATGCACTTTTAGAAGGTAGACAAGAACCGGGTTCACTCGTTACTTGAAGTCCAGTAAAAAACCACTGTGGCCGTAGATTTTCACGTACGCAAATTGGCCATTCAATGTTCTATTCCAACCAATCTGCGTAATGTTTTCGGAAATAGTCTGTGTTAAATTTCGCCAACTTCCATTTCTTCAATACAGACTGGCTAAATCTTCGACAGAATTCCTGGAGAATGTCTGTATCTTCTTCTGATAAACTTAGACTTAACTGAGACTGAATAGTCTCGAACATTCTTAAATAGTTTCCAAGCTTTCCAGATTGCTTCAGTATCAAATATAGGTCCAAATTTGTTTTTAAAATAGAAGTTTCCATATTCACAATTAATACTGGCACAGTTTTACAGAGATTAGTTAAAATTTAACTAAAGTAAACATACAGTGCTCCCTGTATTTATACTTGTTTTACCCATCATAATGGGACTATTAGGGGATAGGTTGATAAGTAGGTGCAATAATTAAAATAGTAACAATAATGAGCCGAGTACTGACAACATTAAGTCGAGCTCATTGACTAAATTGATGAACACAGGGATCGTCATTAGTAACTGATTAAATAACCATGTAACTATTATGCAAGGGCAGGTTAGTCGGTAAACTGTTATTAAATAGGTAAGGCATTGCAGTAGCTCGTTTTAGACAACGTGTCAAGTACCAAATAGGGCCTTGAAGGCCCTTAAGCATAGAAAATAACGTGCACAATGTGAAAAAAAATAAAAAAATATATTTCATTTTTTTTCACCCAAAGTCTATCGAGTGCGCGCAACGTGCGATATGTCAAAAAATAGAGAAAAATAGTGGCAATAATCGTACCAGAGGGAATTAGGGGCACTCTCCTCAGTCTCGAATAAAATCGGTTTTTCTGTTGTGTTCCATACAAATTTAATTTAAAAAAATTTTTTTCGTGTTATAGTCGCCTGCGGTGCATAAATATGATAATGTCGTGGCTTTTGAAAAGGTTCTACGTCAGTTTGCGACAAGAAACAAACAAATTTTAACATAAAAATCCTAAGTCTATGAAACCCCTATTTTCGTCCCACTGTGCGCCTGTGTAATGTTCTGAAGAACTGTTTGGTTTAATCCCTGCGGTTAATTTTCGTCACCGCACATCTCAGTGTACCAGGTTCCATCAACACCACCTGGATACCTGGTTTTCGTCCACAGTTCGGTTCTCGCGTAGTTTAGTCGCGTAGTTCACGTGTAAACTGTGGAACGAACTTCCTGCATGGGTGTTCCCTCCAAACTATGACATGGGATGGGGTCCTTCAAGAAGCGGGTCTATTGTTTTCTTCGTGGCCGGCAACGCATTGGTGACGCCCCCGGTGTTACTAATGTCCATGGGCGGCGATGATCACTTACCATCAGGTGACTCGTCTGCTCACTTGCCTGCACAAGGCATAAAAAAAAATTCTCGTGAGTACTCGATACTGAGTAGTATCGATACTTCAGAACCGATACTTTTTTGGTATCGATACCTTACCCATCGATACCACACGAGTACTCGGTATCGATACCAGAGGCCGATACTTCGAACCCTAGCTGTACCGCCACCCCTACTCCCTTACTGTATATCTAGTATATTAAGCCCTATGCAAACAAAAAGAACATGAAGAAAAGAGCACGATATACATTAATAAATGTATCTATGTATATACCTACATAATATTATCGTACATTAAGACAGACACATAATAAGATAAATATGTTATGTTATGTAATAATATACCTGTAATTTCATTATTAGTTAGATTTAAAAATTCCTTAGAAAGCTACATGAGCTTTCTAAATACATTTTAGATGGAGAATAATGGATCTTTTGGAAAAATGTTTAGTTACCTACAGTGTACCTACTGCACTGAAAGTGTATTTTTAGACGCAGTTGATGATCTTTTATAATTTGTGATCGGTCAGTTGTTCCACTTAACACAATGGAGGACAGTGACGCATATTCTATTTTAAGGACTATCCAATGATATTTTAAGGATTATCTCTGATTCTGTTCTTTTACTTTGTGGTTTCTCATGTTGACTTACTGATTAATGGAATTCTAATATTTGTATTTCAGGAGGTGATTTACCACGGAATAGCTTTCGTGTTATACCTGGCAGCCGGACTCACGCTAATAATAGAAGTCAATCATAAGAATAGCAGCTACCGAAGCGATTATGACCCTTACTTAGCCGCATCGGTATGTAATATTGATTTCTTAAACCAAATATACTTTGTGTTCTTAGTATTTACGTAAGTAAATCTGTGGTCAGCAATTGTCGACGAGAATTTCAGTGGGCATAGTATAGCGCATCGTGTTACTTTCCGTGCGTTGTGGTATTGAATAACTCGGTTATGTTATGGTATGGTAAAGTGGACAGACCCCTTGAGACTTAATTTCCTTTGGACAGCAGCGAAATGGTTTAGCCATATTCGGTAAAATGTCAAGATGTAGGGTTTGTTGAGTTAAAGTTTGTAGAATCAGTCTTAAAGAGTGAGTAAGGAGTTTGACTCTTCATGAGATTTAACAACTTTGTAACAATGAAATGAATGAAAGCGTTATCAGTATGTGAGTCTAGAGATTATTACACTACATATACATGGGCATCAACGGAACCCTATTGATAAGATTCCGCTGTCCGTCAGTTCGTTCGTCCGTTTGTCGGCTTTACTTCTTGAACTTTAACAGAACCTCTTAATTTTTAAGAATAATATCATTAATTAATTAATTATTATTAATTATTAATTCATTAATTAATTATTTTTAAGAATAATATCATTAATTAATAATTAATTATGTATGCTTAGTTATGTTCGTGGTCATAATAACGAATACTTAAAAAAAAACTAAGAAACTAAGAAATAAATAAAAAAAGTTGACATTCATATTGCGCGGTTGAATCGTTTCGCGCTGCTTTGTTAGAATATAATGAGTCTAGCAAAAATGGGAAATTGAGGGGTGCATATTATGATATAGGGTACTTCTAGAGTTCCTCATAGATGAACCAATGATAAATTGCACAGTAAAGCGGTGTGATCAAACGAGAATAGGACTTTAGAAAACTAGAATCAAAAAACTTCTGCCAGAGAGATCTTTATATAATTTTTCCTATATAATTTATTCATCACATCTATTCAAATAAGTAGTACATTATAATTACCCCAAGAACATAATATTTATGTAACAACAAACAAAATTATAATATTATCTGTTTATTTCATCTTAAAAATATATTTTTATCTTATCTAATCTATATTTGCTGATTTAATATAATATATTTCTTGTGTTTTGTTTCAGGTAATGGGTCTCGTTATGGCTGTACTTTACTTGTTCAGTACGTTTTTGGCAAATCGATCTTACCGCGGGATATAAAATTTAGATTTTACTACTAAATTTACATAGTTTGAAAATTGCATTTTTATATGATTGTATTTATTATTGTGCCTGAAAATTAATGTATCTAGTGTAGTACTTCTGTAAGATTGTTAATTGCTTGTGAACTACTTAATTAATAATATAATAATACTCCTAAGATGATAATATGAACTTCCGTCAACTTGCAAATGTCCTAACTATATATTTTGTTATAAATATACAATTTAATTCTTAAGTATACCTAATGCGCACATAGAAACCAATATTTATTCTAAGACTAGTGTATCTCCATATTTATTATATTATTTATAACAATCAAAATCTCATTGTACTTGTTAACTACTAAGTATCTATAATAAGCTATACCCATAAGTCTGTTATGCTGGCCATACACGATCAAGTATACTTGTCAAGTTTGCAGCGGACTTGACGCGGCATCCAGTAAACTTGATCGTGTATGGCCATCTTTACGCACCTATGTACTAATGCACCTTACCTATCTTACTCTACGTTACATAGTGCCTACTCTTTTAAGTACTTATAATATCATTGAGTGCCTATAATAATTTCGTTTACACAAAAATAGTCGTGTCTGTTAGTTCGTGTTACGATTTGCAAACAAAGTTGGCTTGTTCCTTCAGTTAGAAACGCTATTGGGAAAGATGGTTACTTGATTTTAATAGGCAGAATAATACAAAAAGTTGTAATCCTATTGTCTCGTAATGTAGCGTTATAACGTCAACAATGTCAATATTATTGTGAAACATCTTTACTAAGACCATTTTTTACAAGATTTTACAACGATTTAACTAAATAGGGTATTTTACCAGACTCGTATTTTTTAAGTTTTTAGTAATTGTTTCAAAATACAACACACTTTTAATACTTTGATAACTATGTATGTACAGGCGGTCGAATCGAATATTTCATAATACCTAAGTATTACCTAATGCTGCAGTTATTTGCAGTAGGTATAGAAAAAATCTAGTGAAGGCTAGTCTATTAAATACACTTAAGTATTTTTTTATTTTTATAAGCAAAAAGAAAAAGAGAATCGAATAATGTTAAAATATGATATCTAGACTCTACATAATTTAACTACTACAAAATCTAAGTAAAAATCACGATCACAATATTGTTCAATTTCAATTATTATTGTATCTAAATATAATTTGAATAACTTCCAAGTATTAGGATTTAATTTAGTTGTTTGAACTCGTCTGTAATTATTAATTTTAGCTATTATAATAAATCAAATAGCACACTATAAATTACATCGTCGATCGTAATTACTTTGGACTTTTCTTCAAAACAGCAGGATGTTGAATTTAATGAAAATGACCTGTATTCGATGTCAATAATAAAAAAATAATAAATTATTTAAGAAAATTGTTTTATTTCTTAAAAATTTGTAAAAAAAAACTATTAACTTTAATGCTAAGTATTAACACTACTTCTGTTATGGCATTACTTTGTATAGCCATAGAATACTGAGTAATATTTAAATCTTTGAAAAATGCAACAATATTTTATAAATTTTTTTGTCCATTTTCTTTGGAGAAAGGATTTGAATTTTGTCCCTTCACGGCTGCCGTGCTCGCTGTAGGTGACATAAAGTAAACATTTTACCCGAAAATAGATGACACCCTCCGCGACGGCTCGTGCGCGGGTTATTTTTAAACTCGTATCCTCACAGACAATTGCAGCACATTTTAATTAATAAGAAAGTTTTGAGTGGACGTATTCTGTACACTAATATAAGCACGAGAAATAGAGGTCAGCAGTCTTGGCAACCCAAAACAATTTAACATTAACCTGCCCACGATTTGGGTTACGGGGTAGTTCAGTGAACTTTTATTGGATGCGCGTACGCAAAACGTCTAAAAATATTGTTAGTGACTAACACTGTGCGTGTAAATGGTGAAATATTTCAACTCTTCTGAATTTCCTGTCGGAGCAAGTTGGTTAGCGGTGAAACTAGTGAAGCGAAATTGGTGTTATTTAGGATAAAAAAAATAAAGACGAGTAAACTTCCCGCTTTTTGAAGTCGGTTAAAAAGCGTATTGAGTGTATAGAGAAGTAACATTGTACAGTTGTTTGTAAAGTTGTTGTGGTATTGTAACAATGACCCGTGGCCCGACCATCGTCCGGGTGGCGCCGTCCGGTGGTGGTCGCGGCATCAAGTGCTGCTGCTGTCGTTGCTGTGAATGTTTGAACTTGGGATACCTCACGTCCCAACATGGTATCATCAAGCTCTCTGAAGCTGTAAGTATACTTATCATTCTGTCAGATTTACTTTACTTAAATTCTGTAACGCTCAGTGGTAGTATTGTGGCTAGTATTAAAGTAAGTTAAGTGCTACGCGTGTTAGCGCTTTAAGATTTCAGGAAATAAAAAATAGTTATTTGTTGAAGACGAGAGCAAATTCATTTGTTGTTAGATAAAATTTATTGGTTTTCTCCTCTCGTGCAATGCTTTGTATTTGAAGATGGTTGATTGTTTGCTTTTCATGTATGTAGTTATCATAAAACCAATAAACAGCGTTCTACATTTCTCAAACTAAAATACAGGTGTAAATGAGATCTTATTTTTCACTTGTTTATTTTACGAAATCCAATTTTATTTTATCAGTTATGTTTTTGCTTTGCATGATAAAGGATTTTTCAAAAATTCCTTCTTAGTGATTTCCTACATTAAGGTGACATGGTGTACACAGTGTTATGCTTTTAGGTCCACTGGTTTAGGCTGTGCAAGTTTGCTAGAGGATTTATTACAGGCTACATTATACGTACATTCTATGCTCTTTGATAATATAATATTTGCCAGATCACACATTTTATAGAAAGAAACAACACATAATTGTCAGCAAAATTTATTTACATTATTCTAATAAAAACTAGATGTTGGGTGGCCTCTGCCAGAGTCTGTTGGTGAAGTACGGACTCTCTGAAGCAAGCAGCATGGGGTCTGCGTTCCATGGCTTCCTCACGACGGCCTCGGCGTGTCTCCTCACTACCACCCTCCTCATAGTCTGTTACGTCCTATCTTCTAATTCTCAGAGCTTGATTCGACAATCCATATTCGTAAGTATTAAGTAGGGATACAAACAAAGGTGTAATTAACATAGAGTTTATATTTTTAAGTACACCAAGTGTAATGTAAGAATCTACAGGTGGATAGATAGATAGATAGATAGATAACTCTTTATTGTTTGCACACCACATATTATACAATCGTACAGGAAAAAGAGTTAAGATGGAAGTACAAAACAACAGGCGGCCTTACCGCTACATAGCGATTTCTTCCAGGTGACTATGTGATTGAGTTTTGTGGGTTATTCTTTAATCTCAGTCAACAAGAAAATAAATAACCGCCCTCATTAGATACGATTCGGAAAACTGTAGTTTTACTTAGTACATATTATAATACTCGCAACCTAAACAATTGCTAACCATTTTCGGGCATTATAATAAATATCGATTTCGCGGGGTTCATCTAATATTATATGACAACATTGGTATTACTGACGTCCAGGAGTGACGCTTGTTTCCGTTTGGTCCAGTGATTAGCTGGCAGAGAATGAATTGAGTATTAAGTTCGACCTACCTAACGAACCCACCCTAATTAATATCTTATTGTGGTCAATAAAGATTGAATATAAATAAATCTCTGCTCTTTTATAGGCTACTTATTTACATAAAAAATCTTCATTGTGTGATTGATAACTAGGTAATTTATTTCACTTGACATTTTGTTATGTTTTAGGAATGGGTGTTCAATGCAGTTGCATGCTTCATGTATCTATCAGCGTCATCGTACATGGGAGTGGCGGTCAACATATACTTGTATCCGCGGTATGCGCTTGTCAACATGTACGCCGCCTACCCTGCCATGACTGCAGTTTATGTGAGTTCCAATTGAATTCATGAAAAATTTTACTAATAATTCATGAAAATAAGACATCAATTCATTCATTGCATTCATGAAAAAATATATTTGTTCAGTACCTACTGAAGGGTTGTTTTTTAAAAATGAAAAAGGTTAGGCTAAGGATTTGTTAAAAATTTTTTTATTTATTTATTTAATCTTTATTGCAACAACTTAAGAATAGGCTTACAAAGGGTGGACTTAATGCCTATTGGCCGATATTGTGCCGAAGAGGATGTAGAAAATAGGGAGGGTCTAAACTGTAAGGCGTTTTTACAAAGAACCTAAGTTACATACGAGTATATCATAGTCTAACAAACTTCACTGCATAAAAATCTTGTACTTGTTATCTGTAGTTATCGTGTTTTGATTAAATAATCGAAAAGCTGATTGAAAAGTATCTATCTCACTGCTTACTTTTTGACCAACATTGCATTGGTAGTGGTTGTTTGGTGATACGTTTGGTTGTGGTTGAGGATTTCAGTTGGCCTACGCGTCTTCTAGTTTGTTGGCTTATGAATAAGATAACCGTAAAATATAATTGAATGATAATTGATTACTTAATTGATTTTAAATGGGTTGTTATTGTTACTCACATTTGTGTCAATTAAGTGCTATTAATAAATCTGTGATGGCGACGAATTGATACATTAAATAGTTATTAAAAATTTGTGTATCGCACTTGTAATATATTAATATTGTCAACTAGAAATTACTACTCTGTAAACAATAAACAAAGCAACAATTTTTATTATTTGCTTGATAAGTGCGATAACAATGAATAGCGATTGGTCAGGGCTGTGGCCAGGGTGCGAAGCTATATGTAACCGTAGTAATAGCTTTTCTAAACTGAGGTGATACCAACACACACATGTGGTGTTAATAGCGTCGCTTCCTGACCCGATAAAATAAGTGATAAATTATAAAAAAATCAAAAGGGGATATTGGTAAAATCACGACGAAGTCACGAGGGTGTGTTCTATTTTGTACCTCTTTGCAAATCTACCTAGATGAAATAAAAGTGTCACAAAGAAGAATATAAAAACGGAAATTTAATTGTTTTTAATAAACCGAATCCCCATGTTAATAAGTAATCACACAAGTACGCTAGCCGGTTGGTGCGCACTTGCCATAACTAACGCGAATTGTCACATTATTTACACTTGAACGATACTTGCTGACAAGCGAATCATATTTACACGGTTCTATTAATGCTAAGTAATAAAACTTGTTCATTTTGAATTTATTACTGCCTTTCCTTATAATTTCATGTGGTGTAATGTTAATTGTTAAGTCATGCACTCACAACTATTATCTATCTATTTATTTGCAAGAACATACCTCATATCTCATAGATATTATTCTATTTGTTTCAGTACATTGGAGTTATAGTGGGCATCGTGCATGGATTCGACGCTTACATATCCTACAAATATTTTAAAGGAATTCGATAGATAGGGTTATATTTTAAGATAAAATTAAGTAATTGCATTTCTCTTATTTTTGAATATTTCCATTCCATTATGCTTTTAACACAAAACAAAGTTTTAAATGCGTGTATCCATAACATTTATGAAACTTAACGTAACATGTATGAACTTAAGTATATTTTAATGAATTCATGTTGATTAAAACTGCAAAGATTCATGCCAAATAACAAAAAATACTATTTATTTGTAACTTTTCATTATGTTTAGGCATGTACAAATTATTTTATAATAATTATGTACATTACATAGAATGTATTGTATTATTATTAAATATAAACATTAAAAAAAGCTTTTTACAAGTAACGTTTTATTTATGTTTTCACTTTATGCAAATAACACACCCCGCGTGATATCTTGTATTCTTACGATACAATTTTATTACATTACTATATTTTTTTAATTCCAGTTGGCTTAATAAAAGGTCTGGGTGTAGTGTAATGCATAATGCATTAAATTTGAAAAAGGAGTCTTTTAAAACTTTACAATCTGTAACATAGATTTCAATTAAAATCGATTTCCTAAAAAATCGTTTCTGAAATTGCGGTAACTTTCCTAAATCGTTTAACTCGTTTCATATAACTGGCATAATAGGAAGATAGTAGATTAAGTAAATTATGCAGATAAAAATGAACACTGAGGACGCTTATGCAATCTACTATGTCAGTCTATATAATGTACGAGTAGGTACCTACTTATTATATGTATTTACACTTGCGTAATGCGTACGAGAAGAGATACCTCTGCGGTTTCGGTTTACTTAGCTCGCTGGAATGAGTTACACAGAGTAAGTATAATATTTTTGTTTTATAAATATAACAAATAGATATAATATATTTTTAGAGTGACCTACCGGTTTATATGGGATTTCTCATTAAAATTACTTAAATGCCTCGGAAAACATTTATACATGGGGACCTTTGGAATCTATCTTGTACAATGAAGTCTCAGGGTCACCCCATAATTTTTTTATAACCTGCCAGCTGATTGCACGTTGATATTTGATGAGTATTCCCATACTTAGAGTATTCCCATACCGAAGACACTTAAGGTTTTCTTGTAATAATTAAAGCGCAACTACTTACATAGTATTACAGCCAATGATGTTTACTAATATATAATATCATTGATTACAGCACAAAAAAAATGTAGGGTAAAATTTCCAATAATAATAATGTTAATTATGTTGTAATCATTAAAGAGATTGAACATTGTTGTTTGTGATGTCATCGTTGTGTGTATCCCGTGTATCCTATGTCTAAAGGTGAACCAGACTATACCAGTCCAGTCATACCACTCATACGAACATGTGAACTTTTATATTTATTTCATAAACTTGTTTTAAAGTACTTACATTTTTTACTCTACAGGTAAGTACATACCTACCTACTTAGTGCTTGACTACAATGATTATATTTTTTACAATTGTAAGTATCTATTGTCCTACCGAATTGAATCAACTGATCCATATAACTAAGTATTCGTTAATAGTTGTTGGACAACTTCAAGCTATCCAGCGACAAGCTCACTTTCAACATCGAGCCAATATCCGTCGTGAAAGTGGGACGCCACGGAAACGAGCAGCATTTGTAAACAAGCGAACAGATAACAACTCAAATAAAGCTTAGTAGGTAAGGTACCTGCGTGAGTGAACGAAGTAGGAAGTATGTAATAATTATAATACCTTAGTAAAATATATAATATACCTACCTAATAACGAGTGGTAAAAGCACCTTCATACCTACCATTATTTAGAGAAGAGAATTCGTTTCGTATCTAATCTTGTAACCAGAATACAGAATAAACCTTGTATCTATGTGAAATACAATATGTAGAGATGTGAACGTAGATATCAAGACTAACAATAAGTGGAAACGATGATTGGTCGTGGTATTCCCGACCAAAACAGCTTTGTATACTAAGATATTCTTAAATTACGCAGTTAGTAAGTATGTAGAAGTGGTAGTAGACGAGCAGGATAAAGCGAATATACATACTTACGTGTTATTAAAAACTTGATTTGAGTATTTGAATAATGTTCGCCCCAAGGCAAATCAAGGCAAGGTTCATATGTTACAGAAACGATATCATATTTCTACATATTTTAAAGAAAATGGATACGATTCAGAAGCATAGTTTAGTTTATTTTGTGTAATATTTCAATGAATTTACCGTTGTCCGAAGCCTACATTTCATTTGCTCTTCTGAATAAATGCAATGGATGCTCGGAAGTGGCATTTTATTGTGTTGTGTTGTGTGGCACAGGTTTTATGACCGATACGTGAAACGAAAATTGAAACGTTTCCCTCTAGTTATGTAAGCTATTCATAAGTTTATTCATTTTATACTTATTCATTTTATTCATTATATTTTAAAAGCGTTTTATTCTTAACCTGGATATTTATTTCAAAAGGCTATTATTTCTTTATATTAATGTAAACATAAATACGAAAAGCGGAATGAATGAATTGTTCTAGTGTCCGCTTTATAATCCAAATGTTTGTTATAGAACCTTAATCATGTTAAACAGTCAGTAATATAATATAATTATTAAACAATATGGGAAGGCTATTGATTACCTTTGAACATTGTCTATTAGTTGATATTCAATTTAATCGTTCTCGTTTATAAACATTCCGTTATTTTCCGTCAGCGCTCATGAGTCAGAGTCATGTCATGTTACGAGCACAATGTGTGATAGTCGGCGACATCCGCGTCTATCTACTACTTTTAAACACAGAAAGGAAACTATGATAGATAGTGATACAATATTTACAAAAGATGAGAAATATCGTACTATTTTTGGGTGCGGTCACGAAAATTTGAAAATATTTCATATTAATTTAGCTGTTGGCTAAATTTTCTTGTTGCTGCATATTAATTTAGCTGGGGTGGCTATCGATTTATCAATAAATAGTTACAGGTTTTTATCCATAAATAGCTATCGCTTAGATTTGATACGTGAAGAAGGCAAGAAAAATCTGTGCCATCCGTTATGCCACAAAATATTTACATACATAGTTTTAACCATTTAGACATAGCTCAGAGAATTAGCCTTGTGAAGTGGCAATGGGCTGGCCACATAGTTCGAAGGACCGATAACTGTTGGGAAAGAAAGGTCATCGAATGAAGACCACGCCTCGGTAAAAGGATCACTGGACGACCTGAAGAAGACAGCGGGTATCCGCTGGACTCAGAAGGCTCAGGACCGGTCAGAGTGGCGCAAGTCCAGCAGCAGACCTCCAAGGGCTAATGGATGGATGGAACCATTTAAACAGAAGAAGGTACTTAAAATATTTATTTTGTAATAATACCTGCATAAATTACTATAATAATTGAATGTAATAATTTTTATTTGCGTCATAGTTTTTCGTTATTTACACAGGTGATTCTTTTAATCGTCATAAAATTCACGTAGGTAGTATTTATTTAATACTAGTAACGCAAAATCATAAATATTTGTATACTAAGAAATCGGAATAATCAAAGCAATTTGTTCAGAGACCGTAATGCAACAGGTAAATTGGTTGCGTAAATTAACCGAGGTCGTATTTTGTCTAAGATTTCATTTTTGTAAGGTGTATCTACAACGCTTAGAGACGTGTTTTAAAGGTTTTTATTTTAAGCGACTCTTTAGAATTAATTACTCGTACTATTTAATAATTACGGTTATTTATGTTCATTCATATTATGTTTTCATTGATTATGTTGTCGTTCTAAGTTTGTTTATATAAAAACAGTAAACCTATGCATTTTTATTTACGCTCAATAAAAAGCAGTCTTATCTCTTAAAACTTGCTATCAAATCCTTTCAACCATAACAAAGTAATTACATTACAACATCTCGCTATTGTAATCGTCTAGAGTCTAGACAGTTATCACGTGACGATTACGTCTCTACATTCACTGCAGCAATAAAGAATTTACGTCTGGCTAAGAATTTTTATAAATTTTGCCTCTACAAAGACGACATGAGAGTTTGTCTTGTCAAAACCATTGATTGAGGAAACAAGTGTCGTTGCAAGATAAATATTTTTTTATCGTTCCATGAGTGTTCGACGTAAATTCCAAGGGGGCGGTTCATGGACGTGATAATATTATTATTTCACTGCTGTGATGATAAGTATCAATGTTTGAAAAAAATATAATGAGTAATTCGTAATACTCTACGCTTGACAGTCGCTGACTTAATATGTGCAAAGTGCAAAAAATAACTTTTGTGCAGAACTACCAAGTAAAGGATTTTTGTTGAAAAACTCAGTTTTCCAAATGATAACAAACTAGGGTTTATTTAGTTTCACAGTGAGTTGATCTCGCCGTTGCAGAAACACTAAACAGTAAGAGTCGCGCTGTGGCAGGCTGCGCATGCGCCGCTGGTTAGTAAACGCAAGTTTGGCGCCAAACTTACGTGGAAAATAAGACGATAGTTAAGTGGTCTTAACTGTTTAACGATACCAAAATTGTGCCAAAGTACTTAGTGCGTAAAGAATCCAGTTTATTTACCTATAACAAGTGGGACAAGTGAAAGGAGCAGTCAACAGGCTAGTCCACAACATTACATGTAAGTTCTTAAAACGTTAGGCTATCTGCGACTGTGAATTTAATTGATTTTTCGCACTATTCAACTACCGTACAGCGAGTGTCGTTGTGAATATTTCTCAGTACGTGAGCAAAGCATTAATGTCATTGTAAGTACCTAATAAGAATGAAAACTTATAATGATTGAGGTTGTGTGGTTTTAATATCACGGTTAGCTATTCTAAGAAAATGCATACCTATTCATCGGTATGCCCGTCGCAATACGCGCATATTTTTATCACTTAGCTAATCGAAGGTGCTATCTTTGACGGTCGTTTACAATCTGCCCGTTCATTGTCGTTTTCCGGATACATACAATGACAATATATGCCTTGCTATTGACCTACTTTGCAATGAACTTGATGGTAATCCTACCGTCTGATGATCCCTAGTCGCAGTTTTATACGTAGGTTTTGTTATCTATTCTAAGTACTAATGCAGTAAAAGTTAATAGTAATTTTTAGTAACATTATTTGAAGTACAATTTTCTAACACCTAATTTTAATTATTATCTGTCTGTATCAACTGTTATTTACTTATGATACAGTTTTAAATAATTTATATTAGACATTATTGGATCTGTTTTCCCCAATAGTACCTAGATGAGATTTTAATGTACCAACCTATATAAGTTTCTTAAGAGTTTAATACAAAATAATGTTTGTTTTTTTTTTGTTTTTAAGAAACAAAAATTATAAACGCTTATAATATCTACACACTCACACTCCTGCACTAAGCCCATGGGATAAAACGTTGAATATTTTGTACCACTTGCGCGCACTATGCGTTGGAAAAATGCTTTGTTTTATTTCTGAGATCGACAATAATATGCTGCAGCGGCTTTTCGCTAAGATTCCCTGTGTCGCGGGTGGCATGAACGCAAGTAAGACATTAGTAGGTACATCACATGGGTAAACTGGGCGGGGATTTGAACACGGAAACCCTTCATTTCGTCGCTAGAGTGAGTATGGTCCTAGGGACTTTACTTATTTGGCGGTTGTCAACGTGTTCTCAATTTAAGCAATTTATAACTGGACACCTAAAAGAATCAGAAGTGGTAAACAGGAGTTACGGTAAAACACTTTTGGTGGTTCATTGAACCAAAGGCTTAAAGCTGCTGCAACGACAGATGGAATCCTTGCAAAGTTGCGGAAACACTTCACCCGCCCGCCAATGACATGGGAGTCTTCAAGAAAAGAGTGAATAGGTACAAAGTTACTGAACTCACCATCTTATGCCTCCTACACATTATACCCCCCGGCTTTATCGCACAAAAAAGGCTCAGGGCTAAGACCAGTTCGTTCCCGGTACGAATATGAGATGTCATTTAATAACTAAAAAGAATTTTCCCAAGGGAATCTTTATATTTCCCGTCATTAAATGTTTTCTAATATTATGACCTGGGGTATGGAATGGAGTAATTAGTATACAATACCCAGTTATATAACGATAACCCGAAGACAATTTCCCAGAGACTTCAGTTACAATTTGTAATCAAACACCATTTCGTCAATCTGTCGTTGGATAGTTAGTTACTTTTTATACCTTTAATTTAGTTCAGTTCAGATTTCATTATGTTGGGAGTCAATGCCAAGTAATAATTAAATCGAAAGTAATTTTCGTGTCAAACGACAAATACTGCAAGTAATTAAATAGTATAGTCGGCAAATTCGTAAGTAGGCTCAGACGAATAAAAAAGTAGGTAGGTAGTACTCGCGCCATTAAAGAAACGAATCTAAAATGGCGACACTTACCATTCCCTCTCACTAGCACGTTATTCCTGTCTTTAGTCGCACACCGCGTCAGTACAACACGGTAATTAGGCGTTTGGTTATGCTTTTATATTAATTTTTCGAGTAGCTGACGATGGCTTTATACATTACTAATATGCATAGATGGCACAGATTCGATATCAAGTGGTGGTTCAAGATACCGATTAGGACTTGGTTGAGTTTTTAAATATTTTGCTTATATTTATTTTCAAATAACAAAGGTCTACTAAATAAATATCACGTATCTAGCAACTCTGTTTTGCTGACGGTCTTAACTTATCATTACAAGCACCAAACGCCATTTTAGAATCGTTTTTTTAATGGCGCGGGCAATATATTCGTTATTAATTATTATGTGCCACATTGAATTTAACTATACAAGTATATTGTATCGTAGTTATTTTGAACTTGAACTAATTTTTTTTGTGCATAAGTACATAAATATTTGTAGTTACGCTTTATTAACAAACCAATTTTCATAAAACCATACTTACTTATATAATCTATGACAAAAATCAAGTTTTTTGAAATTCGTAGATAAAGCGCGATTTACGCATTCATAATAAATTAAGGACCATAATAATTATGATAAGCTACTAACTTATCGTATTACTTAGTCATCGAAGGAATGGCAGCATGTAGAGCTGCGTGGCAGAGTTATTAGGAAAAACATGAGTAAATGCTACCTCTGAGTGTATGTCACGTTCACGCTGATTGCCCGTACGATTATGCCTTTGAACACGGTATCGATTGAACTAATATTTCCTCAAGATGTGTTTCCCGCAAAAGACAAGAAAGAGGGAAGGCTACAATTTAAGCAATTTTGTTTTACGAATACATTTGAGGGCTCAGGTAATGCGACCTGAATTACGTTCTTTATTTACATACTTAATTTCTCCCAAAGGGATTTATGGAAATAGCAAGCAAACCAGCTGACCATCCACCTGGGCTCTGAATGTGGCTATTGTCGGCAATTGACATCATCAACATCAAAGATACGTTGCCAGCCAAGAAAGTGAGAAGAAAAGCAAAAAAGAACTGGTTCTCAAGCCTCCAGCCGGAACTCGACGCAAGCAAAACGATGGTAGCTATCCAGGCGAACCCCATGGATAATAAGAATAGTAATAATGGTATTAATGAACTAGTAAAATTAATATTACCAGTGTAATCCATCCGTCAGACCGTACAACCAGAGGGCCGCATTAAGTCGCCTCTTACGACAGCCAACCGGCGTGCGATTGAGAATAGTATTCTAATCTAAGCCGCCCCAATATGGCTGTATTTTAAATATTATTTAACAAACATTTAGATGATTATAGGTACAAGTTACAACTACCTTAACTAATTTGATGATGATTAGTGGAGTAGAGACTACCTAGGACCGTCATCATATCGTGCCCCTCAAGGCACGAAACTACCATGTACATTGCAACTATCTTAATAGCAACATTTTATACGGTTCTATTGAGGACAATAGAATTATATTGCTATTTATCGTGAATATTTAAAGAAGTGTCAATAATACATATTTATTTATGTATGTAATGACTGTTATCTTTTATTTATTGTTCTGTTTTTGTTAGCGTTCCAGTTGGCTAAACTGTTGTTTTTCACGCTAGTAAAATTATAATTACTATAACTAAGTGAGGTTTTGTATAGAACACAAGTTTGTAAAGTGATAATTTTAATGTTTTCTAGAACAAATCCTTTGTTATCTTTCTGTTTTAAACACTAAACTTGTGTTAAGTACACGGTAAACGTTCTAGACTTATAATCCGTTTTGTAATGTATTATGATTGCCATATTTTATGTCAATAGCCGACTTATGTGCAAATGGGTCATTTTTGTTGATTTATGGGATGTACAGTCAGCAATAGAGTTACGTTTAATATTAACATTGGCAATAAGAACAATATGTTAATAACAAGAACAATTATGTTAATAACAATAATGGTAATAACAATTCAGTAGTATTAAACTTTATGTTTACATACATGTTCATGAGGGTGTGTTTATTTCTACATAGATTAGAACGTATATGTATACAATTTCCATCTAAATCACTAAGTATAAAAATTTTCTTGTCTCTATATTATTAAAAAAAAATATCTGCATTTGGTTTAAAACCGCCTTCTCTAGGCATTTTTGAAACAAACCGTCTATAAAATCCCCTGTGTGCATCGCGGTGTTCAAAGGGTTTGGGTTTGATTCCCAGAGGCAGAAATTTGAATGATGAGTTTGAATTTCTGTTCTCGATCTGGGTGTAAATGTTCTTGTCTTTGTGTGTTGTCCATGGCACCCACAACACAGGGAATTGTAGTATGATGCGATGAGTGTGTAACGTTTATTTATTTATCATAGTACAAAAATAAAAGATAGTGATGATAATAATAATCCAAACAATGATTATAATACACCACCTTTGTAAATACATACTTACCACGATGACACGATCGTGAGACACTTTATTTAAAATATTACCAACTAAGTATTTATACATATTATTATAATAGTTAATTGTTGTAATCGTAAAATTCTTAAACTGTGCTGGAAGAAACTTTATTTTTAAAAATATCTTAATTTTTGTGCTCCGCAGGTTCTCAGTCTCCCGTTCTGTAGAAATAGATACTAAACAAGGCTACAATTATTTGATATGGAGAATCTGGTGCAAAAAAGTACAACGTGGGAAGATGGAGGTAATATAATTGCCTAGTAAAAATTCTTATTCTTATTATTCTTATCAATTTATGTTAGTGTTGAACTCATTGTTAGAAAAATTAGAAAGTTCGATTTGCTTGTTTATCTATATAAATATTAGAGATGGGCCGACTACAACCGACTAGTCGGGAAAACCGACTATTCGGTATGTTTTCTAGGTGCCGACTATTTGCCGAATAGTAATACGAGGCCAAGTTGGATTGGAGCTGACGATCCACCTCATGGCAAGTGACTTGACTATCGTCGCCCGTAGACATCAGCAATAAAAAAAACATCACTAATGCGTTGCCAGCCAACAAAGGAAGATTTTTTTAACGAAAAAAAAACATGCTCTCAAGCCCCCAACCAATACACGAACAGTCGTTATCAGATCAGTTGGTTTGAATACGATAACACTATGTATTTTATTAAATAAATTAAAATATCCTCTCATATTATTTACAGAATACCTAGAGCAGACGTCGGACCCTAGTGTATCAATGATGGCTGAGGATGTCCCAACAATGACAGTGGCGGCCATACTGGGAGTGACCGTGGTGGTACTCATTGCAATAGCGGCAGTGTTTATACTGGGGGTTCTGATTGATTGCCGACAACAGTAAGTCTTATGAAATCACAAAAAACATTTTTTAGAACTAACCGACTTCAAGGAAATAGTTTTTGAAAAATATATCAAACCTCCATAATGTGTACCTACAATATTTGAAGAGTTCCTTCAATTCCTCATGAATCCCGACATTCTAGAATTATAAAAAAATAATTTCCTAAACCGGTTGAGAAATGACGGGTGTTCGGTGGTAAGAAACATTTTAAAAAATTCAATCGAATTCAGCACCTCCTACTTTTTTGAAAATGGTTAAAAATCTAAGAATGAAGATGCTAAGTAGTAGCACAGGGTCTACTTAAATTTATTTTTTAACTATTTAAATTTATTTTTCTTCTCAGGCGTCTACTAGCCAAGAAATTAGGGGAAGTGAGAAGAATGAAGAATCACAAGCGAGGTAATGCCCATCCTGAAGTGGACATTGTAAGCATAGCACATCATATGGAGGAACCTGAACTCACCAACGCACCAGCGGTAAATGTCCTGCGAAATATACCGTAGTCAATTAAATGCTATTTGTATCGATGCCATGATAAACCTTCTAAGAATAAAATCCGGATGTTTTTTGTCAGTGGCCGCCTTGTCTTCCATCGTTGACTCCGCGGGAGATTTTCCCTCCATGCGGTGAGTTATAATAAAAATAATCACAGCAAATTTAATTTCGCGCTCATTTACCTGCGTGTTGGATTCTGCACCCAAAACACAGATACGAGTAGATTATCATGTTAGATTTTAGTTATCTATCATAGTGCATTTGTCCACCGCCGCCGTCACCGGGACGTCAACAAAACGAGTTTAATTCGGACCGATTTCAGGATGACGTGACAGCGATCGTTTGTCAACCACCACTGGTCTTGTCACGAATGTAACAATTCACGTTGATGCTTCGGTGATAGCGGCAGTGAACAAACGACGAACGTGTCATCACACATCGGCTCGTCACATTCTCGGCGCCGATCGGCAGCTGGAATGATGGTGCTCGGGTGACGGGTGTGCGGTAGACAGGCGGCCATAGCACATGTATGTAACGCTAACGCTACTTCGACGCCGTCATCTCATTCGATGACGGTGGCGGTGGACACACGTCCTCCAGTTTGTAAGTCACAGATTACTGCGAAAATAAATCTCAGTTAGGGGTAGGCCTTATATGTAAAAGGAATCCGTGATATCCCGCAAGATGATAGATGCCTCATAGGCATTCCAGGGTCCCCTTTTCATCTTGTGGGATTTGATCAAATCTCGTAGGAAATTGCGACATATATAAAAATTTAGTAGAAAGTTAGTATTTTTAAAAGCTTACTGAATTTCATAATATTTGAAACAATTGAATTTTATTTTTAGCGTAGATTTAGGTACATACAAATAATTATGCATTATATGTATTTACATACCTAATGGTATTTATCTGTTTGAAATATGTATTGTAAGATGTAATGATGAGATTTTCATCTATGTTCCTTACAAATAGGTATATGTATAAAATGTTCCTTATAAAATTCGGTTGAACTTGAAACCAGAAGATGTAAATAGTAAAATAGCAAAATTAAGCTCTAATTTTGTATTATAGTTTCCACAATAGTTTGCTCAGTGTAAGATATGGGTACTTACCCATCTAATTAGTTACGATACAATAATAATATTAAGAAAAATATAATGTGGCTTTGTTATGATATTTGTTACATTCTTAATATAAAAATAAATTTAACAAGCGTGGTGTTTTTAATCGATATTCTAATATACCTCTGTAAATTTTGAAAGCTGAAGCAAGCAGCATGGGGTCTGCGTTCCATGGGTTCCTGACGACGGCCTCGGCGTGTCTCCTCACCACCACCCTCCTCATAGTCTATTACGTCCTATCTTCTAATTCTCAGAGCTTGATTCCATAATCCATATTCGTAAGTATCAAGTAGGGATCAAAACAAAGGTCTTCATAAATAGAGTTTATATTTTTTTTGATTCAGGAGTGAATGAAGTTTTGATTAATGTAAAGCATTATACCATTAACGCCCCAATTTAGAGTCAATAACGGTTACTTAAATCGCTCCTTAGTTAGAGACACCTGTTTAGTATCAAGTAGAGCTAAAATCGGAGATTTATCATAATGGACGACAGGGTTAGCAAGAAACCTTATAGAAAGTAGAAACCTAATAGAAAGTTTTTTAACCAGTTTTTTAGTAAGTAACTTGCAAAATAATGCCTTTGGGCGTCACAAGAACTTCCGTCACATTGGACCAGTAACGATTAATCATTTCGAACTGAAGTTGCGTAGTAAAATGCTGAGCCTGATCTCATAAGTGACATCAGGCTCAGCCATAAAACTTGTTATCTAAGTATGTGTAGACATTTCATAACAATATTTTGCTTGTAAGCCTTTGCGTAAGGATTAAAATTATTACTGGTATTAGTTATTATCTTTCTGAGAAGCCTGACTAGCTACCATTCATTTGATTCAGTCTACCGCTAAACGACTTGTTGTGTTCCGGGTGAGAACTTGAGAGCCAGTAGGTACTTTCTTCCTTCCATGTCTCTTTATTCTTGGACAACAATGCAACAATGCCTTTGGTGTTGCTGGTGGGGGCGATGGTTATCACCTGTTATGTGGTTATCGTCACAATTCGCATCCACATTTGTCGGCTATTTATTAAACATAAAAAATAATACAATTTTATACGTTACAAACATTGAAGTATAAATGCCATAGAACAGACATCTCGAACAAAATGCGTGTCACGCGCCGGGAGGTTCTATTTTAAAAATGAGCCCCCGTTCTCCTTTAAAAATCGAACGAATCTATTGAAAATTGAAGCCCATTGGCGCCAATTGATTGGGACATACATCGTGTTCAGGGTGTCGGTTCTATACGCTAGTAATAATACTTCAATGGTTACAAATGGTATTTACATCTATACATCTATACATCTATACATATTAATAAAATTGAAGAGTCTGTCTGTGATTTCGAGATAAATGATTTTTTCAAGTTGCAAATCGTTACTTGCACGATACCAACACCGAAAAATGAGTTTTTAAAATTTTTGTCTGTCTGTCTGTTTGTTTGTCTCCGCTAATCTCCGAAACCACTGAACGAATTTTAACAACACTTTTACTAGGATATTGCAAAGTGTTCAACTTAACAACTAAGCAATTTTTTAGGGTTCCATACTAAAGGGTTCCTGAGGGGTGGTTTGTATGGAAAAATAAAAAAATATCAGCTGATTGGTTTTAAACTATTAAAAACGTATTCTCCGTACAAAAAGAGTTATACATGCATTTCTTAGATTTTACTTATATTGCATGGAAAGGCCATAAAATGCATTTAAAGGTTATTTTTTTCATTGATTCAAATCCCTATTACTGAGTGGATATCTATTTTTGTATTTTGTTTTTAAGAGCATGTTGTTTGCGTATCTATGACCTCCAATATAATTTCAGCATTTTATAAATTTCACCTGGGAAGTGGTAGAAAAACGCAAATTAAATCTGTATGAGTAACCGATATCCAATAAATAATCGATTACTATCTTGGCAACTAGATGGCTCTGTATGTGTTGATTCACGCCAACGCCTTTAATACATACACCTTTAATCTATACATATTAATAAAATTGAAGAGTCTGTCTGTGATTTCGAGATAAATGATGAACCGATATCCAATAAATAATCGATTAGGTACTATCTTGGCAACTAGATGGCTCAGTATTTGTCGATTCACGCCAACAACTTTAATACATACACATTTAATACATAATATAAT
The DNA here is from genome assembly GCA_963932265.1 of Thymelicus lineola. Lineage (NCBI taxonomy): Eukaryota > Metazoa > Arthropoda > Insecta > Lepidoptera > Hesperiidae > Thymelicus > Thymelicus lineola. The sequence continues at coordinate 10,072,714 of OZ010686.1, forward strand.
TATGTCTGTCTGTGATTTCGAAATAAATGATTTTTAAGTTGTAAATCTATACTTCCACGATACCAAAACCGAAAAATGAGCTTTTTAATTTTTTTTGTCTGTTTGTTTGTCTTCATTAATCTCTGAAGCTACTGAAAGGATTTCAATAGGACTTTACTACAATATCGAGTCTTCAACTTAAATTATAGGCAATTTTTTAGGGTTCCATAATAAATAGTTGTCCCCATATTATATGTATCGACATGGGTCCCGATCAAATTACCAAGTTCTGCAAATAGGTTTAAAAATATTTTCTTTGTGATACTTACAAATTCACAGTTTTAAGATTTTTTATTTAACCTACGTTTTACCTAAGACATTTCTTCTAGCCGAATGTTTTTTGATTGCGTTGAGGATACAGAATATTATATGTTTTCACAGCTCCTAGGGATTGCAGACCTGAGTGTTGGATTAATTTTAATTTGTTACCTTCACGCGTTCCTAAGAAAAAAGATCTTGAAATACAAACAGACAGACGGGCAATGTAGTAAGTGATCTTAAGGGAACCGTGTTTTTTCTTTTGAGGTAATTGTTAGGGCATAAGAAATAAGTAGCTTGTGAACAATAATAAACGTATTTAATAAATTATTAATGTGTTGACTTTTCACATTCTCAATGACAAGTTGTAAACTATTCTTTTTCGGTCGGTTATATTTAGTTGACCATATAAACATACTTTGAAGACACCAGCTCACGGAGCTTCGTTTATCTCAACACCTCCCCTCGAAGCAGTGAGCGTATCTACTAAACTTTTATATAGACGTCATACCAAGATTACGCAAACATTCATGATGTTTTATCGCACTCAAACCTTTCGTTAAAACATCTGCTGGCATTTTCTCAGTACACAAATACTTCAAACAAACAATACCTTTTTCACACATATCACGAATAAAATGATGCCTAATATCTATATGTTTTGTTCTCGAATGATAATTCCTGGTCTGAGCAAGCTTAATTCCACCTTGATTATCATTGAACAACGACACAACCACACATTCCATCCCTATATTTCTTAATAAATCCTGTAAATACACAGCCTCCTTAGTTGCATCAGAAAGGGCCGTATATTCAGCTTCGGTGCTGGAGAGGGCGATAGTCCTCTGCTTTCTTGCTTCCCAACTTATTGGAGAACCAGCCAAAATAAAAGCAAATCCGGAGTAGGACCTACGATCAATCGCATTCGTACCCCAATCAGCATCAACCACACCAAATAACGGTTGATTAGTTTTCTCATACATCAAACCATAATCCGAAGTACCTTTCAGATATCTTAATACACGCTTCGCTGCTTTCCAATGCTGAACATCATAATTAGTATTAAATTGGCTGAGGTAGTTTACAGCGTAGGCAATATCAGGCCTAGTGGAAACCGCTAGATACATTAATGCACCAATCAAACTTTGATAAGGAAACTTGCTCATAATATCATCATTCACACATTCAGGCTTTTCTAATTTTATTTTACTCTCCATCGGAGTTCTTACAGGCTTACACTCACTCATACCATATCTATCTAAAACCTTCTCTATATAGGACCTTTGACGCATATATACTCTATTTTCATCATCTCTTTCAAACTCAATACCTAAACATGTACCAATTTTACCAAGATCTTTCATATCAAATGCATTTTTCAATTGTTCTTTCACATCCAGCAACCATCTATTATCATTCGTCGCTAATATTATATCATCTACATAAATAGCAATCAACATAATTCTTTCTCCTTTTCGTGAGACAAACAAACAAGGATCTTTATTCACCATTGCTTTAAAACCTATATTCTTCAACTTACCTACTAACTCTTTATGCCATTGCAATCCTGACTGACGTAAACCATACAAAGACTTCTTTAACAAACATACTACATCATCACACTCATCCATCTTTACCTTCCATGACTTAGCTCTTTCTAAAATAGTTTTATCTTCTACTATTATTCCACGCAATCCAATCTTTCTCTTAGTTAATATTTTATCTAATACATCATCTAATTGGTCGGGTATCTTCATATATACTTCTTCATCTAATGTGCCATTCAGGTAAGCAGTGACAACATCCATTTGATGGATCTCTAGTCCCAATTCTGCTGACAATGCTGCAATCAGTCTTATAGATGAAGATCTTACAACAGGGGATGACGTCTCATGAAAATCCTCCCCTGGCCGCTGAGAGCAACCTTTAGCAACAAGACGAACTTTCTTCCCAGTAGTTTTAGTAGTGAATATCAATCTGTTGCCAATCACCCTGCGATCACGAGGTCGTGAGACTATATCCCAAGTTCCATTTTTTATTTGTGCTAAATATTCATCTTCTAAAGCTTTTCTCCAATCTGTTGCATCATTTGTCATTTCAGCTTCTTGCCAAGTCATTGGCTCAACTGTCGCGACTCCTACTATAATTTGCTCTGCTGAATTTTCATCTTCTGAATCATTTTCTATAATTTGTCTCTCATCTTTCTTAACATATGGTCTAAATTCTTTCCTTGGTCTTCCTTTCAAACCAGAGCGAATTATTCTCGGTCTACCTTTTCCTCTTTTCGATTCAATCGGTATGTTCCATGCTACTGATGAACTTCCCTGTCCAGGTAATATTCCGTCATCTGTTTCAGTTTCTGTATCATCACATACATTAGCAAGCGATTTTCTCACTTTAGAATCAACTCTTTCTTCTTGAATAAATTTCTCTTTATCAACCTTATCTTCTTTTTCATTCAAATCTATTACTATCTTTTTACCTTCATCATTTTCACTATCAAGAATTTCTTTGTATTCATGACCAAATGCACTCTCCTTCATGAAATTAACATCTCTTGTTATTATAATCTTCTTGGTTCTAGGGTTATGAACTCTATATGCTTTGGATTCTTTATCATATCCCATAAAAATTCCAACTTCTGAATGTGATTCAAACTTTCCTTTCTGTGTCCCTTTTTCTTTATAGTAAACCTTTGCTCCAAATACATTCATGTAAATTACTGTAGGTTTTCTTCCTGTCCACATCGTATATGGTATTTCACCCTTCAATGCAGTAGTGGGACATCGATTTCTTATATAATTAGCTGTATTCACAGCTTCAGCCCAAAATCCTGGAGGACTTCCAGCTTGACGCATCATACATCGCGCCATCTCAATCAATGTTCTATTTTTTCTTTCAGCCACACCATTCTGTTGAGGTGTGTATGGTACAGTCAATCTCCTTCTAATGCCTTCTTTTTTCAGAAAAACATCAAACTCTTTATTTACGTATTCTGTTCCGTTATCCGACTGTAAATTCTTTATTTTATTTCCCGTGAACTTCTCCACGTACGCTTTATATTCTTTAAAAACATTGAATACATCACTCTTGTTCGCTATAAAATATACTTCACACCAACGAGATTTGTCATCGATGAAAGTGACAAAATATTTTTTCCTTCCAAATGACTCATGCCTCATCGGGCCACACACATCTGTGTGTACTATCTCCAACAAATCATTTGTTCGATTTTCAATTCCTTTGGAAAATGGTTTGCATGTTTGTTTTTGACTAATGCATATCTCACATTCTGACAATTTTTCATTGTCATCAAATGTCAAACCATGTACAAGATTATTTTTAACCATAGCTTTCAAATCACGTTCATTGATATGTCCCAAGCGCTCATGCCACATATCAATCGGTTTTTTCACCGCCTTAACATTATAAGCGTTCTCCTGACTTAATTTGACATGATATAAATTACCAACACGATCTGCTCGCATATGAACTTTTTGGTTTTCATCAATGACTATAGCGTCATGTTTTCTAAAACGAACCTCGTATCCATGATCAGTAATTTTAGCTACTGATAGAAGACTTGTTCTTAAGTCAGGCACGTAGAATACTTTCTGTAAATCTATTTGACGTTCTTTACGTCCTGTATCAACCAAAATGCTTACTTTACCCATTCCGGTTATATGCGTACTCTCATTATTTGCCAAATTTAGTTCATTTTCCATTTGCTTAAATCCTTGTATCATACGCTTGTCATTGCACATATGTCCAGTGCATCCACTGTCGATACACCAAATAGCATTCTTGTTTTCACCCAACATAACCTCTTCGGTCGTAGTCAACATTGTTGAATATTCCCGCCGTTCAGAATCGCAGCGCTTTACTTGTTGCGTGCTCTGTTTAGGCTTGTTCACAAAATTTGTCCTGCATTCTTTTGCTATATGCCCTCGACGTCCACAACGATAACATTCTATGTTGTTTTTATTGTTATGCATTGTGTGATCATACGTAAAATTCTTCTGTTGCGGTTTATTATGTGGTCGTCTAACGAACATAGCTCTTTGGTCTATAACAGTACCTTTTCTGCCTTCATAATCTTCAACGATCTTTACTTTTAGTATTTCTGTTGAAGGTAAATCGTCTCGGGATTCCATAGCAGTTCGAAACATAGCAAACGAATTTGGTAGGCTATATAACAGTAAAATCGCCAATAGTTCGTCAATTACCACTAATCCGATTTCTTTGAGCTTTTTCACTACTTCAAAAAAATCTGTTATATGCTTATGCAGGTCATCTTCTTTCTGCATGCGTGTCAATACAAGCTTCTTTAATAGCGAGGCTTTTCGCGCAGGTCCACTGGATTGATACATTGATTTCAATTTGTCCCATATCTCCTTAGACGTTTCCAAACCATCTAACGCTGCAAGCTCACTAGGACTGACAGCCAACAAAATATCAGATTCTGCCTTCCCGTCCATTCTTGTCCAGTCTGCATATTTAGGATTGGTACAACTCGGTTTAGAAATAGTACCTGATACATAGTCCCACAAATCATTTTTCTTCAAAATCGCTCGCATGTGGATCTTCCACGTATCGTAATTATCCGCAGTTAGCTGGTCAATTTTGATAGAAGCAGCCATAGTAATAAATAGTTGTTTCTTCAAAAAATCAAATGAATGTAAAAATTCGGGCGAGTCCACTTTTTCAATGGAATGAATTTTCCGCTGTCATTATAGTTTTTCACTATAAAAATTATTCAAAAATATATGAAATCAATTTGTACCTTTATTATCCTCTGGCCTTTTTTTGGAAGACCTGGGCCCATAACCTGTTAGGGCATAAGAAATAAGTAGCTTGTGAACAATAATAAACGTATTTAATAAATTATTAATGTGTTGACTTTTCACATTCTCAATGACAAGTTGTAAACTATTCTTTTTCGGTCGGTTATATTTAGTTGACCATATAAACATACTTTGAAGACACCAGCTCACGGAGCTTCGTTTATCTCAACAGTAATGAACCCTAAAATTTTTTCCGAAGCGAAGCGAGGGCAATTGCTATTGATAATAAAATACATAACTCCACTAAACAATAGGTATTGCGGCGTGTTAAATCAAGCTTAGGATTGTTCTTTGAAACTAAGTGGTCCGTGATTTTTAGAGTTCCGTAGTAGTGATGTTGTAGTTCTGTTATAATGCAGTCCTGAGGAACATCGTGTTGAGAGTGCAGAGTGCTGAATTTTCTCATTTTCTGTGAAACAATATCTTCCCTTTGCCGAATTATTGATTTGCCAAAACTACAATGTAATAAATGCGAAAATGTGTTGCACCTTTATTACCATTAGGTATCACATAACTCATCGAATTAACCTTAACTCTCTCTCATCGCTGAACCAATTTTGATGTGTTTTGGTATAGACATAGATTTTACCTTGGAGAACGATATAATTAAGACTACTTCTTTTTTTAAAGTCTGGGTACCTAATGTGAAATACTGATGGATCAGCAAACGTCATCATACAAAAGGGAAAAGGGAAGGGTATCGTAGGAAACACAAAATTTAGAAAATACTATGATGAAATAATAATAATAAGTAAATCAACCGGCTCAGTGCGAGCTAGGGTTGTTGAACCTAACTTAACTATTTAGTAAAACCTAACATAGCTGTGTAACGAAAAGATAAGTGGAACAAACTTAACTTTGCCGTTTAAAAACTGTTGTCCCCATATAATATGTATCGACATGGGTCCCGATCAAATTACCAAGTTCTGCAAATAGGTTTAAATTTTTTTTTGTGATACTTACAAATTCACAGAATATTATATATTTTCACAGCTCCTAGGGATTGCAGACCTGAGTGTTGGATTAATTTTAATTTGTTACCTTCACGCGTTCCTGAGAAAAAAGGTTTTGAAATACAAACAAGACAGACGGGCAATGTAGTAAGTGATCTTAAGGGAATCGTGTTTTTTCTTTTGAGGTAATGAACCCTAAAAATATCGAATCGTTATTTCGAGTATTGACCGTTCATAGTAACGTGGTTCTAATGAGCGATCATGCTGCTTTAAGAGTATATTATGTAAGTTAACTAAAGTACCTAAGATTTTTTCCGAAGCGAAGCGAGGGCAATAATTGCTAGTTGTAAATAAAATACTTAGGTTATTATATTATAATATGTATTAACTAAATGTTATGTATCCTATCGTACATGTACTGCACTACTTTACTATCAGTTCATTAAGTTCACATTACATATTCTTATGTTAGTTTTTCTTTAAACTGTTACCGAAGCTGATATGTTTGATGGTTGACTAATAAAATGCATTTAGATGGATATCAGTTGAGTGTGTGATACAAGATGTCAGAATTGTACCGACATCGAAAGTCTAATGTGTGAAGAATCCGTAATGCATCTTTGTAACACGGACAGACAACACTTATATATAGGTTTTATCATGCCTGTAATACAAATAATACAAGAATGATGTCACGAAGTCTCTTATAAATATGTATTAGGTATATCGTAAAAGTAACAGAAAAAGGTAAGATGTCATATTAAATAAATTGAAATAAAATATGAAAAAGCAACCATATTGATTGAACAGAAACATGACATCATCGTACGAGACTTCTATAAGATTGTTTTTTTTTTAATAATTTCTGTTTATTACTTAAATGTATCGTTTGTTTCATAATTCATTTAAGTTATTTTCTATGCCATCTTTACCAATAGATAAATTAACTAAAATGCAATAAAATTCTTATGGTGTTTGTGCTGTACGTACAACATGCCAACTTATAAAATTATACTTCAAGCTTCGTTCTCGATATTAGCATGATACACTTGTAGTAACAAAACATATAAGTACATACTCGCCATTTCGCACTGTATTTTGGAGGTAGATATCTATATTATCTTCGAACGAAGCTCTTCGAATGATTGAGAATTGAGATTGAACTTCACGTTCAGGTAAGTTCGTTTAATCATCAATTGTTTAGTGCTTTGCTTTTGACAATAAAACATTGCGTTTTTTCGTTGCACGGTGCACGCAATATGATTCAAAATCAAAAATTCGCAGCAGTGGCGAAAAACTGTCAAAGCCCGAAGGTACTTGTACTCATATGGCGGTAGTGTATTTTACGCGCCTCACACCCTCCTAAAATTGTCTTATGGCTTCCTTTCCGTACATGTTTCCGTCGCAACGTAGGAGAACTGTTCAAGATGTTTAAGATTATAAGTTACAATAAAATTTTGGCTTTTTGATAACTTTTTTTTTATCATAAACAACATACAGGTATGTTATCCATGAATAGGTCTATTGATTGAATAGGTCTATTCATGGATAACTTACCTAACCACTGGTTGATAGGTATATTATTATGAACAAATGTAATTTACACGTACTTACCTATTTTTAAGTTCTATTGACTTTAATTTCCATTAACTTTAAGCATTGTTGCACTTGAATCTAAACCAATTTATTTATTAAAAGCTATATAATAAAAAATAGATATTTACCTATAACTCTACCGAGATAACTATACAGGCCACATACAATAGACATTGACCGAGTACGATTGATTCCAAGGTGTCTTTTTCTTGCAGTTAATTGGTACTCTAACAGTAGCCAACCGAACTAATAACTAACGCCCCAACTCAGAGTCACTACCGGTTACTTTAATCGCTCCTTAGTGTAGACTCACCATACAAATTCTATACGATTTACTTTAATCGTTCCTTAGTGTAGACTCACCAAACAAATTCTGTACGATTTACTTTAATCGCTCCTTAGTGTAGACTCACCATACAAATTCTATACGATTTACTTTAATCGCTCCTTAGTGTAGACTCACCAAACAAATTCTGTACGATTTACTTTAATCGCTCCTTAGTGTAGACTCACCATACAAATTCTGTATTAAGGGGCGATTTAAGCAACCGTTAGTGATTCTGAGTTGGAGCGTGAGCAATTCTAAAGACTTTGTCTGAGGTGTCCCTCCTTGCGTCGATATCCTCAGTGCTGGTCAGTGAGAGTCGTGAGTCGTGTCGTGACCCGTTCCACGGATCACTTTATTTCGGACTATCTTGCTTGCTATCGGGTTCCGGTTCTCTGAAGCGTGGATAGCTTCGTGCATCTTGCTGTCGAGAGTGGTGCGGATTTGGTCCGACCAGCGCATCGAACTGCGACTTCACGGTCTAGTCCCTTGGACTTGCCGGTGATGACTAACTTCTTAAGATTGTCACCGTTCTTCCGGGCAATATGGCCGAAATACTCCAGTACTCGTTGAAGACAGATGGTTGAAAGTGATCTTGAGTTCTTTGAGTATGGACACATTAGTTCTTCTAGCTGTCCAGGGGATGCGCGGCATGCTTCTCCAGCACCACATCTCGAAGACGTCGATAAGTTTGCGGTCGTTTGCACTAAGCGTCCGTGTTTCTGCCCCGTAAAGAAATATGGAGGATACCAATGTTCAGATAACTTTGATTTTGGTACGATTTATGATATTTCAGTTGGCCCAAATTCTACGTCGGATTTCGGAATCACATGAGCCGGTGTTAGAAATTCTTGAGCCCAGGTTTATAAATTGGTCCACTTTTTCAAGCTCTAATGACTCTAATGTCAACTAAAATCATTTTGGTTTTCTTCTTATTTATCTTTACGCCATCGCGCCAAGAGTCTTGGGTTCAATTCCCAACGAGGCGGAAATTTTAATAATGAGTTTGAAGTTCTGTTTTCGGTCTGGATGTGAGTGTTCTTGTCTCTGTGTGTTGTGGATGTGTGTTGTAATTTTTAAGTGATTTGGTCCATCTTTGCGAACCCGTGGCTTTTGCGGTACAGAGCTTCAAGGATTGTAACATGTACAGGTATGATTAGTTCGCACAGAACACTCAAAGCGAAACACATGATGAGATGTACACAAGGGTACTGGGTAATTCCAATAATATTATAAAGTAAGTAATATCATTTCATACGGTAATTCCGTCGATTACGTTAGTCAAAATTACTTCAGATTCAGAACGGCAACACTGTGTCAAAACCATCGCTGTTAAAAGTACTGTAAGACCGTAATAATTATTATGTATACTTACAATGTAATGTCTATTGGCATTGGTTCATTGGATTGAGTTTCGTAACACTATGTACATTACATACTTACGAGAAACTGCTTCGATTATTTGTATTACCTTTATGTAAGGAATCCAAGTGACAAATAAATAATTAGATAGTGCTGAGTTATTTATTTTACACTGCAAACCTGATCCAAAGTATATTAATTAGTGATCGACTTTAAAATACTTCAATAATGCAGTAAACAACCGATATAGGTAATCGTTCACTGTCATTTAAACCACTGTCCTTATCAGATGAATGAATCTATCGGATAATGTCCCTACCGGTAAAGCACAACTACTTACAATAGTAGATAGGCAGTAGCAGCCTAGATTATGATCAGAATGATGCAAAAGATTTATCAAAATATTTTAATTAACGCCTTGCGTCACTAATCGTGCATATTCCGAGAATTGTTTTTTTATAACTGTGTTGTTTTATCATCATTCCGATCATTGTGTGACGAAATGAAAGGCTGTCCATTGTATTTAGTTAATTTCAAATTCTGCTAAAGCAATGGGAACCTTTTGAAGCACTCATAGGCTTGCGTCGATCCTAAGTGATTGACAAATTAAGCAACAGCGGGCGCGGTCGGTAGTTGGATGGGTGACCACGTTAGTGGCAAAAACACTTGAGCGTTTCCGTACTTCGGAGGGCACGTAAAGCCGTCGGCCCCGGTTGTTATCAAAAGATAACAATAGTTAAGCCATGTCGGGGGCCCTCGGGTGGTTTGAAAGATTCCGACACTCGGGTTGGCCACTAACCTCTACACCAATTCGCACTAGAGCAGCGTGGTGGAGTATCCTCTAGGAGTTAGGACTCCTCAAGAGGAGAGACCCGTGCCCAGTAGTAGGTCATTAATGGTTTGAAGCCAATGGGAACTTTTTAGTACCCATGAATTTAATAAACTTAAGAGAATAATTATCAGAGTTGTTAACAACGGAGATTGTATACACCAAGAGATACTTTTGGTGTTATGCATCTTGCACCTCACGTAAATAAGACAATTATCTATTGAATAAAGATCTTTGTTCAATGCAATTAATAGTTTATCGAATGCAACTTAAACGACGCAATCATCATAGCACAAAAACAAAAGATAGCGAACGTGATGATAATAATAATCCAAGCGAAATAACGTTATTATTAATATCCTATAGGCTTAATAAACACAATCTCAGAATATACTCGTATTACTACTATCGGGAGACTCTTTATTTAAAATATTATTATGACGAACTACTTAATTACTATTGCTTTGCTGAAGGAAGGTTTATTATCGTTTTGAAGCGACTGATTATACATATATATATAATATATTAAAATTTTTGTCATCCATAGGTCCCCAAAATCTCGAGATCTGTAGAAAATAGGTACTTGACAAGGCTGCAATTAATATGGAGAAAGAATGATGCAAAAAAGTACAATGCAACATGGGAGGTAATTAGTAATTTATATAAATTACCTAGTAAATAATAGTTACTTATTACTCCTCAGTGTTGAACACATTGAAAAGTTAGTAAGTTCCATTTCCTAGTTTATCCAAATATTCCAGTTCTGGGATCTTTTCAAATTCTCTAAAATCTTCGAAGATTTTCCCAAAAAAAAGACTATTATGTAAGTGCAGATCATTAGTCTAAATCAGCAGAGGCGAATATTTTATCGTCGATGATGATGATAACAATTTTATCCGATTATAATTAATTGTATGATAATTACGTTTCATTAATTACTAACTAATTATAGAAATATATTTCTTAATATACCTCTGATAGCAAATTTCTGAGAAGTATTTCCACTGAAATACAGGAACTGAAATTATACAAAAGTAATTGCAATTCATGAAAAGATAAAACCCTATCTGGTTCGAAGAACAGGTAATACGAGGCCAAGTTGAATGAAAGCAAGGATGATTCTGTGTAATGATGAACAATGCATTCTTCAGATAGGCCTGTAAATATCGGCCAGTAACAGTAACGTACTCGTAAACAGATCACTTCATATTCAGGTCACCTTGAGTTACGAGTGGTCCTAGAATGATGATGTGGTACGTGAAAACTAACCAAGTCAAAGGTAGAGCTTGCATTTGTATGTTCTTGTGACTAAAATTGTAGGATTTTCTACACAGAACTTCAACAACTTGGCATCTATTTAGATATCAATTCTTTTTTTTAACTTAAATTGGCTCTCATTTCACATTTATGTTTTTGATGAGATCGATTTACTCTGGTTCATCAGTCTTTTAATAGCCATACATAAAAGACAAAAGTAACTAAATGTGAACCATTAACTAAAAGCATTTTAGATTTCCTAATTTGTTTCGTTAAATTAACATGTTTTATAACGCAGTTGAAAACTACCAACAACAACAAAACTATTGTACACCAATATATACAGTATCAACTTATATTAAGTATAGAATGGTAGGTACAACAGGCGGCCTTATCGCTTAAGAAGCGATTTCTTCCAGGCAACCTTAGGGAAGAGGACTATTACAAAGTAGTGGTGTACGAGTGCTTAGTGAATGAATACAGGTAAGATACAGAATGTTATAAAAGTAGAAAGAATGTAATATAATAGTGCCTAATTATAGCGAACTAAGTATATGAACAAATGAATATAATTTTTTAACACAACAAGTGAGTGCGGTTAGGTTTTGTACATGTGAGGATTACGTTTCACAAAGTGAAACGTGAACGGGTCAATAGTATTAAAATTATATAAGCATATCAGATACTAAAATATCCTCTATCCGACCCTAGTGTATCAATGATGGCTGAGGATGTCCCAACAATGACAGTGGCGGCCATACTGGGAGTGACCGTGGTGGTACTCATTGCAATAGCGGCAGTGTTTATACTGGGGGTTCTGATTGATTGCCGACAACAGTAAGTCTTAAGAAATCACAAAAAAAATATGTTGCTAAAACAAAAAACACAATCACATTGTAAATTATTGTAAATTATTGAGATAAGTTACAAAGTCTCAACAAGTGGCAACACAGGGCCTAGCCATGGTAATTTTTTATTATTGTTTAAATTTATTTTTCTTTTCAGGCGTCTACTACCCAAGAAATTAGGGGAGGTGAGGAGAATGAAGAATCACAAGCGAGGTAATGCCCATCCTAAAGTGGACATTGTAAGCATAGCACATAATATGGAGGAACCTGAACTCACCAACACACCAGCGGCAAATGTCCTGCGAAATATACCATGCTGTTTGTACCGAGGCCATGCTTAATAAGTAGGTATTAGGTCAGGTTAATAAGTAGGTCAGATTAGCGAGGTTAGCAGGAAGATGTTTTCGGCAATGGGGTCACTTCGAAGGCTACGTAATTTTCTACCAACTTCGACCAAAACGGCGCTTTCTCTTTCTTTACTCTTACCGATCCTTGATTATGCAGACATTTGTTATCTAGATCTAACTGAGGAGCAACTAAATAAACTTGAGCGACTCCATAATTTTGCAATAAGATTCATATTTGGTATAGGTACGCAAGTATGATCACATTTCCGAATTTCGTAAAAAGCTCAAGTGGCTCCCAATTCGACTTCGGTGGAATACTCATATTCTTTCTGCTCTATACTGCACAATGTTTAACCGAAATACACCGAATTATTTAAAAGAGCAATTTGATTTCATGCATCTTTCCCATGATACGCATGAACTTCGTTCTAATTTTAACTTAACTCTTTCTACACCTAGCTTTTCTTCCACCTTCTATAGGAAGTCCTTCACTGCAACGGCGCACAGTGATTCGAATGGAACAAGCTAGCTGGACAAAAGTCATTTTGAATTTCCCGGAATTGTATACCTGAGCCCCTAACCAATACCCCAACTAACACAAATCCGAGAATTATTTTGCACTAATGTCAACCACTAATTAGGTTATTAGGGCAGTATAAAAAGAAAGGGTGAAAAAATTACAAATCAGTTGCATTTTTGCGATTACCGAAGTAACATTAATGTCAGTGAGTTTTAAGTTTTTTGAATAATATAAGTGATGGATATTCAAGTTAAAGGTATGTACTTTTTATTTATAACTAATATATAAATATACTTAACCCCAGTTTTTTTATAATACCTCAATTTTAAAAAAATATGTAGTTTTTTGGCGGTTTATTGTTTTCATTGGACCAGAAAGTACTTGTACCCTCATGTACCTGGGCTAGAAATTATATATGTCATAGCCATATATGTTAGCTTTCAATTGACGCCCATTTTAGCTTGCACAATCGAGTACAACTTTGTTATTTCGTCTGTTTTTCAGAATACGAATTCTCAGTTTCGAAAATCGAGTTTTTTGATGAATGGCAGAAACACATTAATGTCAGTGAGTTTTAAGTTTTTTGAATAATATTAGTGATGGATATTCAAGTTAAAAGTATGTACTTTTTATTTATAATTAATATATAAATATACTTAACCCCAGTTTTTTTATAATACCTCAATTTTAAAAAAATATGTAGTTTTTTGACGGTTTATTGTTTTCATTGGACCAGAAAGTACTTGTACCCTCATGTACCTGGGCTAGAAATTATATATGTCATAGCCATATATGTTAGCTTTCAATTGATGCCCATTTTAGCTTGCACAGTCGAGTAAAACTTTGTTATTTCGTCTGTTTTTCAGAATACGAATTCTCAGTTTCGAAAATCGAGTTTTTTGATGAATGGCAGAAACATCCGAAAGAGAACCGTAATAATAGACTATATGATTTTTTATTACTGAAAAATTATTTTGGAAATATTACGAATGAATCTGCGAGGGAAATTAAAATGAAAATTTCAAAAATATCAACAATTTTAGTACAAAAATGGCAATAGTCATTAGTTAAGTATTTTATGACTGTTGTTAATCTTTTTCTATTGTTATTTTTTAAGTATCTCAATTATACAAAATATTTATTATTAATTTTTGTTTTCTTGGAACCCGTGATCCTACCTTCCATTTTTTTATATATCTTGCACTTAAATTGTCATAAACCATCATAAGAAAGCCATACCAAGCAATCAAACCCAATAAATAATTTTGTCTAGCTAGCTTTTTCTATTGGAACTACTGTGGCGAACGTCGGTTTTTTGAGAATCTTGAACTAGTTGCAGATATTACAGCTTTAGATGTGAATTTAATTAAGAAGTTTGGCATTATTCTTCGAACATTGGCTTTTCAATTCGAAAAATGACCTTGATTAAGCATTCAAGGTCATGGTTAAGGTCGGTTTTTGCGTAAAATTTTCTGCCCTTTCCGAATCTGGAATAAAAAATAGGGGTTACCATTTGAAAAAATTAAGTTGACCTTGATTTGACCTTCAAAACCACAGTCAAGGTCAAATTCAAGGTCATCATCGGTTAGTCGAGTACAATTAGTACAACTTTTGTATAAAACATTTTCCTCCAAAATGCATTCCTGAGGAGTTATTCAGGGGTTTCCATACTTTTGGACCACCCTGTATATATTTTGCACTTAAACTGTCATAAAACATCATCAGAAAGCCGTACCAAGCAAAAAAACCCAATAAATAATTTTGTCTAGCTAGCTTGTTCTATTCGAACCACTGTGCGGCGGTGCGACTTTGGAACGCCCTGCCTATTGCTATTCGACGCGCAATCTGTACACACTGACAATTATTTCTATTATTTCTCCTTTTCTGCTATCTACAATATACTTCTTTCCTTCTTTTTTCTGTCTTATCTTCCTGAGCATTATTACCAGTTCTACAATAATATACTGGCATAATATAACGCTAATGTTATTATTATTATATTTATTAGTATTATTAATTTTATTTTTCTGTACACGCACTACCCTGTCCATTGTTTGTGTAAGTTGAATTATTCCTGTCAATGGTTGCCTGGAAGAGATCGCTGTTTTAGTGATACCTAAGGCTTCCAATTGTACGTTCATGTTTAAATGTAACTATTTGTCATTTGTAATTTTATGTCTACAATAAAGATAATTTGTATTGTATTGTATTAGGTTGTTAATTAATGACTTACTTACTAAAACTAATAAAATCTAACTCTTTTTAATTTACAATCTTACTTATCAATTTGATCATGATATCTAACTATATTCATGTTTCACTCGTGATGTTGTTACATAAGATACTTACATCCTCTTAACCTCTTACCCCTTTAGGAATAAAATATTAGTGTATGTCTACGTGATAAATAACACATAAATTGTCATAATTTCTAGATTTTAACTTTAGCGATTTGATCTGTTTCGATATTTATTGATAAAATAAGTTCCGTTACGCGAATTTGATAATATCGAACAATACGCAACAAGAAGTCTAATACAGAAGGAATGTTGTCTGCATGTGTGACTAGTTAAAATACTGGTATACTTACCTACTTATTAAATTACTCATTGAGCGGGAACAGTTAGATATGCATTATGAGCACTTTCCTGAAAGAGTTTTCACAACAACTTCGATTGTTGAATACAAAGCAGTGCAACTGAGCGATCCTCCAAAAAGATTATCAATATTATTAATCATCAAGTTTGATAAGCTTAATCAGTGTGAATTGTTAACACACACTAGCAGTTCTTTATAATTTATCAACCGAGTAACACGTAGTCAATTAGTCTTTTAATATTTTTTGATAATGTTAATTTAAAATCTTACTTTGATTATTTGAACTGTCTCAAGTGTGAATAAAATTTTTACAATGGTGAATTGAAGCTTTGGATTATTTGTGCATTCTATCGCGATGGGAAACTCGAAATCGAAAAAAGTACAAAAGGAGCCGGATAGGTTTTTTGTTCGTGAGAAATGGAAGGAGCAGAGAAAAGAAGAGTTGAAAAAGAGGATTCCTCAGAGTAGCAAGAAAACAGGGTTAAAGGAGTCATCTCTCTCTCAAGTACCGCCCACTCCGCCACCCTCGTCTGGGTCTGCACTTGCCCGCTCCTACGACGAAGATGCTATACAACGTATGCGTGAAGAGTTGTACAACGATTCGGATGCATTCTTATTGAATAACATTCTTCTATCTATACAGTTCTTCGAAAATTATGAAAGGTAAGCATTACATGCATTCAAAATTAATTCACATTCTTCAGTTTACTTTTACCAAATAAGTCAATTCTATTCAATAATGCGGTTGCACATCTAGCCTAAAAACTATGTTATTTTTAATTAGTTAATTCCTTCCTCTTATTTGTAAGGATGGTTGAGATTGTTATAAGTCCACAAAATTATCGCATAGAATTTTTAGGCGTAAATGATATCATTAACGGTAAGCGTTATCATTCACTCATTATTAATTCGTCCATAATTCAAGGAATATTTACTCTGACCTTACAATATCTAAGTCGGATACTTAAATAATCGTCAGTTAATCCTTCTTAACCTACATAATAAAACAAAGCAGTGGACCTAAGCTAAATGAACACTTGGATGGTTTAGGCTTGTAACGTAGTCGTGTAGCATAATATAGCATTATAGTTAGTTGTTTTAGGCCTTGCTTGTAGGAGGTTGCTGGGCTTTGTAGTCTGAATTAAACTAAATCATATTTTAATTCCGACTACACTTGAGAAACTGCTTAGGATTTTTTACAAGGTACTATGCCAGTTTTTTTCCAGACTTGACCATGAAAAAGTGTTCATATGCTTTACCTAATAATTATATACATATAATTATGGGTCCCATGCTTCTTTTTTTCCCTGCAATGCGTCGTTGATCCATTTGATTTTAGATGCCTCGTTTTCTTATTTGTCGGTAAGAAAAGATAGCGGAAATAACAGTCTAACGTATCAACTAATATAGTGTCAAATGATTAATAAAATTAAACGCTTAATCATCAATAAAACTTATTGATTATGTACTTTACTCAATATAACTATTTATAACTAAACGCTTAACATTTTTTCTGATATTTTGAAGCTTTGTTATGAGAGGGAGTAAGTAACGTTGTACTTATGATAATTTGCAACTTGATATTCATATTATAGCTCTTTATATTTACAATCCGACAGAGTGTATAATATAAACCGACAGATATGTGGCAATCAATGAGAATGATATTGAAATAAAGGTATTAACTCTGATAACATTTATCTAGATAAAATGTAATCGCACAAGTGTCGAAAGCGGTGATTTCTTTTTGATTGGATAAATAAATCACTTATTTACCCACTTGTACTTAAAAGCTTATTGATTGCGTCATGATTTTGAGTTTGATTATATTGCATTGTTGGAACTGATTAAGAATCATCATGTAGAAAAGGAAAAGAAAATCTCAATTAATATAATTAATAAAACTTTATTTTTTTTAGGGAAACAAACCACATCAAAACTAATCCCTTAAGCGAGCGTGAACATGCAATGGATGCAGCCATGGTGCGACGCCATAAGCATGTTTTCTTTGCGGATAGACTGCAAGAGTGTGTACAAGAACATGTTTACTATCAGCGCAACCGAGACCTCACAGAACCACTCATTGCTCCGAGACTGTACATCATATATGACAACGTAGAAGCGAGTGAACCCGGCGACACATCCGACTATTGTACTGTTCTTGATGCACCATTTTATAAACTACGTATCGAGGACTGCAAGGAACCAGGTTTGTTCAGAAATTCATAAAATAATTAAACGCAAAGGGTAGTCACGATTATATTATAAGTAGAACCGATATTTCTACCTCGCTATATGGATCGTGGTCATGGCGAGTATATAAGTTTAAAGTCATAAATTGTAAAAAGTTATATTTGTATATTTTTTACGTTTGTAATTTAACATGCGAGTCTTCTGCTAATTTAGTGGCAGTAATCAAGTAATCGAGGCCTATGTCCAGCAGTGGACCTCCAAAGGCTGATGGATGGATGGATGGAATCAAGTTTGATCTTTTGTCAGTTATTGTTATATGTGTATTTTTAAACGTTAATATTTTTTTAGGTTTCATAAAACTGAAGAAAACTGAGGTATTGGAAAGCTCTTTATCAAAAAATTCCGAGTTAAATAATTTTACTAAATCTGATTCTGATGATAGTTTATATACTGATTCAGAGAAAGAGTCAAATGACTCCGATGAGTACACAAGTAAAGGAGATAATTTTTCTAATAAGATAAAAATTAAACTAAATACAACACTTCAAGATCAAACACTATTAAATGGTAACGTAAGCAGGAAAAGAAATGTTCACACAAAAGAAGAAAATGTTGAAACGCAGACTATCAACAGTTCAGAAAACCACAAAGAAGATAACCCACCAACGACCAGTAAAAAATACCAAGGTAATAATAATGAATCGAAGCCACGAAAATCAATTTTAAAAAATACAAAGAAATTAAACGGGTCCATAAAACAAATTGAAAGCAAAACAAACACTAATGGTGATCTGCATATGTCACTCGATAATGTTAAAGCTGAGGATACTGAAACTTCCGGATATAGATCAAATACCAGTAGTCGTCAAGCCGAATCCAGTGAGACGGAATCTGACTATGGGTATTCGACAATTACCGAGCTAACCACGCCAAAAAAGATTCAGTTGCAATCGAATAATTGTTATGTATCTTCTGGAGTTTTACCTGATGAATGTTGGACACCAGTTGAAGTTCGTGTTGTTGATTGGAGTGACGAAGAAGACGAGAATGTCGATTCAGGGTCGAAACTGTCTATATCGAGAAATCTGTTTGAGACCCATCACTATCTCAGCTCTATTAAATTTATGCACAATTTCGTTGATAATTTTATTATCAATTTAGGATCTGGATTAGGATTTTCAAATGAGTCTATTAATAATGCATTAACTCAAGGTGCGAGTATTTATTGTCATTCTATTAAAAGTGGACTTAAACTATCTTACGAAGTTTTTCCTGCCCTAATAGCTGCTTGGCCAAATGCAGCTAATCCGTGGATTATACGAGAAAGAAAAATTATACAAAATCCCAGAACTAACTTTAGTTACCAGTGGCCTACTAAGTATATGGTGAATAAAGCTATCGGTTTTGGTTGTCTATTAATTCCCATCGGATTTAGACCTAAAAGGGGTGTGAACCCGAACCAAGAATTGCAATGGAAAGTTGTTTTTCCTGCTGCGGAACGATACCTGGAAACATGTTTGGCACATTCACACATGAGGTGTTATTTATTCGCCCTTACATTGCACAAAGCTTTTTTGGAAAATGAGGTGTCTAAAATTGGACTCGATGCGAGCCATATAAAAAATCACCTATTTTGGCAATGCGAAGATAATTACGCAAAATGGCCTGAAGATCGACTTGGAGAAACATTAAGAATGTTTCTAAGTAGATTTTATCTTAACTTTAGCCAGTCTAGATTACCCAATTATTTTATAGAACAATGCAATGACTTCAAATGTATTCCACAGCCAATTCTACTAAAATTACAAAGACGATTAGCAGATATACTTGAGGCGCCTGTGATGCATCTACTGTATGCCATTGATAAGTTGAGATACACGAAGAAAGATTTCTATCCCACATTTAATTGCCAACGGCTGTACGAAATCCTAACGTGCAAAAACCCCTTACGTATATTAAACCCAAACTTACCCGTTTATCCTAATTATGCAAGTTCTGATAGTGATGAAGGCGAACTTAAAAATAAAAACAATGTTTGGGGCAGAGCCAAAGCTCATGACAAACATTATCAGTGGAAAAAAGAAAGATTAAGGCAAATGGAAGAACGAAGAATAGCCAACAAAAGACAACGAAATCCAACGGAAGATCGAGAAATTAATAAAAATGTAAGTAATCCATCCACAACTGAGCGGCCATTTATAGCTTATCTACAATAGATTAAATTGTTGTAGGTACCATATCAATATTATCAATCCATTTAGTTCACATAATTAAATTATATTATAATAAAAATAACGCTTCACACTCATAAGCCCCACAGATTCCCTGTGCCAAGATGGGTGACCAGTGAAAGTAGGGCACCTGATATCTGATCTGATTCTTTTTCCTTCTAAAATCGACCGGTAAATGCTTGTACGTGCTTTGGAAAAGCTGGAAATTATGCGGCTCCTCGCTTAGGTTTTAGTCTGCATCGGTGATAATTTAAGTGTCCATGGTAACTTACCGTCTGTTCATTCGTCGTAATTAAAATAAATTTATTATTTTATACATTTTTACTTAAATTTATTTATTTTATATTTTGCAGATCATTTTGCCACAAAGAATGGAAACAGAGCGCCGGCGTTTAGTGCTAGAATTTTTTATACCTCACTTCATTGCAATGGCCCGGTCCAGTGAAAAGTTTGAAGCAATAAGACAGGCTGTTATTTATTTGGAACATGCTCAAAGACTTTGCATGCTGTTACGTGAAGAACCTGGCGGCGATACGACGGCTAATGAATATATTACAGTAATACAGGATAAATTGGCTGATTGTCATCGAAAATTAGTAAATCAGGGTGGTTTTAAATTACCTTCACGTGGAGAAAAATTTTATAATCAAAATTTGCAAACTAAACCATATCAAAAGCATCGTCCCAAATATGAGCATATCATCAATCAGGATTCTTCGACAGAAAATTCTACGATTCCGCCGTTCACATTTGTAGAAGTGCATATTGAAAAAACATCGAAGCAAGAAGTCAAGAAGTCACAGGAAAATGTTGATGAAGAATCTAAATTATAATGTAAAGATAAACCGCCTACTCAAAGCCCTGCATGCAAAATCTCTACCTATTGTGTAGCGTATGTTTGCAGGGTGGAAAATATGTATGATCTGTTACAGGTCTTGCAAGTCTACAAGATTTTGCAGGGCTTTGTGTAGTTTTAAAAAACGAAGAGGAAGGTAGAGAGTAATCTACTCTCTACTTAACTAAGTATGTACGTAATTTATCTTTAGGTTCGGGATTTTTTCATTTATAGATTTATTATGTATAGTAATCCATAGTTGTGTGTTTTTGGTCCCTATTTTTTATTATTTTAGTCATGTTGTGAACTTCGTTGGCTTACCCTTGTATACATTTCACAAAACTACTTTAAAAACTTTAAAATCTTAAAAGTTACATGGAACCAAAAATTTATTAAATTGAGAAATTGGTATAAAATATTATAATAATTGACAAAAATGAGAATCTCTGGTTTGTTTATAAATTGTTTTAATTGATATTAAGGTAAACGCGCCTATTACCGCCAGTTTAAGCCGACTTTGTATGAACTTCAGAAAATTAGATATATGCTGTTATGCTAGAAAAGGTGTTTAAATTTATTCTTTAACATGATTAAATATCCTATGATATTCAGTACGTAAATTCAGTATTAAATAACACAATATTTAATAAATAATAGTTGAATCTAAAATAGCGATTGCTTCTATTACCGACGCATGGATGATGTTTGTTTCTAATACCGTTTTTTATGTTTCTATTACCGACCACTAAACTAGTATAAAATTAAAAAGCTGCCTGCCATCAAAAAAGGTATCATGATATTATACCTTTTTGAAATCCTTATGCTGAGCTCTTTAGTTTGATACCCATATTGCATTATTCAATTTATTTTTATTTTTTGATACTTCAAACAGTGACTTTTTTTTTATGCTTTGAGCAGGCAAACGAGCAGAGGCCAGCTGGGGCTCCGGCCCAAAGGTGGGAGCAGTACTCCATGTGTGGTCGAATTTGCGCCTTATAGAGCATCAACCTGTGCTTAGGCGTGAAGTACTGCTTAGCTCTATAGAGCACTCCCAATTTCTTTGCGGCTAGTTTGGCCTTACTAACCAAGTGGTCCCGAAACTGAACTTCATTCGAAATGTCGACACCAAGGATCCCAATGCTTTTAGAGATGTTAAGAGGAATGTTCTGGAAATGTGGTGCTATGACAAACGGGGTGTTTTTAGCGGTTAACGCGCAAACTTGTGTCTTCTCGGGGTTGAAATAGACTAAATTTAGTCTGCCCCATTCCGAGACCCGCTCCAGAGATGTCTCGACTTCAGACACAAGTTTTATCTAGACACGCGGCAGCGTGTCAAGCCAAGTTCAAGCAAAGGAACTGGCTAGCCAGCGCCGAGTGTAATATTACACGAACCACTTGGTGCCACTTTTGACCCTTTTATAACTCAAAACCTCTTAAACGTAAACACATGAAACTACGTGTGTTTAATTATGTCCATATGGACATGTAGAAGACCAAATTTCATGAAGCTAGCTCAAACGGTTACAAAGATATGAAGGTCAAAAAGTCGTAAATTTTAGCACTGACTGACTGACATATAGTACCTAAATCTAACCTACTTCCAGATAACCTAGAAGGATGAAATTTGGAATCCAGGTCGGTAATTGTGTGTAAGCGTAGGAAAAAATCAAAAAATTAAAAAAAGTCGAAAAATAAGTGGTGTCCCCATACAAAATTTGTATGGGACCGAAGCAGAGCCATCTAGCGGCAGTGAAAAGAAAAGCTTCGGTCCCATAAAAATCTTAGCCAACTCGCATTTGCATTGTGAGCCCGTTATGTCACGTAAAACTCGCACTAAGGCCTCTGTGCACGCGGGGCTCAATATGACATACTTCAGCGCATGGAGTATTGAGGTAGAACGAGGGCCATCTCATATGAAGGGAAAGTTGAAAAAGTTTCCAGCTGTTTACAAAAAATAGAGGTTCCAATAATGGCCATTTCTAAATGGCGCTAGTGTGTGACAAATAGATATATGAAAGAAAGAAAGATATTATTTATTTTGCTAAGCACTGCAACAAGTTATAAAATTTACACTAAATAAATCATTTACAAAATATTATAAGTTATAAAATCGATATAACCTGCTGCAGCACTGCTCAAAAAAAAGGTACGCACTCAGCATATGCCGCGGGCTCCCCCCCGGGGGTTCCCCCCCCTTGTCGTGGCGGATGGGCTCAGTAACCGTGGACTGGTCAACCACGGTGAAGCTAAGAGGCAACCAGGGCCGGCCAGTTTGGGCCGCCGGTTGGCCCGAGGAGGGCGCTCCCAGCGGGCTGAACAAGTTCGCTGTGGACGCGCGTGGAGGTGGGACCGCAGAAGAAGAGGAGTGCCGGTATTACGGTGTGCCGTTCTCCCTATCTTCTGCGGCCGTGGAGGGGTTGCAGGGGGAGAGGCGTGTTGGTATTACGGTGCGCCACTCCCCCTATCCCCTGCGAGCTGGCGGGGCCGTTCCGCCGAAACGGCACTGGTGGGGTCGCAGAAGAAGAGGCATATCGGTATTACGGTGCGCCGCTTGCCCTATCCTCTGCGGCCGAGGTGTGGTCGGTAGAAGAACCACAGACCTAATCTTCCACCGGGTACCAGTTATATGGTATCCATGGCCTCCTAGTAGCAAACTTGGGGGAAGTCTGCTACAGTACTGGTGGAGGCCGAGGGGGGAGGCGCACCTTATCATCTGGTACGCCCATCGTGGAGGACTTTTGCGATGTAGTCGCTTGTAGGCGGCTGCCGCTGGCGGGGTCGCGGATGTGTGCGAAAGCGTTCCCGTAATCCCGTCACAAGGCGGCGAGAAGGAAGATGGGATGGGGGGGTTTTTAGTGGGTATACCGTGGGTCTCATTAGCCTATACGGGAGTCCCACATATCCACTCGGGTACCCCCTACGCCCGGGTGGTATGCGTAATGCATTTTCCCCCCCGGAGAAAAAAAAGGGTAACCACGGCTACTGATTTTCAGTACGACCTTTATTGTGTATATGTACATGGCTGTTGTAAACGGAGTGAAGTTTGCTGAGTTATGCCACCCTAATCAATGGCGCTAGTGTCCGTCATATAGATATTCGAACATAGCTGTTGTAGACCGCACCGCAGCCCCACCCGTAATTTTACGCGTTTCCACCCATGAAACGTCAATTTAGTCTCTAAGATTGGTGAACAGGGTATATTTTTCTTTACAAAAAGTAATGATATCCCACCAAAAACATAAATGTAAAAAAGGAGAGCCAAGTTCAATACAAAAATTATGCTTGGCTGTGGGCTTCGCCGCAAAAAGAATGGAGATCTAAATGAGTGCCAAGTTCTATGCAAAATCTAAATATGTATTTATAGGAACAAAATAACATTATGAACAAGTATTAAACTCTATTTCTTTGCTTTATTGGATACCTATAACAATTGCTGTTATTTAAAAAAGTGAGATCTTAATGTAGGTTAGATTTGACTTGGCCAGTTTTCATTACATTAGTCATAAAAGTCAGTCTGATAAAAACTGGCCAAGTCAAAGCTAACCTACTTTAAGACCTCACTTTTTTAAATAACAGCAATTGTTATAGGTATCCAATAAAGCAAAGAAATAGAGTTTAATACTTGTTCATAATGTTATTTTGTTCCTATAAATACATATTTAGATTTTGCATAGAACTTGGCACTCATTTAGATCTCCATTCTTTTTGCGGCGAAGCCCACAGCCAAGCATAATTTTTGTATTGAACTTGGCTCTCCTTTTTTACATTTATGTTTTTGGTGGGATCCTCTTCTCCTCAATCTGCACCCGAGAAAGATTTGCTCGGCCTGTGTAACGGGCGTCACCGGTACTGTCATCAGCATAGCAATGAATATCACAGCCACCATTTTTTAATGACACTTATTTAAGAATACTTGGGATATCAAAACGAATCTAACGATATCTTAATTGTATTATTTGGTCCAGCCGTTTGGACGATACGAAGTAATAAAAAATATTACAGACATACATAATATACTTAGATGATCACTTCGGTGATCGGTGGATAGGGCGAGGAGGACCTGTACCATGGCCGGCGCGCTCCCCGGACCTCACACCGATGGATTTATATTTGTGGGGGGAGGTTAAAAGTGTTGTGTATGCTACGGAGTATTCGAACAGAGATGAATTAAAATTAAGAATAGTGACTGCTTTTGATAAAGTTCGAAGTGAAGTGTTCTTGTGCTAAACCGCGTAAAGGACAATTTGTGCAAACGTGCTGAACTCTGCATCACTCGCGGAGGTGAGCATTTTGGACATCTGTTAAGGCTTGTGTAAATAATAAAATCAATACGTAAAACTTCAATCATTGTAAATAAACCTCAATTTAATCATTGTAAATAGGTATGATTCCCCCGTGTGGTGCCGGGTCCACTTTGTAGAATAGCACCACTCCTACTTCTTCCTGGAATGTCGTAAAAGGCGACTAATAGGATATTCCAGGAGACGGGCAGCAGTGTCTCCCTGCGGACTAAGAACATCTACTGCGGTCACCAACACGCACTGGCCAAGCGTGGTGACTACCGGCTACAACCCCCTTATGATAGCCACAACCAAGCCTCGTCCCAAAGTTCCCGGCAGCCCCGCTATTCCTAGTTACGGTAGCGGCTATGGTAACGGCGGGGCAGGGGGTATTAAGAATTGCCGGCAGAGATTGGGCTACCAATCTCAAAAACGACTTCTGCACCTGGCAACATATAACACCAGGACACTGAGGACCAACGACAAGGTGAAAGAGCTGGAAGAAGAGATCGACAAGTTAAACTGGAGTATTGTGGGTTTATCTGAAGTCCGAAGAGAGGGGAAGGACACGATAATACTCAAATCCGGAAACTTGTTCTATCACTGGGATGGCGAACATCTGTCCCAGGGTGGTGTCGGGATTCTCGTTCACAAGTCCCTCGTCAACAACATTGTGCAAGTTGGGAGCGTGTCGTCCAGGGTAGCGTACCTTACACTCAGAATATCCAAACGGTATTCGTTGAAGGTTGTACAGGTATATGCACCGACTTCAACACATCCTGACAATGAGGTTGAGGTTATGTATGAGGACATAAGCAGAGCCATATATACCTCTAAAGCCCATTTCAATGTTGTGATGGGGGACTTCAAACGTGAGACTGGGCATGCAAAGCAGCGCCGAGATGAAAGTGGGTCCCTACGGTTCTACACATTGGACGACGGAACCACCGAGGACACTTGCTGGCTAACTTTTTGGAGAAGGAAGGTCTCTTTATGATGAACTCCTTCTTCAGAAAGAAGCCGCAACGCAAGTGGACTTGGATTAGTCTTGATAGTTCCACGAAAAGCGAGATAGACTTTATTCTGGCAGACAAACGGCACATATTTAATGATGTCTCTGTGATCAGCAGGTTTAAAACCGGAAGCGATCACCGACTTGTAAGAGGAACATTAAATATCGACCTGAAGCTGGAACGGTCACGCCTGATGAAGTCTACGCTTCGCCCAACACTTATCCAAATCCAGGGATCCGAAAAATTCAACTTGAGCTGCGAAACCGTTTTGCGTACCGAGAATCGTGCACGTCAGTGGACGAGTATAACACCAGGATGGTAACAATTACTGTCCACGAGGTAGGGTCGAAGTATTTCAAGACCCACCCTATTGGTAGATCTCAGGTTCTCTCAGAACAAACTCTCGGTCTTATGAGGGATCGACGAGAACTATGTGTGCAGTCTCCAACCTCTATGAGGGAATACCGACGGCTCAATGAACAGATCTCCAAGTCCAGGCGACGCGATTTGCGAAAACACAACGCAAATTGTGTAAAAAGCACTATTGAGCGAAACCAGAGCTCAAAAGTGTTCGCCAGGGATCTGTCTATTGGGCAAAGTCAGCTTACGAGGTTGAAGATCAAGTCCGGCACCATGGTGTCGTCGAAACCCGAAGTTCTGAGGGAGACTGAGAGATACTACGGACGGTTGTATGCCTCCTCTCAAGCTCCACCTCTTCGCGAGGAGAGCGACAAGCGAGCTAAACTGACCCGACACTACACCGAAGATATCCTGGTCGTCAGCCTGTATGAGATTAGAAAGGCTCTCAAAAAGCTTAAAAACAACAAGGCACCGGGAGATGACGGAATCACAACCGAGCTTCTGAGAGCTGGAGGGAAACCCTTTCTAGTGGCGCTCCAAAAACTGTTCGATTCCGTCATCAACCGGAACTACCCCGGAAGCGTGGAACAGAAATGTGGTGACGCTGTTCTTCAAGAAGGGCGATAATGCCCTTTTGAAGAACTACAGGCCCATTGCACTTCTGAGCCACGTTTATAAGCTGTTTTCGAGGGTCCTCACAAATCGCATTGCACGCAGGCTTGACGACTTCCAGCCTCCTGAACAAGCAGGATTCCGAAAAGGCTACAGCACCATAGACCATATACACACACTGCGGCAGATTATACAAAACATTGAGGAGTATAATTTGCCGTTATGTGTTGCCTATGTTGACTATGAGAAAGCCTTTCATTCTATTGAGACCTGGGCGATACTAAATTCTCTCCAGCGGTGCCGGATCAACTATCGGTATATCGAGGTGTTGAAATGTTTGTACTCATCTGCCACCATGTCCGTCAGAGTACACGACACAGCAACGAGCCCCATCCAATTGCAGAGAGGTGTCAGACAAGGGGATGTCATATCCCCAAAACTGTTCACCGCTGCGTTGGAAGACGTGTTCAAGCTGATGGAGTGGAAACGACGTGGCATTAACATCAACGGCGAATACATCACACACCTGCGATATGCCGACGATATAGTCATCCTGGCGAGTTCCCTGGAAGAACTTGGTACAATGCTTGGGGACTTGAACAGCGCCTCACAATGGGTGGGTCTTAGGATGAACATGGACAAGACGAAAATCATGTCGAATGTCCATGTCACACCGTACCGATTGTTGTTGATGGCGCTGCTCTCGAAGTTGTGGACAATACAATACCTAGGACTAGTGATCCAGATGGGTAAGTCCAACTTCGAGAAAGAAGTCACTCGTAGATTCCAACTCAGATGGGCTGCATTTGGGAAACTGCGTCATATCTTGTCGTCCAAAACACTACCTCAGTGCCTGAAGTCGAAGGTATTCGAGCATTGTGTGTTGCCAGTGATGACATACGGATCCGAGACATGGTGCTTTACTATTGGCCTAATCCACAAGCTCAAAGTAGCGCAGCGGGCTATGGAGAGGGCTACGGTATTTCTCTACGTGATCGCATTAGAAATGAGGAGATCCGTAGACGAACAAGGGTAACCGACATAGCTCAAAGAATTAGCCAGCTGAAGTGGCAATGGGCTGGTCACATAGTGCGAAGGACCGATTACAATAAGAGATTTTTATAAATAAGACCGTATGGGTCGGTAATAGAATTAAGTATGAAGATTACTTTATTCTATTAGCGACAGCAAAAATAAGCAATAACTGGCTAAAATTTCTGCTTTAATGCAAACGTGTTTTGATGGATGTCATTGCTATGATTATTTTTCGGTATCAAAAAGTTTCTTAGTTTTGATATGAGATATTATTTAAAATACATTGCCATACATTACTAAAAATTATTGCTTACGTCGAATCTTGTTTAAAAGAAAATCTATGAGACAAAATGTATGGCGTTAATTGATCAAATTATGTAATATACTCTTAAGAATCAAACAAGTTAAAAGAAACATCGAAAATAACGTATTAAAAGAAATAAAATCTAAAATACTAAATGTTGTAAAACATCTAACAACGCCATGAGGCGGTATTAGAAGCAACTTATGAAAATTATGTTTCTATTACCGCTTTAAGGTGAAATTCGAATTAAACCACAAAAAATAGTCAGAACGGTAATATTAGATGTGAATCTAGAAAACCAATATATTATTTATTATATTTACACATTTGCCTGCAGGTATACACATTTTATTTAAGTTAATTTATCTTAAGTAATAATTATGTTTACTTACGTAGCCGGGAGCGCAACACTATGAGACGGGCGTCCGTTGCAGACGCGTCTCAGTTATTATCGAATTATTCTGTTTGCTGATTAGTTACGCACACAAACTTTATTATTTTTGTTTCTCAATATACATACCTAAAATATTTTTAGGCTACAACTTTCATGAAATATAAAGTATGCCTTAAAATAGTGATTAAAAAAACTGTCGGTATTGGAAGCAGATTTTGGGGTGGCGTTATTGGGCGCGTTTACGTTATTTAGTCCATCGACATCCGAGTTTTTCGTCGTTAATAATGTGAAAATAAGATTATTTTCTGAATTCATAAGAATTTATCATCATTATAATAGGAACTATAATAAAATATTCTTAAATTATCGTGACATTGTTTTTTGCAAATAAAGTAAATAAAATATTTTTTTACTATGGTGACAATATTTGTAAATTAAATACAATAATATTTAAAAATATTTAATTCTCCAATGAAATAAATGTAAAAAATATTTCAGTTTTTATATAGGCACAATATTCATTCATTTCGCTTCAAAGTATGAACTCGTTGATACAGCTAAGCTGTTTACACTAACGGGTTCACTCCAGTCACCATGGACAGCAGAGCCATGCGAACATACATGCCATATTCTGCCTGCCTAAAGTAGGCTGCACGGGGGTCTGAGTCAAATTCCGCGGATATTTCGTCGACACGTGGCAATGGATGCATGACTATCATGCGACGCCGAGCTCGAGTCATTAGTTGAGGAGTCACCACCAACAAGCCTCGCATCTAAAAAAAATTGTTGCCTTATATTTTTCCTGTAATAAGACTACCAAACCAGCTTGCAGTGCCAACGCTCCTGCCGCCCGTGGACATCACTGATAACACTTTTTTTATGAAAATAGCCAACAATCGAGCTGACGATCCACCTGATGGTAAGCTATCGTCGCGTCGCCCATGGACATCAGTGACACCAAGTCCTCACTGATGCATTGTCGTTCAAGAAATTATGTGTATATGTAAATAAATAAGGAAGCAACAAGAAAAGGAAAGAAAGAACTGGCAAAACCGTCTAATCGAACACTACGAATCGTTTGATGACTGACTCAATCTAGATTTTTTGTTAGGACTGAATGAGGGACTTTAGTTAATTAGTAGGTCCTGTTAGTATTAGGCGTTAATAAAAATATCAGTTCTTATTCGTTAGTAACAGGGCTGTGGAAGTTAGGACTTAATGTAAAAGAATTTATTATCTAACTACAATGTGCAAATATTATCAATTTTTATCATAAGACAAGTTTTTTTTTAATTCATACCTTCTCGTAATCTGCTTGATTCTCAAATCTTTCGCGCTGAATTCTTGTCATGTATAGAACGTGAGTGTCAGCAAGAACATCCTCAAGTCGCTCGAATACTTTTTGAGGAATGCCTTTGTATGCTACATATTCCATAATATGTTTTGGCATGCCAAGTCCTGGTGGGCTGACATATTGTAACTGCACTTGATATAAGGTCAAAAGTCTGGCAAGAGAGTGAACAGTACGTCCATTTTTCAAGTCACCCACCATTGTTATAGTGAGACCATTTACAGTACCGATCTCTTCTCTAATAGTGAAAACATCCAGTAACGCTTGAGTAGGGTGTTCACCAACACCATCGCCAGCATTAATAATTGGCTTACGGCAATGGCGGGAAGCACGCTGAAAATAAACATTAAATGTTACTTTTAATGTTTTAAATATTTATTAAATAATATTTTGTTTTTTTCACACGGAAGATACAGAAATACGTAAATACAAAAATTTGATTAATCTAAGAAGTTGTTTTGTCGTACATAATTACTCAGACAGGTGCCATCATAAATCTGGTTGGTACAGAGCTCATTAGCTTTTAATGGAAGAACTTATTGCCATTACCTTGTCTGTTGTTCAGGTACAGTAGCAGTTGATAATAATGGCTTGAATTTAAAAATAGAAAGTTTCCGTTGCATTACAAAACTTATGTTTTATATGTGAAATGATACATACATTTACAGCACCGGGCTCTGGATGTCGCAGGACAACTACATCTGAATAGCTTGCCATCACAGCCACACTGTCTTCTAAAGTCTCGCCTTTTTTAGCTGATGAACTTGTTGCGTCTGTATGTATAACGGACCCACCTAATCTTTGCATAGCTGCTGCAAAACTGCAACTAGTTCGCGTGCTCACTTCATAGAATATTGACGCCATTACTTTTCCCCTTAGTACATCATCTAAAAATCTGCCTTTACTAACGCTTGTTTTCAAGAATTGCGCTAAATTGAAAACATCATTTAGAGTTTCTTTACTAAATGAATCAACCGTCAATATACTTTTACCAAATAGATCACTTCGTTGGCGTTGGGATGCTGAAACTTGTGTTGGATAGTACGATGAGCTGTCATGTCTTTGTCGTGTAGTACTACTAGTAGTAAGTGGCAATGGAGAAGTGCTTCTTATTCCAGTAATGTCATTAAAGTGGACATTGAGTTTATGTTGTACATCAGTTTTACTTGATTCTATTTGATCTAAATCAATATCACTAGACCTTGAAATTTCTAAAGAATTATGTGTATCAAGGGCTGAACTTGGTCGACTTGTTTCTTTATCGTTCTTCTCAATATCGTAAACTGGAAATGTTTGTTTTTTAGCAATTGGCCAATCTCGTACATTCTGCCCAAAACCTGGTGGCACCAGGATTTGACCTTCTACGTAGGCTATTTCACCTCGAAGCGTTACCCGATGTACTGCCCCGCATACTTGCATTCCAGCAAAGGGAGTCCATTTTGATTTAGAAAATTCCATAGCATTAGGTATTGTCCATTCATAATCCATATCGACCTCCACATAGGTATTTGGTTGCTCAGGTAAATTAAAAATCTTTCGAGGATTTATATGAAACTTATTAATGATATCTTCCATAGTAAGTCGTCCTTCGTGCACTGCGTTTAGTAAAAGGGGTAATATTGTTTCTACACCCGGAAAACCAGGTGGCGGTTTCTCCGAATTTTTCTCTTCACATGAATGTGGTGCGTGATCGGTGGCGAATATGTCAATTATATCCATATTTTTCCATAATTCCGCTTGATCTTCAGGACTACATAGTACAGGACGAACTTCAGCTCTGCCTTTGCCAATAGCGTCTATATTAGCTGTACTTAAAAACAAATGATGAGGACAAACTTCACAAGTAACTTTTAAACCACGTTCTTTCGCGGCTTTGATGATTAAGATCTCTTCTTTTCGAGCAACATGGCATATATGTATTGGACGATCAAGAAGAGATGCCATCAGTATCACGGCTCCAGTCTTTTCTCGTTCTGCATGTGCACAAATTGGCATCTTTTTAGGCCAATTTTGAAGATGCTTTTGCCATACCGTCATGTCATCCAACTTAAGTGTCGTAAATGTTTCGTTAAGATACATCTTCAAGGACGCAGCCTGGGGCGCTAATTCTGCTGCCGTATCACAATTTGTAGTAGATGCACCCACATATAAGGCATAGTCGCACCGCGCGCTTACTCTTGCTAATGTTGAAACATAGTCATAAGATGTACGATCAATAAGCGGCGGATTTGTATTGGGCATTGCGCAAATCATTGTAATTCCACCAGCAAGAGCTGCCGCTGTGCAAGAATTGAAATCTTCTTTATAAGTTGCTCCAGGTTCTCGTACATGAACATGTACATCAATAAAACCTGGCAATTTGATAATGTTGCGAGAAGTCATGCAATCTGTATGGGTTTTCATATGAGGTGCACCCCCACATTGAAGCATCGCCTACAAAAATGACATGCCATGTGAATATTAATATTAATTGTGATTATAAGAGCAGATATAAAAATTAAAAATACTAACCTTGACCAAAAGCTTAGCACATTTCACATCTGTAACTAAAGGTACAGCGTAATCTACAGCTAGACGCCGGGTTCGATAACCATGTGTACTGAAAGAAGAAACTCTACGCGCACCCCCACGCATCGGTAAATTTATAACCAGATCTAATTGCCTTCTTGCCATGAAATCGGCCAAATGCATCAACTCTCCATCTGATCTCACGTCTTCTGGATCACCAATATGATCAAAAGTCCACTGTACACTTTCGACCTAAAACATGTAAATGGATTTATTTATAATCGATTATATAGTAGAAGTAAATTTAATATGTTTTGTATTGAAAAAGTTACCTCTACTCCATGTTCTGTATAAAAATCTCCAGTGCCCATACTGGCGTATAATTTGTAACCCATTCTATGTAATATTCGTACACTCGGCAGTAACTCCATTTTATGCTTAAACATTAAAAATATAACACAATTATATTAATATAGGAATATTAACATTTCAAAACTTACGAGAAATTCATGAAGATTCTTTAAATTCTTACCTTAAATGTTCCCACAGAAAGTAAAATGGCTTTTTTTGGTATTCTGAATCCAGTACTCATCAATGATTTTAAGTAAGCTTCATAGCGATTTTCACCAAAACAAGCCACTTCACCAGTTGATGCCATTTCAACTCCTAAAGTAACATCAGCACCTGATAATCTAGAAAATGAAAACTGTGGTACTTTTACTCCAACTTTCCCACAGCCAGCCATAACATTAACTGTTTCTACTGGAATACCCAATATAACCTTTGTTGCCATTGCAACAAAATCATGATCTAACGTTTTGGATACAAAAGGGAATGATCTAGATACTCGAACATTACACTCTATTACTTTTAATTCATTATCTTTTGCAATCAGCTGCATATTGAACGGTCCAGTGACATCAAGTGTCTCAGAAATTATTCTTGCAATTTCTTTTATTTTGTCCAACGTTTCATTATTTATATCTTGCGGTGGAGTTACTAATGTTGCATCTCCAGAGTGAACACCAGCGTTTTCTACATGTTCTGATACAGCCATGCATAAGATTATACCATCTACAGCTACAGCATCTACGTCTATTTCTTTAGCATCCATAATATATTTTGATATGACTACTGGATAGTCTTTACTTACTAAGCTTGCTGACTTCAAATATGCTTCGAGATCTTGGTTAGAATAGGCTACATTCATTGCGGCTCCACTTAAAACATAGGAAGGCCTAACTAGACACGGATATCCCACTTCTTCACAAAATCCAATAGCAGAATCTAAGTCAGTCAGTTCCTTCCATTTTGGTTGTAAAATACCTTTACGGTCCAGCATTCGAGAAAATTTAAATCTATTTTCTGCATTGTCTATCATGTCTGGTGATGTACCGAGAATAATAGCTTGCTGTCTATGTAAATCCATTGCTATGTTATTTGATAACTGACCACCCATACATAATATTACGCCGTCAGGATGTTCGATGTTATATATATCCATTACTACCTCAAAAGATATTTCTTCAAAATACAATCTGTCACTCATGTCGTAATCGGTACTAACTGTTTCAGGATTATAGTTTATCATAATTGTTTTTTTTCCTTGATTCTTCAGTTCTCTTAAGCATCCAACAGCGCACCAATCAAATTCCACAGAACTTCCAATTCTGTATACACCAGAACCCAAAACCATTATTAATTCCCCTGGGAATTCTAAGTCATGTGCACTACCATTATAAGTAAGGTATAAATAATTAGTAGTAGCAGGCCATTCAGCGGCAACAGTATCAATTTGTTTAACGAAAGGAGTTATGTTGTGCTCTTCTCTAAGCTTTCTTACACCTAATTCGGTGCTTTTGATTGCCGCGGCAATTTGCTTATCTGAAAATCCTATCTGTTTAGCATGTTTTAGAATATCGTATGTAATAGAGCCAGAACTGACTGCTTCGAGGTTAGAGTAATAATCAATTATATTTTTAAATTTATGGAGAAACCAGCGATCTATTTTAGTAAGATCATATAATTTATTTACACTGTAACCCCTCTTAAGTGCTGCCGCTAAAACAAACATGCGTTTGTCTGTTGGCTCTCGCAATTCATCTTCATTGACTTTTTTAATATAGGGATCGAAGCCATTCACGTTTTCATCTACCATTCTTAAGGCTTTTTGAAAAGCTTCTTCAAAGCATCTACCGATAGCCATTACTTCTCCAACACTTTTCATGGAACTTCCAATTTTTGTGCTTACTCTGTTAAACTTTGCCAAGTCCCATCGTGGTATTTTTACAACACAGTAGTCTAAGCTGGGTTCAAAACAAGCCGTAGTTACTCCGGTGACTGAATTTTTAATTTGTGGTAACGGAATCCCCAAAGCCAATTTCGCTGCTACATAGGCCAATGGGTAGCCGGTAGCTTTGCTTGCTAATGCAGAACTTCTTGATAGTCTGGCATTCACTTCAATAATGTAAAATTCTTCTGAGTTTGGATTGAA
Organism: Thymelicus lineola; assembly: GCA_963932265.1. Classification (NCBI taxonomy): domain Eukaryota; kingdom Metazoa; phylum Arthropoda; class Insecta; order Lepidoptera; family Hesperiidae; genus Thymelicus; species Thymelicus lineola. Next base: position 10,108,100 of record OZ010686.1, read on the forward strand.
AGCATACTGTATGTTACATTCTCCTACGATACCAAAATGTCGTATAACTTTAATTGCAGTATTACGTAACATGTAATATTCCCTATTAGACAGTGTTTGACTGGGTGCAACTACAATGGACTCGCCAGTGTGAATACCCAATGGGTCCACATTTTCCATATTACACACTGTTATGCAGTTATCATACGCATCTCTTACAACTTCGTATTCCACTTCCTTCCATCCTTTCAATGATTTGTCAATAATGAGCTGTTCGGAATGTGATAACGCTTGATGAGCTAATGCTTTAAGTTCTTCTTCATTGTTAGCAAATCCTGAACCTAAGCCACCTAATGAAAAAGCAGAACGCGCCATCACGGGATATCCAATCTGTAAAGCTGCAGCTAAAGCTTCATCAACAGTTGAAACAGCGGCACTGGGTGCAACTTTTTCACCAATTGCATTAATTTTTTCTGCAAATATTTTTCGGTCCTCCGTATCTACAATAGACTGAATAGGAGTTCCTAGTACAGCCACGTTGTATTTTTCAAAAACTTTTGACTTTTGTAACTCTACTCCACAATTTAAAGCTGTTTGGCCTCCAAATGTGAGCAACACTCCTGTAGGACGCTCCGCTTTTATGACTTGTTCCACATATTCAGGTGTAATTGGTAAAAAGTATACTTTATCAGCTAAACCTTTAGACGTTTGAACTGTTGCAATGTTTGGGTTAATCAATACTGTTTGAATTTTTTCTTCTTTCATAGCTTTTACACCCTGAGATCCAGAGTAATCAAATTCTCCTGCTTGACCAATAGATAAACCACCTGAACCAAGTATAAGGACTTTCTTAGGTTTATCTTGTAACGTAGGGATATATTTGAAACTTTCTGTTATCATTTTATCGATATTATATTGCTGATTTATTTTATATGCCCTTATTGCATCTACAAAAATGTCAAAGAGACTTTCAAGATCTGTAGGTCCTGCAGTATGTTCGGGATGAAATTGTACGCTGTAAAACGGCAGAGATTCATGAATAATTCCTTCGTTAGTTTTGTCATTTTCATTCGTGAATAAAACTTTCCAATTTTTAGGTAGAGTTTTTGTGTCAACTGCAAAGCCGTGATTCTGTGATGTCATAAAACATCTACCAGTTCCACTGTGAGTACACGGCAAATTGTGACCACGGTTTCCGTAGCTGAAATATGGAGAAAAATTTAAAAAAACCGTAGTAAGTTTGAAATAAATTACTTAATATTAGAATTGAAATTAGTTCAAATAGACATATAGTGTAAGTTAACAGTTATAAAATTACATACCTTGTTTTGTATGTTCTACATCCAATCGCTGTTGATAAAAGTTGATGACCAAGACAAATACCAAAAATTGGTTTAACATTACTGGTGTCGTTGACTATTTTCTTTAAATTGTCCACAACCTGTTTACACATGATTGGATCGCCCGGCCCGTTGCTAATGAACAAACCATCATAATCTTTGACGTCTAACTTATGATTCCATGGTACTAAAACTACTTTAGCATTTCTTTTGACAAGACATCTGATTTGATTGTATTTCAAGCCGCAGTCTACGGCCATTATTGTGATATCTCCATCAGGATTGAATATTTTCGATTCCTGAAAGCAGAAAAAATGTTATGCCCGACAAAAAATATCACCCGAAATATCTAAAAGATACTGAAATTATTATTAAATACTCCAAAAAATAAAACCTTATAAAGTTTCAATAAAACTACGCAATTTACCTCAGAAATTCTTTAGGATGTCAGGAAGATTGGAAGAGTTTCCATATTATTTTAATTTTTCTTCATTTAAAAAGCCGACAAAAGAGCATTATGATTATTATTCTTTGCTATGATGACAATAAGATTTTTTTCCATATTTACCTTAACAGACACCTCCGCTACCAAGTTTCTTGTATTCGGGTCAGCCAGAGCTGGCAAGGGTCCGAAGGGGGGTGAGCCCTGTACTATCCTGCCCAGCATTACGCCTTCGCGGAGTCGGTAGGTGAGAGTTCTGGTGTCGATGCCACAGAGTCCAGGCACACCATGTGACGCTAGCCAGGCTCCCAATGATGAACGCGCGCGCCAGTGACATGCATGAGTGCTCACTTCTCCCACTATCAACCCAGCTGCCCAGATACGATTTGATTCGAACCATCTGGATCAGAAAATTTTACTGTTATCAGGATCTATTATAAAAAAACTAATCTCCACGAAATTTTACATTATTGACGGGTGAAAAATATTTTTTGCTCAGAGGAGGTCTCGTAACTGCATAAATTTTTTTGTCACGGCTCTATTCGCCCTTTAAATTTTAGAACTGAAGTATCGCTTTATCTTACTATTATTGTATTCATTGAAAGCATATCATACCTAGGAAGCCCATGTTCATCTTTCTCTTGTTGATCAGGTACACCGTAGTTACCCACCAAAGGATACGTCAGAACCAGTAACTGGGCGTGATACGATGGATCTGTCAGGGACTCCGGGTATCCCACCATGCCAGTTTGGAAGACTGCCAAATTTTTGAAGGATACATTAATTACATATGTAGATATAAGTACACGATGTACAACATAATGATACATATGATTATAAATAAACAGTACCTATAACCTAAAAATAGATTCTATTATTATTTATATCATTTATTAATCTACATTTAAAACTTTACAAGGTTCAGATAATGTGATAAGTAATTATTTTATGGTACCTATTCTAATATTTGTTACGCAAAACATGTCCATCAATTTGAACTTTTAAGAACCACTGCCATAGACCATTCGATCAGTAGACAGGAGAACTAAACTCAGTGGTCATCTGGAAAAATACAAGCAATTATTACTAAAGTAACGACTTGATAACTAGTTTAAATTAAATAGGTAGGTAATATTTTAAACAATTTATTTATTTATTAAACCCTTTATTGCATACCATTACCAAAAATTGGACAACAACAATTTAAAAGTAGGCAAGTATATAAAGTAAAAAAGGCGGTCTTATCGCTACACAGCGATCTCTTCCAGACAAACTTAAGATGCGAAATGCTGTATTGTCTCTGTGTTCCGTGATATAATTAGATAAGATGAAAAACGGTGCACGTAGGTGTATTACGGAAATAATTTAATGTCTTTTAACTAGTCTGTAATAAAAACTATATTTTTGCGATTTTTTTTGTTTTTTTATGTCTTAATTTATCTTACGTATAATACAGTAATATAATATACATTTTACAGACCTACTTCCCCCTCAACTGACAAAGGTGCTCCAAAACTTCTGCCCTGAAATATGGTCCCATCGGACAATACCAGGCTACAGGGGGGCCCGACTTCACTACTTAGTTGACTTTCCTCCATTATTCTGAAAATTATAAAAAATATATTACAATTATAATTTATATATTCTTTTTACTTTTTATTTATAACGAGAGGTTTGAACCTAGTTTCACACAACACAGGGAATCCAGTAATCAAAATAGCTATGTAACAAAGGATACGCAATAAATATTTTTTCATTTTCACTTTCATTTTTCAATTAGTAACATTAATTATTATTAGGTTGAATCGAAAGGAACTTCCCTATTTGCTGAATGTTCTAATTTTGTAAGATTAATCGAGGTCTATGTAATTTCGGGTCTGTCCCACTGTTGCATTTTTTCCTAAAAACCGTAGTGCCGTTGTATTCGTAACATGAATGCAAAAAATATTTGACTTTTATGTGGGTTATGGTGTTTTCATCGTTTATAATCGATGATGCACAAAGAGAGTTCACTGACAATCGAATACTACAAAAACCACTGTGAACTACGATACAATAATAATAATGGTAACGTGAATATTGAATGATTGGATTCTATTATACTATTGTATATACCTACCTACAATGATTAGAATGAATCTCAGAGCAGTAAGAACATCAGAGCTCTAAGATATAGAAAACCTTCATAGAGAAAATCCTTTAACCTTAATAGGTATGGATAATTCCTAATGTTCCAAAAAATCCTTTGATTTAATTTTAACCTTATTCATTTTTATTATTTTGCCATTGTTATAGCCATGATTTGATACTGACCAATATTATTATTTTTAATATTATACAATTACAAAATGTTTTCTTTGTTTATTTTTAACCCTTTTGTGTAAATCTATACGATGTAGCATTAATGATGCTATCTTTTTTCATCTTAACTTGTTAATAACAATTGCAATTTTTTATGCAATATGCATGCTTTTTATGCATATATACTTTCGATACATTTTTCTAGACGTCATTCCAAATCGAATGAGCCATCGCTCATATTTTTAGGAGCTTTATCAAGAACTAGGAAATCGCCCTCACTTCGCTTCGGGAAAAATAGTAAAAAATATATATATAATATAGCCTATGTCACCTGAGGTTAGTGTAGCTTCCCAACAGTGAAAGAATTTTTCAAATCGTTTCGGTAGTTTCGGAGCCTATTCAATGCAAACAATCAAATCTTTCCTCTTTATAATATTAGTATAGATTAACAAGTTATTGAACTTGTTGACTAGCCTATAAAATTAGGGTTGCCACCTTTTCTGAAAGTAAAATAGTATTTATTTCAAAACATTGCAAAAAATATAGTATAATTGGGAAATTCAAGGAATAATACAGTACACGTTAATTTTTAATATTATAATAATTTATTTTTCCATGGCCCGTTTGCGAAATATTAGGCTTTAAAGTGCCAATTTTGCTTAGAGTCAAATGTCCTAAACGGTTGGAGATGGACTAGTGAAAAAATTTACAAAAATAGGTTATAATATTATGATGAATTTAAAAAGAAAACTATCACGGCTAGGTTAGCTTAAGTAGTTAATGAGTAATAGTCAGTGCCGGATTTATATTTTTTATGTGTATAGGCCAATTTATTTCCGCCGCCCCATGTACCTTTCTAAAATAATAATTTTACATTCATAGTAAGGAAGGCACTGAATTAGTCACTAAGAAAATGTAATACTACTAATATCATCTTCTAAAATCTGCCGCCCCTAGGACGCTGCCGCCCTATTGACAAATCCAGTACTGGTAATAGTCGATAAACTTACATCTTCGGAACCCTAACATTCCGCGTGTCCTGACACGCACTTGGCCGGTTTTATTATTAATATAAATAAAGTTGATTTTTGTGGTTTGATTGAGGTCTACGACCGCGACCTAGGTTTTATTGAATGATACACATGTCGTTAATAGATGAGTATTTATAGTTAAAAATTTTATAGTTTATAGATACTTTCTAAAAATAAAACAGTTGGGTAATTAAAATAAAAATTTAAAAAAAGTTAGGTACAGTAAAATATTGTACCTTTCATTGGTAAATAATAAATATTCACATTTTGAAATGTATCTCAGTAAATAAAAAAATTAAACAATAAATTACAAAATTTAATAATAATGAAGATAGAGTTAATTTTATAACCAACAACACTACCTGATGATTTGTGAAGCCCATCTTCACGCATTATTATTCTAAGCATCTACAAAATTCTTTTCAAATTGTGATATTGTACAAAGTGCCAAAGAATAAAAAACTTTCAAAAATATTGTCAAAAATATATTGAACACAAACCCATGATAATATTGCACGAAGTATCTACATTACATGCGCACAAAAAATTACAAAAAATGCCATGAACTAAGTTCACAATTAGAACCTTATTGTATGTAAGTGGTCAAGTTTCTTAACCTTAAACTATAATACATATTACAGCTCGGTTGTTTTGTGTGTATCGACATACTCACATTTTTAGGTTCAAGTTGCCGGCCACGTGGTAAATAGATAGCACCGCAAAGGACGGTCCTACGCTGTCGCGGGCTACGCAACGACAGACCGAGGACCGAAGCCGAGGTCGCTTCAAACTTAAACCCGACTCTTATCACGTTCCGTTATACTTCCTCAATATCACCATCCCTATCGCACTCACGCACATGACTTTTGCATCTCACCCGAACATTGGTTGACGACGAGGGTTAACGATGTGAACAATGTTAGTAGTTAGAACTCTGAAGTTAGGCGCATTTTATAAAGAAGAACCACTTGACTATTGATTATACTCTGACAGTATCCATCAGTTCAGTCTTTTCAAGGTTAAGGTAAAGAAACAAACAAACCACATAAGATTATTTTACATATTAATATTATCTACTTGATACATAATCACCATAAGCCATTTTACATAATTGATATCCACTCCACTTGATACCATGACAAGCTGCAACAGATACTTGAGAACTTTAACGTTTAGCTAAATAAAATTTTAGCTAAAGAAATTGTTTAGTTTTGGCTAAAATTTTGCATTAAATAGTTAGTGCTACTTATAAGAAGAAGCTTCAAGCCAGATTGTTTACTTAACAGGACGTACTAAGCAGCGATACCAAGTTAATCGATTCCCACAATTATTCAGTGTATCTTTACAGCCTACATAATGTAGGTAAGTGCACTATTCGAGAAATGTAGTCACTATAATTGATGATTAAACGAACTTACCTGTACGTGAAGTTCAATCTCAATTATTCGAGAGCTTCGTTCGAAGATATTAGCATAGCACTACTTGTAGTAACACGTACGGATCCGCCATTTCGCACTGTAGTTTGGAGGTAGATAAAAAATAAAACATAAAATTATCAATTTTTGTAGGGTAGATTTATAAAACCTCACTTGGCTGGGGCGCGCTCTTCTCCGGTTCGTCATTAAGTTCAGAGATTTGCTGAGCTGTTTCATGTTTCACGACTAGGGGTGTAGTGTATATGACATGTACACTAGGGAGGGAGGGATGCTAATATCTTCGAACGAAGCTCTCGAATAATTGAGATTGAACTTCACGTACAGGTAAGTTCGTTTAATCATCAATTATTCTTCGAGCTTCGTTCTCGATATTAGCATAGCACTACTTGTAGAAGTTTAGAGAAGGTAGTCGTGAAACTAATGATATTTTTAGCTTTTCAATTTTTAATTGTAATATGATAGCAATATTTTACTCTTTAATTTCAATCTATTAATCAATATATTGGTGACACAGTATATGTACATCTAATAATATATAGCACACTCGGTATATGTTACTGATAGGTAGTAAACTTTATTTGATAATATGAACATGAGTGCAATGTTAACTAAATATAGTGGAATATCTACTGAATTCCGCCCGTTTTATATAAAATATCCAGATCCTTTTAAAGAATGATTAATGACATAAATGAGGTAAATATATGTATTCACTGAAATTAGTTTTTTCCCGAAGGATCCAATTTTTTGTAGCTAAATTAGATCACACTACTACAGCGTGTGTAGCAACGATAGCAGCAACTATGTCACTAACCACAAATAATTCCTAAACCTGTAAAAAATATCTATTTAAAAACACTGTCTTGTTTAAAACATTATCTATCTATATATGTAAAAACACAAAAATGCCTGTACAGATGTACTCTATAGACTGAGATCATCCAACCGATATGCCTTTAAATAGTTTAATTTGAAAGGCAATAATCCGAAAGTGGTTTGAACCACTAAAACAAAGCATCAGGCATATTCAGTCCATTGATAGAGTCAATTTTCCACTTTTCCATACCACAATTTGAACAGACTGACAACATAGAACACTGATCTATCATTGTCATAAGTTTTTTTTTTTTTTGCATAGTTCTGTATAAAATAAAGTAAATGTATCGGCTTCTTTTGGTTTTTCGACCAAAAGCATATTGTAATAATTTTTGATTATTATGATTATTTAATATTTTACTGGTTTTGTATCTACTAACACTAGTTTGTAAGATATACCTACTAACATAATATGGATCAGTCTGAAATAAAGGATTATCATTATTATTATTATAAGTACGTGACAGTAAAAAAATTACTAAATTGAATAACATTGGATATAATTATGTATTTAAGTAGGCCGCAATGAAAATACTTTCTATAGAAAAATATATAAAATATAATCCTTATTTGTCTCGACTGCCTTGAACAATTAGCAAGGACATGGGTGAACTGCTTATGATCTCTAGAATTAAAAGCTATGTGAAATAATAAGGAACATTGGATAACAAAGTATTGTAAAGTTACAATTGTTTTCGTGACAATACGCAAACCACTCGTAACCCAACTCATGCAGTGCAAAGCCTAAACAGTTGGGATGTTTTTATAAGGGAAACAATATCCGGACTTCTATACGGTAACTATAGTGTGATTTTTCAGTGTAAGCAAGTATTATATAATATAATATTATAGCTATAATAAAATTACTCAATGTTTAAAAAATTATTGGTGGAGGCTATAAAGGGACAATCACTAGTCACTTTGTCACTATTATTGTTATGTTTTTTGGATGACATATATATGGGTGGACCAAAGACGTAAAACTTGAATATATTATCAACCATAGTACCATAAGTGTACATATTGCTTGCATTCACCTCAGATTTTCCTCGCATGAAGAAAGTTCTTACTTAAAGATTTGTTCTATTAGAACAGAGATAAATTTAATTCGATTTGTCATTCGATGTATGATTGTAAATTTGCTATGTCCTAGATCCGAATTCTGCAACATTAAAAATACATTATTGATTGTCTTATTTTACAACATCCACTCACTGGCAAATTTAATCGTTCATACAACAAATTTTGTTGTACCTATATGAGGCTGTCTTAGTGATCATGTCTGGATTCTGGTTACTATGGAGGCGGGACCCCGTTGTTGAGGCATGCTCATATGAAGTATAAATGTTATATGCCATCTGTGGAATACATACATGTTTTGCATGTATATAAAATATTTGTATCTCTAGCCTGGTAGGCAAAGATGAATCAATCGTCCGCCAGAACGGAAATATTAAAAAATGCCAAGTATTAAAAAATATTACTTTTAACAGAGCAATAAATTTTGAAAATTAACTAATACATTAAGCAATTATATTCTTTATCGTATATATAATAGGGGTATACAGCAGTATACCTACTATTTGACATCAGTTTATAAGAGTATAAAAGAGCTTGAATTAAGTTGTCCTCAACTATTCAAATATAATTTGAAATTCGCAATTAATATTCAGTATAATTCAGTATAATCAAATCGTAATCGTAAGTAGTACATTAATACTTCAATGTCTCATTATTATTGCGTTTTTTATTGGAATATGTTCGATATTATTGCATAAATAAGTATATTTATGCGAATTGTTCCATGGTAACATAAGAACTGTATGTTCTAGAGTAAATAAAGTTCCCTTGTTGATTCACTGAGTCTTATTTTTTGACTATGTAAGCTTTGGAGGAATGTTTATTCCTGAAAAATGTTTCATAAGCATACCATAATTTATATCTATATTGTGAGAATGTTTTAGAACTTACGTCTAAGTCTTACAGTTTTAGACGGTTTTTAAGCTGGCTTTGTTGTCCGCCTTGGCTGCCTTTGTGTCAGAGTCACATATGGTTTGTACAATTTTTACGCCCATTGCAGCAGTTGTCAGAGAATCATATAAAAGGAACTGTAGCTTAAAGGCCTGATGACAGGCTAAGCTGTTTATTGAGTTATAGACTTTATGATTGAAGAGGAACTTAATTCACAAGTCACGGTAAATGCAGACGGAAAATGTGACTCCTTGAGCAACATAGTCTCGGTGGACTATTATAGTGCTGTGTATATGACATAATGGCATCTGGCCCTAATGATCATGTGGCTCTATGACTCTATTGCTGCTAATTGAATATATTCCTACTGCCATTGTTCCTTGAATAGAAATCCTTCGCAGTTTCATGCGAAAAATAAGTACTTGCTTCAGTTCACCGTATGGTGTGCGGCGTGACGCGAGTTCCTTTAGAAATATAATTTTTGTTTGAGTAATCGATTACCCCACAGGCAGAGCCGGTTATCAAGTACTTTGTATAGTTCAACAAATAGTGTGCAGTATTAATTCCATATGGGATATACGCTTGTCGGCTTCATAATGCGGTGAAGATTCTTTCTGGAACACATGTACAATGCAGTGGAAATACCCCACAGGTAGATCCGATTAGCGAGTACTTTTTGTTGCAGTTGTCTGCGTAACATGGTTAGGGCTCTTTATGAAATACACGTACAATGCAGTGGAGATACCCCACAGGTAGATCCGATTAGCGAGTACTTTTTGTTGCAGTCGTCTGCATAACATGGTTAGGGCTCTTTATGAAATACACGTACAATGCAGTGGAAATACCCCACAGGTAGATCCGATTAGCGAGTACTTTTTATTGCAGTTGTCTGCATAACATGGTTAGGGCTCTTTATGAATTTGATTGAACGCAGAACTGGTTTTTAATAATTTATAACTAAATAAATAAATGAAGTCTAATTTCATTACGTAGTTGCAACGTATTTTTATAAGACCACCTTCATTGTATGAGAATCCTAGTATAAAAAGTGAAAGGATTAGTACTATCAAATATTATTGATAAATATATCGTCGTATCTTAGAGTATAATCGTCATCAGCGGAAATTGATACGTTTTCTGTAATGTAACATATAGTTTGCTATAGACTCCGCATGTAAATGTGTAATGTTCGCCTCGATTGCAGTGTAATTCTAATGTAATAAAACCCACAGGAATGAAACCCACAGGAAATTAATGTTAGCAGTTTCTCTTTTATTTAAAAAGCCCCCAAAGGACAATTCGATTATGTTTTGTATTTATATCCTACTTCGATATAAATTCATTACGGATTACTAGTAGGTACTAGTGCATACTAGTGATGGAAGAACCCAATAACTTATTCTTATTAGCAGGTATCTTTTTATTTAAAAGGCCTTCAGAAGAAAATCCGATTAGGTTTTGTATTTGTACACTACTGCAATATAAATCCCTTATAGAATGTACAGCAACTAGCAGGTACTTTTTTATTTGGAACCCCTCAAAGGACAATATGATTATATTTGTATTTATTTTCAATATAAATTGATAAATTCTTTATGAAATACAATTACTAGCAATGGAAGGACTCCACAGGTAATTCCGAATAGCAAGTACTTATTTGGAAGGCTCCCAAAGGACAATCCAATTATGTATGGTATTTAAATCTTATTGCAATATAATTTTCATACGGAAAACACGTGCTGATAATGAAGGGAAAAAAAGAGGAATACCTAAGGGTATTCATATTTAAATTGATATATTCACTGATATATAACAGATAATCTGTTCTTGCTTCGTAATTGCGTGTAATTTCCTTGCAAATTACATTGCAAGCAATATTTAACCAACTTAAGTAGGGTTATTTAGTTACTTGCTGTATTCTTTAAATTTTAATACTGGAATTCTCCTACCTGATGATTATAAACGTTGATGAATCACTATCCAAACCAATCCAACATTTCCTGTACGACTCCCACGAATTCCAACGAAACACACTGCATATCACTCAATAAAAATATCACTTTTGCTTTGGTTAATTTTTCGTTCTAACTTTTTTAATCTTTTACACAAGTCATTGATTTTCTCATGACTATTAAACTTTCTTTTAGGAATTTCACTTTAACTATAATTTTGCGCCCGTGCGAAACAGCGAAGCACTGAAACGTGAATGACGAACCGGAGAAGAGCGCGCCCCAGCCAAGTGAGGTTTTATAAATCTACCCTACAAAAATTGATAATTTTATGTTTTATTTTTTATCTACCTCCAAACTACAGTGCGAAATGGCGGATCCGTACGTGTTACTACAAGTAGTGCTATGCTAATATCGAGAACGAAGCTCGAAGAATAATTCACTTGGCACGAATTAGCTGAAATTAGTAAAAATCAGCAAAATAAGTTTCATTAGATTTTATAAAGGTATAGTAACTTCAAAAATATGCATAGTTCAGGTAAAGTTAGTCTAGGATAAATTAATAATAATGAAATTAGAATTAGACAAGAATTTACTTTTAATCGAAGCTTGTAATATCTTTAAAATTCTGTCTTTAGTGGTACAAAAAAAAATTTAAAAATCTTACATCAGATGAAAAGTTGTAACTGATAAAAAATATACCTGAATAAATAAGTAAAATTAGGTAAACCTCCGATGAAGGGAAGCGAATAAAAAAAATTAAATGTGTGCTGGGACACATAGAAGTGAAACTTCAACGGACAAGTGGAAAAACGAATCACAAAAAAAAAAAATTACTTGAAGTTTTACAGGCAGGTTTTCAAATTGGACAAATACACTAATAATTGCGATTCGATTTTCCACTTGTTCGTTGAAGTTTCACTTCTTCTATGTGTTCCAGCACACATTTCAATTTTATTGCAGGTTTACTGCAAATTAAAACATGATTTGGTTAGGTTAGGTACATTTTAATGAATGCATTTTTTATTTATACATATTTTATTTTATCAAAGAAAAAAAATCTAAAAAATCTAAAAAAAATCAAAAAAATAAAAAACATTAAAGAAATAAAAAAAAATCAAAAAACTATTTCAAAGAAAAATAAAAAAAAATGTACAAAATTCAAATAATTTTCAAAAAAGTTAAAAAAGCATTCAACAAAAGTTTTATGATAATTTAAAAAATCTACAATTTAAATTTTTAAAACGAATGGCAACGTATTTATATTTAATCCTGACTAATGCCGGTAATAAATTCAATTTATTATTATAACTAGAATAAAATTACTCTACTACACCCTTGCCTAGAGTTGCTATGGCTAACAAGGTGCAATTATATTATATTATGTAATGTAATGTAACATGTGTATGCAATAAAGAAATTATGAATTGAATTATGAATTAATATTTATTTCAAGTATTTCCACGCGGTATATCATCTTCGTCTACGTCACTTCGCGGTAACGCTTTTTCGTGACAGAAAAATCCTAATCCCCCCCCCCCCCCCTTTATAGAAGTTTCACTTCAAAAATAAAACGTTACATTACTTGTACGATGCTCGTACGCACAAAATTATGTAAGTACCCCATGGAGTACAGCAGTACTCAACTGTTATTTTACTTCATCCTACTATTACACGAAGTTATTTAAAAGGTTGGATATACGATAAATTCCTCTATTATATTTTACATACAATAATATAAGCTTGTATTTAATCTGCCAGAAAATAGAATTACTGGTTCCTTGACCAGCAACGCTTTGGTCGCCGTCCGCATCCGCACTTTGTCAGCTAATAAAAAATCCACAAGTATTATATTTTTTTATTGACATAATTACATTACATCATTGATTACATTTACAATGATATTTTTTTTTCTATGTTTGATATTTAGTTACCCTTCCTTCACCCTACTTTTGACATATTTTATTTATAAGTAGGTACAATTATGTATTTATAAATAAAACTGTACAGTTATAAGGAGAGTAAAATCATAAAACAGATATTTTATGTATGTAAATAATATGGCTAAATAACAGTAATAGCCACTTTAATGTACTAATTTACACTTAATATAATTTATTATGTACAATTATACAGCTTACAGCATGATTTTTCTTATACGGATTGTATGGATTATCCCTACGAAGTAATTTTATTATGACTTATCGTGAAAGTCACCGCAATTTAGAAAATTTTAGCCATATGAATAATATTCTATTAATGAATGGACTATTCGTTTCATTCAACATTTTTCAGCTAGATAATGATTATTAGATTTTGAAGAAAAAATAACAAGATGGGCGAGAGTTATTTATTTATCTGTGAGAAATAATAATACAATATACATATATGATTTATCTATTTGGAGAGATCTAAAAAATATAACTGTATTAATTTTAAAAATCGTTTAACGTATCCAAAACATGTTTGTAGTGGATCTGATCGAAATTTCAAATAATTCACTAGATTTATCTTGTCATTAATAGTAATTTTAAGTTAGTAAAGTTGTTTTTTTTAAGGACCATCATATTATTTTAAAAGACACTGCTGCATTGCTTTAAAATAACCATGAATATAACCGTGCACAACTTTATACTGGATTATTCTACTAAATAACCTTTATGGTCTGCTTTTAACTCCAGCACTTTGAGGCGACAATTTTTTTTGTACTGCTCCTCATAAAGTTGTTTTATATAAATTAAACGACCGTAATGAGACGTGCACTTTTGGATCGTCCAAATTTTTTACGATATTACGCATTGAAGTATAATGTCATAGAACAGACATCTCGAACAAAATGTGTGTCCCGCCCGGGAGGTTCGATTTTCAAAATTGAGCCCCGGTTCTCCTTTCAAAATCGAACGAATCCATTAAAGATTGAACCCACCTGGCGCCAATGCATTGGAACATACATGGTGTTCGCGGTGTCGGTTCTATACACTAGTAATAATACTTCAATGATATTACGTGTGAAATTATTTATGACATTACAATTTTATGACTAGTTCGGTTGAGAATGGGATAGTCTATAAAATCTACGGTGGGAGGTACAGGTGCAGTCTCCAGTTCTAAAATTTGTATGCAGTTTTCCTCAGGAGCTGCCTTCAGCCATACTCCAGGCACGTAGAGCGTCACTTGAGGGCCCACACCAGGCCAGTAACGCCCGAGGTTCCGTCCATTAATCCATATGTATCCCTGAAATAGTTTCATTAATTGCATGTTGATTATTACGAAACCGGAAGAAAAAGATTATTTCAATTGCATTTTTTTTAAATTGGTAGTTGGTACTAAAGGAGACTGGGCCTTTTGGGCTACCGACCGAAACAAGTAAAATAAGAGTTTAAAATTACGGTCATATTTTTCTATTTTTAAATATTAATTATTATCAGGTTAAACCGCAATTTAGAAGAAGATAAATTCAAAAATGAGTATAAATTGCGAATTTACATTACAAAATAAATTGATATCTATTGTAATTGGAATTGATTTATTAGGTACTTATAAGTCCAAGTAATGAATTAAATTGCAAAGAATGAATAATGAAAAAGTTTATTAATATCATCGTGTTTTGTAATAAAAATTCATATTACTTATTAACAAAGCGGTAGATACGGCTTTTGTTCCCACTAATCCGACGGTAGAACTAGTGAGAAAAAAAAATCCCACTAGTCCTGCAATAGGACTAACGAGTAGTACTAGAACTAGGTATAGGACTAACTAGTAGTGGGAATGAACCAATAAAATACCTACCTGAAATATATGAATCGATTTTACGTTTAAAATACATTGAAGTATAATGACATAGAACAGACATCTCGAACAAAATGTGTGTCCCGAAACCGCAATGACGCGTTCTTTTTTCAAACTCTAGAAGGTGATTTACATAGAGTAACTTTGTATAAGACACTTGCCGAACCACGACAAACAGTCAACGACTCTAAATCTTTAGCTCTTCCAAATGTTTGATTTAATGTTTAATTGAATTCACTGAGTAATGTAATACACATAATTTATTATTTACCAAAGAGTAGGTACTATAGTCATTCTTATCGGGCTTATTTATTTGTCCATTAACACGTTAAGTGCGAAGCGAGGCCTAAATCACCCCTGATGCAACTTCCCTGTGGTGCGGCAAGCAAAAAAGTGAATTTCTCTGTCGTGCGAATGGCATAGCTTTGGTTTGGTGCAGTGTAGGAAAGAGATAAATATATATTTGAGATCACTAATGGTTCCGGACTCGGTGGTGTACCTACCTTGGTACCGGATGTCTTAGGCCTCGTGCCGCACTGAATTAATATAATTTTAATGCAGTGCGGAACGAGGCTAAAACGTCCCATATCCCCCCTGACCTCGTACCGCACTCAACGCGAGCTTCCCGCGACCAGTGTTGTGCATCACGTCGATTGGAGAGCACGTCCTTTTACAGCGCCGAACATGTCTAAACGATGTCGGAAGAAGTTAATTTTAAAAAACCCAGAAACAGAGCCAATTAATTCAAGTTCTAATAATTGTATTTTTAAAGCCAGAGGCAGAATAAATAGGACAGTTTCTTTTCTACTTCTGGTTGCCTTTTTTTTCTATTCTGTGAACCGCATTAAGATTTTCATATACAAATAGAAAGATAAACCTTATGCATAAACCGTAATCCATTATTTTCCAATAATAAGTCTGTAATAGGTGCCTCTTAATGGTATAGAATGGAACGCTTCGTGCGCGAGTCCGACTCGCACTTGGCCGGTTTTTTTTTCTTTATGGCGCCTTCAAGCACAATTTAGATTATTTAAAAAAAAATGTATCCTTTGATAGCTTTGTGTTGTTTTGCCAGGTTTTGCCCTTAAAACGATCTAATGAGATATAATTGATCAAAATCGGTCAAGTCGTTGCGTAGTTAAGACAGTTTAAAAACGTCGATATTATTTTTCCCATCACTAATCGCAGCGAAAATTTGCCCTATTTCAGTGCGTTACGAGGTGTATAAGATCCCATATTTTGTTTTGCTAATAATTCCTAAACTAGCCATCAGATCCCGGGGCGACGGTGGATTAGGGTTCATCAATTCACTGTCTATATCAATAAGGACCAAAATTCTCATTTATCTTTGATTTCGCGCCAGAAAATGGATTTTAGTCTGTAAAAGGAGGTGGGGTCTAATAGACCGCGTGTCGCCCTAACGTCTGGTCACGGTACGGGCCGATTATACCTCGTGCCGCAGGAACGGAAAGTATGCAAAAATTGGTGCCGCAGCTAACGTGTTAACACGCTTACTTGCCAAGTGTGTAAGCCCGACTCATGATTTTTTCAATTCAATTCAATTGACTGACCTGAACTGACTGAACTGACTTGAATTGATTTTGATTGATTTGAAGTCAATTTATTTGCATTTCATTCAAAAATGGCGGGAACATTCCACAATAATTGAATTAAATTCGTTTTAGTTGATTTAAGTTAATATTTTGTTTTCTTACTGATGATAAGTAATACCTACCATTTTCTTTTTTGTATTTTTTTACGTGCAATTGTGACAGGTTCTCATCACGCAAGACGGCATTTTTTCAGTTTGTTACTAAACAATTTTGGCATGCGGCCGCAATGAACGCAGGTGAGTGACAAGCAAGTGAGTGAATGAAGTGAGCCACACTGGCCACAATGAATGCACCCGACTCAATGTTCGGGGTGTCTGTTCTATACGAAGTAATAGTACTTCAATGTTATAATACGATACTTTTATTCGGCTCGTCATGGTCTATAAACTGTCTCTTGACCGATGACAGCTCATGAAAAAATGTATTTGTGATTGTCACGTAAACGTCAGTCACAGGGGTGAGTGACTTTTTTTTTCCTCCGTACCAGATCCCAGTCTTCTTTATTTGTATTTGCCTCTTTGATTATAGAACTTGACTATTATCAAAATTAAATTTAGGTTTCTTTGATATATTAAATAAAAAAGTAATAATTGAATAATGAAAAAGGAGTAATTAATTTAATTGAGAAACTCGTTCATCGCTTCTAAATCTAATAATAGTGATACTTTACCCTACGATTTACCTACTCGACTACTCTTTTTTGTATTATTATAGCTAATAAAGTAGGTAGATTCTAGATATTATAATATGTCATCAAATAACGTATATGGGTACGTACTTATATACGAAAGTATGAAATATATCTTTGTCGTGGTATTACCACAGAAAACATAATAAATGTGTCATTCAATATTAAGTTGATTTATTCAAACATAATTAATATCATGATTACCTTTCCCCAACCCGTGGGATCTAAGAAAGTGTCCAGAGGCCGCTGTGTCGTCGGCAAAACAAAGCAATTCCCAAATAAAACCGGTCCACTATTGAGTCGATCCAAGGACTCATTTCCTTCAGGAACCGGTTCGTTTTGTGCTATTGACGAAGTCTTTAAAGGATATCCAGTTATAGACCATTCTCCGCTCAAAGTATTGTTGTTGTACGTTATCGTGCCCAAGATCCCCTGTAACAACATAGCGATGTTAAATAATTACTTTTGTTAATATACCAATGAAAACTACAATTCTTGACTATCTAATCTCGAGTCGGTTATCTGTAACTAAGCGTGTCAGTAATTACCATTTTCTTTATTAAAAATAATTGCACAAAACTATGCATAAACCGTGTTAAAGTAACATTTGCCGTGACTTTCTCTATTAGAACAGTAAAAACTAAGACGTGAACACTGATAAGCATGAAACTTAACCGTATTAGTTAAGTTTACATTATAAATCTAGGTAATATTTACCTTGAAATCATGTATTTTATTTCCGTAGTTAATCCTGCCTTGGTTTTCCACGAGAAGAGCTAAAACTGATCCCTCACCAGACTTTAGGGTAATTGAATAGACTCGATTCATTCTATTAATGATCCCTTGAAATTCCTGTAAGTTTGAAAAGGCTTAAATTCGTCTGAAATAAAAAATAGCATAATGCCTTACAAGAAGCATTAGCCATTCTACAGGCCATACTTTACACAAAGTTGAGCGTACGTAGTTGGTCCGCCGCCGCCGCCGCATCGGAAAACCGCGAATAACCACACATTCGGAAATGCTCTACGAAATCATAAATATTTTGACGTTCGCGCGGCCGTAGACATGACAAAAATAAATATAATTAAAAAATACTTATAACAAAACAAAAATTGAAACATTTTTCATAAAATATGATAATTAGACATAGATAAAAATAATAAAAGTTTGTACTGTATTGAAAAAAGTGAATAGTCGACTAAGTTATTGTGCTTATCATCTTATAGACATCGCTAGCTCTACTAACAATTTGTCTCGTAATAACCATTCATACTAGTTACTTAATACAAAAACGTTTAAGTTCATGATTCACTTACCCCGTCTACAAAAACGTATATCCAATCTCGAGGTTTTTTTATTTCAAGTATACCGCCTGATTCCAACAACTTAATTTCGTATAACACTAGGCCACTACGCTGTCGGAGTGCTTCGAATGTGGGCACACTTGATCCATTGACGGCCTCATACTTGATCCCCAGGCTTCTTCGGCCAGTAGCAGACATGAGATTGATCCGAGGAGAAACTGTGACGGTACCATAAGCACCTTTCTTCGATGGCAAGGGTACAGGCGTGTTGGGTAAATTCAAATGCTGAAATAAATATTTATTAATATGTTTTGTATTTTAGCATTATAACTGGATGTTTCTCTGCAAAAGATCCATTCAAAAATGTAAAAACACAGATAAGTTTACATACAGAACCTTCAGAGTTTACTTTCATCAACCATTTAAAATTCTGAGATCATCTCTTATGTCTTGGACAAAAGAGAGAGAGAGATCTCAATTGTTTTTTCTATACTATATTTCTTTACCTACTTATATATTTAAAGATTTTTGTCGTTTGGTTCTGGTTTTCTGAAATAGGTACGTACAATGTCCAATAACATATTTACCTGAATCATTGTATCACGGATGGCGTAATATTTAGGTGTCGGATCTCCAGCCTCCGTGAGCGGTGCATCATAGTCGTACGACGTTATATCAGGTAAATAAGAAACAAAATGATTTGCACCTAAAATGAAATAATTTAATTTGATATAAACATACCACTTGTATCTGATGCAAAAGTTTTATTAAATAACCACTAAATAAGTGTTTCTTAACGGGATTATCTAAAACCCTAGTGCGCGGATTTTAATGTGCTTTATACCAAAAGATAATCTTCTTACATAACAGATAGATGTACCTACATTCGAAATATTAATAAAATATCCAATAAAGGGACGTAATTGTTTTGGATGCCTTAGTATTCATGCACATAAATATTGGCAGAGAACTAACAGATAATGAATGTGCATTACATTATTTACATTCATTATTAAAAAGCGTCAGTAGTCATTATTATTATTTAACAAAATAAAATACTAACCAGCGGTAAATTCAAAGTTTGTTCCTCCAAAGAACATGTAGAAATTGAAGCTTATGTTATGCTGAAGCATATCGCGTAGAGTCCGTACTACGACCTCGGTGGAAACCTGTTGTATATTTTCACCCCAATGCGTGAGCCATCCGGGGTAGAACTCAGCATTCATTAGTGGTCCAATTGGCATATACTGTCGAAGTGGCTTGATTGTGTCCATTACATTGCTAACTGGCAAAAATATTATTTGTTATTAATCAGGTACTAGCTGTTGCCCGCAGCTTTGTATACGGAAATCATGTTTTAACTTATTCAAACTTTTATCCTGTTTTCCCGGGAAACCTTTTAATTTTCCGTGATGAAAAGTTGTCTAAAATATGACCCAGGATATCAGTAACAGTTTTACCAATTTTCATCGAAATCCGTTCAAGGGTTTTTATGTGATGCCAGGACAGACAAACAGACACTTTGAGTTTTATTATAGTATATAAGAGAAATCAAAATAAATGAAGCGTCATAATGAAATTGGATAATCAAGGCATACCACGAACTTACCGGCTCCAAAGTTAACTGCAGTGAGTGCCCCAGAAATGGCACCATCGTAAATCATAGACCTGTAAGTGCCATCAGCGGTGTATAATAGAGCGTTATCCCCAACATGCTCTTTGATCATGTCGCGAATTTTTCCCATGTACACCTTGTCACTGCCATAACTACCATATTCGTTTTCCACCTAAAAATGTTAGCCAGTAAGTAAAATACAATCATTTTGTATGTCCATAATTTCTTTTGTATGTGTTTTTTTACCTGCACTAAAATAATTGGCCCACCATTTCCAAATAATAGTGATTCGACCTGCCCAAATAGCTTTCCAATCCAAATTTTTGATTCACGTATAAAATCTATAACAAAAAGTTTTCAATATTTGGCCGGTGTGAGGAATCATACGTACACCTTGAAATTAGCTGCATTGTTCTCAATACTACCAACATTATATTCGGCGGTAAATTTGACTGAAATCAAAAGAAGGATAGGTTAGGTTATGGTTGTCTGATTTTATTTAGAAAAAAATAGGAACCCCGCAAAGCGGGGTTCCGTCGACGTCTATGGCGAAGCCCTTCGCCATGAAAAAAAAAACTGAAATCGAAAGAAGAATCTTATTCGCCAACTTCGATTATTTACCGTGGAATATAATGTTGGTAGTAGAAGAAGAACATTGCAGCTAATTTCAAGGTGTACGTATGATTCTTCACTCTTACCCAATATTTTTCAAATTTTTGCATACAATATGGATAATTAGCACCCTAATAAGAACTTACCTTCGTTAGTACTACGTAGTCTAATATTAGGATATTTGCTCAAGAGCCAATATGGGAATCCGCCCTGAAAATAAATGATTTTGAAATAGTATTTAAATCAAGATTTAATATACTTTTATATAATATACATTTCGATATTATAAAAAGATATAAAGTAGTTTTGCATATACCAGGTCTCTTTCAGCACAAATGTATGGTCCTGGTCGTAGTAAAACATACAAGCCTTCCTCAGCCGCGATTTGAATGAATCTTTTCAAATCGCGGTCTCCCTCGAAGAACAGATTTCCTTCTTCCGGCTGATGAAAGCTCCATTCTACATATCTGAGAAAAACAGAATTAATAAAATCAAACAATTGTTGAGTAAACGTCGCATTAGTAATCATGTCAATAGCTTCTCAGTGATTTCATTCGCGTGTTCTTTTTTATTATGAATAAACTGTTTCAACTATAGTTAGTTGACATAGGCGTTTTTTCTTGATTAAATTTCTCTATTATATCAAGCATATAATGCTTAAAGAGAATCATTGCATTACGATAGAAAAATTGAATACTGATATTTTTTCCTGGATAAAAAGTAGCCTATGTCTTAATCCAGAGTATAGGGTCATCCAAATCGGTTAACTAATTGTGGCGTGATTGAGGAACAAACATCAAACATCTTCACATCAACAACTTTGTCATTTATAATATTAATAGGATTTTAAAGCAAAATGAATTGTATTGGCTAGTAGAGAATGCCATTAGGCATTAAGTCCGCCCATTGTACCCCTTAGTATTAAGGTGACAATAAAGAATAAATAAATAAATAAATAAATTGTAATGATACCTATAACCCGTTGCGTTATAACTAAGAGTAAAATAATTATGGTACGAACGTGGAGACGGCGTTGAGTCCCGCTGCTCTAAGTTTCTGCAAGCGATCTCTCCAGTATTCCGAAGGCAGTCTGAAATAGTGCAGCGATCCGGAGTGAATTTTCATAGGCTTACCATTGAGCATAAACTGGTCTCCTTCTATACTAATATTTCTCTGTGAATACAGAAACAATGCTATATTTTTTAAGTCACATTAATTTTCTTTATTTAAAGTTATTTTGCGGTGATATTTTTAAATAAATAGCCGTCAAAGTAGCAGATGAATCACTATGGTAGTGGTTAGTGGGGTAAGTTGTTTTCGTTGGTCTTCTTTAACATCAAAAGCATAACTGATGCTTGGACGGGCGAGAAAATAGAGAGAAAAAATAATAAAAAAAACGCTGGCCTAAAGTTTAAATGCATATGTACGTCTTTAATTTTTTTTTGCAGGAAATGAAAATAGATGTGGTTAAATGTACTGAATAGATGCAGTACCTAATATACCTACTTATAAGTTTTTATTCGGAATTATCTCTGGTGTATTAAGAGTATAATGTAATTATAATCACGTGATCAAAGATATTTTGTAGATCGTAGACATGGTTTTTTTGGTATTACTTCAAATTTATAACTGCCTAGCTAGACAGTTCCAGATATGGATTTCATGGCAAGAAAAGAAAAATCATAGTCTCTTAACGCCCCAAAGTAGGTAAGTTCATTTCAACAGTAGAAAATTAAAGAATAGTCTCTGATGGTATAATACGTACTTTAACTGTTACCTGAGGGTTTTTGTCTGCTAGTTGGCTATTCCATTCCGTGTCTTTTATTTGAATGACTACTGGTTCAGTGTAGCTGGTATTTGTTTCACCACGGACTAGTATGGTTTGAATCACCAAACACAACCAAACGAGAACACACACATATCCTCGCTTCATCACCATCATCAACAAATCCTGAAACATATTTTTTAATTTTAATATCGATTAAAATTATATTAAGACAATATCTTAAATCACCAAGCCTTCTCCATCAAACGAGAAATGTATTTTTATCAGTCCTTGCAACAAAAGTTTTTGTTTGTTAATTTTTAACACTGAATTACATGACACATCGACATTTTTTGGGTGAAAGAAAGAAAGAAACATTTATTTCGACAGCACTGCAACAATGTTTAAAAATCGGTGGTGGTGAAAGGGGGAAATGTGAAAGACTAATCACATTAGTGTTAGCCAATCTCCATTTACAAGATAAGCCTTGCTGATCAAAAGAATAGGTAATAACTAGTCTGTCAGGTTAGGTCCCTTTTTCGAGGTTGGGGGGGTTTTTATCGTCTAGCTTAATTTCGACCCATAAAATCATCCCCCTATCAAATCTAATTCTACAATAATCTGCGGAATGTTTTTAACTTTTTTCGTATGCAGTGTTGGATATGCTGATTGTTTAAGCGCTTCGTCTTCAGTGACGTTTCTATGACATCATTGGTACTGTAAATGTGAAACTTGGTGTATTTTTAATAAAATAGCCGACAAACAACCAATTATCCACTTAATGGTAAGCAGCCGTCGTTCTAAGCTGCCCCAATATGGCTATAAATCATTACATTAATTAGATCTATAGTAAATAAGTATGATTGAAAAAGCAGATCAGTTATGTACTGTATATCCAATCTTTATCTGTGTTGAAATTTTACACCAGACCATTTAAATAATAATCATAATACGTAATTTCATATACGCCCACTTGTAACAAACCATTACCAAATAGAAACAACAATTTTAATCTGTCCAGAATTTAAAAATTTCAAGAGAATTAAAGAGCGTTAAAACAATTCATCGAAAGAAGGTAAATCTGGGAAGTAAATAGATTTTGGACTGATTAATAACGAAGAAGGTTTTGTATTGTGAAAATATTACTGGGGCTTATAATTTAATTTTAGTTCCTAAGTCTGTCTTCGAGTCTAAATCCTTAGGCCTTAAGTCTCCCTACTTTTGAAGCTTACTTTATATGACACCGGAATTCCATAGGTAATGTAATTTGTGTCCATGGGTTTCAAACTTTCAATACAATAGTCATAGATAGAAGCATCTACCCTTTCTGATGATATTTATTTAAACTTATTTATTTAATATTTTGTTGTTTTTGTTGACCCTCTTGTGTAGCAACGGGTTCGATTCCCGTCCGGGCCAAACTTTTACGTGCCAGATGTTCACCTAATTTATGTTATCGGGTCTTTGTTATTATGTTTGTGATACCTCGTTTGCATATCTATTCGTCCAACCGCAATATACTACAGTATACTTGAGTGTCTATTAACCTTATCTTAAATGATTTATACAATAAATAAGTTATTCTTATTCATTTTATTAGGATAACACTTTAATCTCAGATTATATTATACTTTATATCCTTGGATTATTATATCTTATCTACTTACTTAAAATATTTCTTTCCGATTTTTAAACAGGTCAAGGCTTTGTCAAGGTCTTATTATCTTGCTAATCATTAATGACGTTACAGTTGATGTTTTCCTTTTAAATGCATCATCATTATATCTTATATTCTACTGCCGTGAATTTTTTCATGTGTCCAACAGGTCTACCATTTAGCTGGCAGGGGGTGACACTTCGCCCCCTCAGTGGAAAAAAAGCATAAGTCGTGTTATTTGGAATTTTAGTTATTAATATGATTGAAAAGAGGAACAAAAGCTGCATAATTATGCTCAATTTTTTTCCAATTTTTTACTATAATCTTGATGGTTTTGTGCAACAAATCGTAATGTTTGACTATTTACTAATATTTTAAAAGTTTTTTGTTCTCCTGTAAAATTGCAATTTTCATCTTATGCCTTTTTTCCACTGAGGGTACGACTTGAGTCTAAACAAAATTATCACTTTAAAGCCAAACGTTTTTACATACATTTTATAGGATTATACCCTACACTGTGGGGTAGACGAGGAAAATAAATTAACCCCACGTTAACTGTAGCGGAGGATCATGAAAAAAAATATTTCAAAGATTTTATTCTACAATTTTATTTTATTAACGTAATAATTATCCATGTCAAATTACAGCTAGTATGCTCTGCTGCATATTAGACTCAGTGCTATGTTGCGGACGGACATGGCGAAACTGTAAATATTTCAGTTCCAATCTGACTAGGACTTTAGGATTAAAATGCTAAGTTCTTAGGTATGTCTGCAATAAAATGTCTACCTATCTTGCGCTGTAATACGAAACACTCCTATCTATTCTAGATGCACGGAACACAGACAACATCTGTGTTCCCTGATTCTGTGCGATTCACGGAATACACAGTGCGATTAGCCTAATGACACGCAAATGACAATTTAACTTCTTTTTGGTACAATAGGCTTGTTTCCACTAAGAATAAATCGAATGGCTTAGAGTTTCTAATGATTAACCATGATAATTAGTAAACAAAAATGCAGCTTTTCTATTAAAATAATAAAAGATTAATAATATTTTTGGAAAATAAAATCGACAAATTGAGGCGTTTAATCACGTGACATTAAACATCAATCAGTGAAGCGCATGGAAGCGTGACGTCACACCTCGCGAAACACTACGTTTTAGCTGTCATTTTCGTATAAAATTAACAGGTTATTTGGAGTTTTCAGCAATTCTCGTTAAATTAATACAGTTCGTTTTTAGTTTAATCTTGAAAGACAGATATAATTTGCTATGGAATCAGGATTTAACAAAGCAAACAGCAGTAATTTGCCCAAAATTGACGCCGTTATGCTTGGCAAATTTTTTGCAATAAACACCGACTTTTGTTCATCGGAATTCCGCAATGTTAAAACTTCTGTGTAAGTATAATGTGAAGAACAAACAAAGTCTCATTTAATTAGCAGTTACCAGTCAGAGAGTCGCATTTACCTACTATGGAATGTAAATACATAACTGATTTTGATTGCGCACTCGAGAAACTTTACCCATAATATGATACTCTGTATAATTAATCATATCGTTTGTATCAACTAAAAAAATAAGAAGAGTATGAATTATTACATTTTATAAAACGAAAATAATATTTTAACTCAAATAAATCATAAAACCCTACTCAAGTCATAACATTTTATAGGTTATGTGTGGTATATTATGGTAGATTTTGCAAAATTCATTTCTTTTACTATACATTTATAAATAGATACATCAAGTTGTGTTTATTACTTACATCAAAATGATCTTCACAGAAATAAATTGTGGAATCAGTTGATAAAGTAACTTAAAGTAAGAGCATCTTGCCTCCTTCCTTGCCATATTTAACCACTTTCTACGTATTTGTTTATTGTTTGGAACATATATGAATAATTTGTTTGGCGTTTTTATCGTTGTACTTTTACATTGGGGCACTATACAGTATTTATAATACGAGGAATTCATTATTTATTAAAAAACACAATTGACTGTCATACACAAACACGGCTGTTTCGCGAGGTGTGACGTCATTCAAAACGCCATGACAGTCTTGGCCTTTTTCGCGGTCAATTTCAAGTTTATTTCTAAAAACTCAAAATACTAATGTAAAAGACTTATTTTTCTTAGAATAATATATTTTTGGGGTGAAATAGATGCTAAGCTATAGTTTTAAACTAATTTCCAAATTTTGTCAACTACCCTATTATACCACAGAGTACTCAAACACTACAATTATACTATACATACAGTTATAGTTAAATCAAATTACACGAATACTAAAATAAATACATATGTTATTTCCGAAAACATCGTTTTTGTGTTTTTGAAATATTTTCCTTATTTACTATCTGATAATAATTTCCTGTATTTGACGATTATAATAATGTATTAATCTGTACCTAATAATATTAAGTTTTAGTGTCGTTTCAACTGTTGGGCTAAAAAACCAAAACTACGGACGTAATCGTGAAAGTACAGTTCGCTGCAAAATACTTTTCCTTTATTTATCTTAATCTAAATCCCTTTCAAGTACCTTAGTAGTGTTCCGAGGAAGAACCCTTAGTCGAAAACGAAAACTGACACCATTGTCTCGTTATTTCAAGGGGTTGACCAATGATATTGTATGTATAAAAGACGTAGATATGCCAAGTCGGCGCTGAAATTAAGACAGTGAAATTAAGTCAGGTGTAGCGATTTCATTATGAAATTTGCCAGCTGCCTTTAAGTGATTCAGTCTAAAGTTGTCACCAAAAATTGAACCTGTCAATGTATGAACATAACATATCTATAGTAAAATATCTTTGGGGTTGACGGAAAAACATTATTCACAGGTGCAATACAGCAGTAGCTATTATTACGTTCTATGGGACCTTACTGTAGTAAGTAGTTATGCCCGAAATAAGGCCGGTTTTTAAAGTGTAATCTAGTCACGCAACAAACAACATGAATTAAGATGGCCCGTGTAGGTGAGAGGTGGCACGAATATTGGACAACGTACTTAGCAGTAAGTTTCTATGACTCTATACTGTATAATGTATAGTAAGTGCAATCTAAAACCACAATTTACGACAAGTAATAAAGATCACGGATTCACGGGTTGATGGTTGTTATAGGTTGAGAATGATGTAGAAAGTTTCGATTTGAAAATTTCAAGGCGTTCATGGGAATTCTTAATTGCACTTTATAGAGATGTTTTCTATCTATAGTCTACCTAAGACCTTAGTATTGAAACAATAGACCTAGCAAAAACAAGAACAACTCGACCGTATATTATTATTATTATTATTATTATATTGATAATATTGAACGTTCTTTTTTTCTTGAATGAGCGTTTTATAACTCGCTGACCCGGAGAACTTCGTATCGCCTAACATGCAATCAATGAATGTACTTC
This sequence comes from Thymelicus lineola, assembly GCA_963932265.1. Classification (NCBI taxonomy): domain Eukaryota; kingdom Metazoa; phylum Arthropoda; class Insecta; order Lepidoptera; family Hesperiidae; genus Thymelicus; species Thymelicus lineola. The sequence goes on from OZ010686.1 coordinate 10,135,880, forward strand.
GTTGTTTCTTTTAACTTTTATAATTTTGGTAGGTTTATCCTATCAGAGACCATTAAATTCCCTCTCCCTCTCCCTCTCCTTCCCCTCCCCTTCCCCGTGTTATTTTAATTTCAAGTAAGCGTTCGTCTCGGTGGGTGGACCCACCTAATCAGTGCTCTAAAAAAAAGATTACTCATAGAAAAATTATGGTGACTGTCTGGTGGACCAATGCCGGACTTGTACATCACAGCTTCTTACCGAATGGCACAACAGTGACGTCAGATATCTAGTGCCAAGAATTGCAAACAATGGTGGGGAAGCTCGCAATTCAACAAAAAAGACTGGTCAATCGCTCTCATCCTTTGCTTAGCCACGACAACGCGCGAGCTCACACTTCACGACAGACCATCGCAAAACTACAAGAGGTACAGCTGGAATCTCTACGTCACCCACCTTACTCACTGGACTTTGCTTCAACAGATTTCTACTTTTTTCAAAATTTAAACAATTTTTTAAGTGAGAAAAAGTTCAACACCCGAGAGGCAGTACAAAACGCTTTCGCTGACTTCGTTCCGTCCGGCAGAACTCTACAGTAAAGGGATAAACTGTCATCAAAATGGCAAAATTGATAGATAATTTCGACGCTTGAAAGGAAAAATTGTCTAAGCGACATTGAGCTAACTTTACAGGTGAGCAGTTTAAAGTTGGAATTTTTTGAAAAAAATCATATATTTTTTGTAATCCTCCGATTTTTTGTAATACCGACGTTATTCTTACTGTTTTGGATTCCTTATTTTATATTGGGGCATATAATATACAACAACTTTTCTAAAAATTCAACTTTAAACTGCTCTCCTGTAAATTTAGCTCAATGTCGCTTAGACAATTTTTCCTTTCAAACGTCGATTTGGGCCAGTACTTTGATTAGCTAAAATAAAAAAAATACCAAATTTTTATATTTTAAAAATTTCATACAAATCTCCAATATATTCATAGATATTAATATTATTATAAACTTTTGCTTTGTGCGCTTCTCATACTCATATGAATATTTCCATAAATTATTCTTGAAAAGGGCTACAAATTCTAATAAAGTTTTCTTTAACAGATTAAAATATTACCTAAACAAGAGGTAGAATAATGAATTCAATTTATTCGCTATGTTCAGTGTTACATAAAAGTTAATTGGTAATCTTTAGGTGAATGACTTCAGTAGGTAGATAAATTAGCATACCTATTGAATGGTGTTATTTTTTGTCTTTTACATTGTCTCCAGCTGACCTTTATCCATTAAATCAAAGAATATAAAACAGGTGTGGTATAAAATGGTATTCTATAGAGGTTGATTTTGTTAAATTATGTTTATAGTCTAAGAGCTACTGAATCATCTGACTAACCCGTTTCCCACAAAGCTAGAAATTTATGAAATGATATTTTATTATCAGTCAATTAATAAAGTACCGTTCTGGCAGACATCTCGCGATTGCGTCATCGTCCCTTAAATATTTGAAAATGCAAAAATTATAACAGACGGAACATTCTTGCGGCTGCAAGTATTTACCAGAAGAGTACAAAGGGTTATTTTTTAAGTGGGTGTGGATGGATGGGTGGATGGAAAAAAAATCTGTTTACCTACTTAATAATAATTTTCATGCGGGTTCCATTCCTGGCTAATAATATTGATTTTTCAAAAATCAAATTATGCAGTTTTCTTTTTCAAAATCGGTCCCGAGACTCGTTTGACCACTTTTCGCTATTTCTCATAGTTTTGAATTTATCCATCCACTCTTCTGGTAGATACTTGCAACTGCTAGAAATGTTCTGGCTGTTATATTTTTTGCATTTTCAAAAATTTAAGGGACGATGACGCAACCGTGAACCGTGAACCGTGCCAGAACGGTACTTTCTCAATTGATTGATAATAAAACATGATTAAAAAAATTCTAGCTTTGTGGGAAATGGGTTAGTCAGCTGCTGCACTAGCTCTCTTACTATTATGGCTAGCCTTGCCTTTTTTTTTTTCGCTGGGAAAAATGCATTACGCGTCCCCACCCGTCGGGGGACGGGAGGGGTATGTGGGACTCCCGGGGATAACTTCCGGTATACCCACTAAACAACCCAGCGGCACTCCCGCTCCCGCATCGCCTTTGGTGGCGGGGTTCTGGGAATCGGCATATCCTTTGCTTCCAGTTCCCCGCCGGCGCGGCGTTTGCCCGCCTTACAGCGGCGGGCCCTTCACGCCCCTCCTACACACGGGAAGGGGCTCGAGGATGACTGTGAGTGCTCAGTCATCCTCGTTCGTCTGGGTGATAAGCGGTGCAATGCGGGCGAGGGCGCATGGCTAGCCTTGCCTAATCTAACCTAGCCTAGCTAAAGCAAACCTAAAATGAGTAAACATGAGATTTATATACTCGTAATACCTGTTAAAAATAAGTAGCAATTGTTTCGGTTGCGGGTACCTACTTAGGCCTATTATTAAGATATTTATCCTGAAAAAAATGACATGATAAGTGTATCATCAGTATACCTATATGAATAAAATATTTTGACTTTTTGACTTTTGACTTTAGAAGCGAAACAAGGGGTTAGGATATATAGGCTACTTCTGGTTAGGTTTGATTTTGTATTTTAATTACGTTTTATCTTTATTTTCTGCCAGTTAAATGACAACACATAACATATATTTTTCAGTAGGTATATTTGATCAACTGTGAATACGAATAATACATAATATAAAATAATATTATAGCCAATACGAATGTCAAATCTCATTATTTTCATGCGGCAAAATCAACGGGTGCGATTCCTGGCTAATAATATTGATTTTTCAAAAATCAAATTATGCAGTTTTGTTTTTCAACAAAGTTTTGTTTTTCGGTCCATTGTGCATATTATGCACACTTGTATAAATGATTAAAATAACCACTTTGGGATATTTTTCATCCCCGGAAATATGGATCTGTTACTGAACTACCTATGCAATGGAATGAAAATTCGTTTTAGTATAAGTACAGGTACCGTTTTGAAAGTTTTTACTTATTTATTGCATTGTTATTATACCTACCTATTGTAATACATGTTTTCAAATTATAGAACTGGGGAATTCGGCCCGTAAAAATAAAATATGAAATTTACAAAATACACCAAAAAAAATTACCAGCTAACAATTTTGAGGCCGAAACGAAGCAACAATGGCTTCCTGTTACATTTCCTACTCGATTTAAATTTAATTATTATTGTAACATAAAAATATGTATGCCTAGATAAAGGCGATGCACTTATTGCACGCACTTGTAACTCAACGTAAACTTGCGTGCTTGCTCCCATCATACGACATTTTGAACAGGGACTTGCTAGCACGTGTTGCTATCATTTTATTAGATAGATAGACGGTTAGGTCGACGGATTACCTTACGGCGATACGGCAATGACCCGAGCGGCTAGACCGTAGTGCCAGTGAACTCCGCTCCGGCTTGGCAGTTGCACAGGCGATGTGAAGTCGCAAGTCGCAAGACGCAAGTAGATACGAGTGGGTTATCTATCAGAGAGAGCGAGTACCCACAGGACGCGAGTTCTCGGCCGCGCACAACCGTCCAGTTTGCCACTCCCTCGGATACTCGCCTCGCTCAATGTCTCCGATCATTCATTCGGTACCGTGAAACAACGTTGCATATTTATGGCACTGGCTGATTCGCCCGTCATTACCTAATCTCGTATTCTGTACCTACCTGTCAGTAACATTCTATTGTATGCTTATAGGGAAAATAACACTGATGTTTCAATTAACGTAGACAAAATTATAAGGAAAATTTACTATTCTAAGTACCTACTAGCTACAATATAAATTAAGTGTACTAAATCTTATATATAAAATTCTCGTGTCACAATGTTAGTTACCATAGATACTCCTCCGAAACGGCTTGACCGATTTTTATGAAATTTTATATGCATATTCAGTAGGTCTGAGAATCGACTACTATCTATTTTTCATACCCCTAAGTGATAAGGGTTGTCCATCCTTAACATTTTATTTTTATTTTTTAGACAATTTTTTTTATTTTTTTATTTATTTTAATGTAGCACCAATTGTAGCATTAAAAAAACATCATTTTTCATCCCGCTCGATAACTGATCAATTATTAGGCGATACGATCAGCCCGATACGATAGGCCCGGTCAGCTAGTAAGTATAATATAATATAATATAAATTAGGTGACCCGTCTGCTCGTTTGCCTGCTCTAAGCAAAAAAAAACTTAACTATTCTCGGCAAAATCAATGCATAGGTACATTACATAATTATTTATGATATTTATATGAATAAATAACCTCCTTTTTTGTTGTCTGTTAAATAGAAGTGAATAATAAGTTGAATCCAAAAAAAAAATTTTTTTTTTAAACGCTTTTATTTCAATTTTTTTTTTGATTTTCGTGTATTGTCATCGGAAATACACATGTCTGCCAAATTTCATCAATTTTCATTAAAGGGAAGTCATTCAAATTAACGTTACAAGATTTGATTTGATGCTTTGATGCTCCGAAGTGAAAGTAAATAAAAGCGTTTAAAAAGATTGGAGCACCGGACGCGCGGCTGTCCAAAGTATGCATCTTTATTTAAAAGAAAATAAAAAAATGAACATCAATCCGCCCTGCTATCAAAAAAGATGCATGATGCACCTTTTTGAAATCCTTATTATGAGGTCTTTAATTTGGTACCCATATTGCATTATTCAATTTTATTTTATTTCTGATACCTACTTCAAACAGTGATATCTCACAGCCTCCATATTTTTTTATTTCACTTATCAAAGAACACACATATAATATCAAGACGAAGCTAACGATATTTTAATTATACAAACCGTTCAGCGGTTTGGAAGATGTAAGAGGTAATAAGAAGATACGCGCGAAAAATATATCCCTTCTTGGCAGTCGGGTAATAAATGAATGTACATTAGGTCACCACACGAATTTAGCCGTATTGGGGCGGGTCAGAATACTGACCCAAACCCATGCAGGTATAAATTAGGGTGTCCCCATTATCAAATCATTATCAAAATTCAACAGACGCGGTTGCCACACGGCGCGGCGTCCCTCCGCGTCCTATGTGTGGACTATGTGGAGCACTCTAAAAAATAAGAAAATAAAATCTTGTATCTACAAGATCTGATGTAGGTATATTCAAGAATTAGCACATAACAGATAATTACCACAATTAACCCTCATTACACACGTAATTGCTACTAATGCTATTACGTAATACGTTTATTATTGTGACTTCTATAATGATTTAATTACAGCATATTATTATTAAACCGTCGCGTCGATTAGTCAATATTTCAACATATACCTCTACCTTCTTGCTACTTAGGTAGGTACTATTATAGTACCCTATTACTATGTTTACGCAGCCCAAAACCCGTTGGTACCTCACAAAAATTATTAACAAAAAAACTGACTTCAAATGATGTTCATCCTTTCCAATAAAAAAGAATCATCAAAATCGATTCACCCAGCCAAAGGTTTGAGGTAACAAATAAAAAAATACAGTCGAATTGAGAACCTCCTCCTTTTTTTGAAGTCGGTTAAAAATTGACAAAATCGTTTTTAATTCTTTTATAAATTAGTACGTGGCCCATTATCTACATTTTCACGATAAAACAGTTGCACTACGTTTATCTGTAAAATCAAGCATCATTTATTTATTGAATTCTTTCCGTACTTCTAATTTGTTTCCTAATTACCTACGTAATTACATCCATTTATCAAGGAAAACTTATATTTTATCTTTTTTACCTAACATTAAAACATATTCTTAAATGGAAAAGACGCAGAAGACGCTTGATGTCGAATTGTTATGTCGTGATTGTTGTTGAAATTACATTTTTTGAACCTTGAACCACAGGTTGAACTACGTTTTTCTCAGTACACATAAAGAAAATTTCTCTCATTCATTTTATTGCTTCACACACGATGTACCTACATCTGTAACCTACATAAATCATAATCATAATAAGATATTATATTATATATAATAAACAGAAACCTATGTTTTTGAGCTACACGCACTACCAATGCCCGGAAACAAAAGGAAAAATCTTAGTTCCCATTACGTGAGTTGCGTGGTAGTCAGTTTCACGGATTTCTTTAAGTGATCTACTTACTCCAACTTGTGCTATTCGAGAAAGCTTGTCTATTGAAATATGTATCATATAAGTGAAATTACATTAATAAAGTGCAGTACTAACTTGTCGCGTAAGTAATGCACTGCAGTAGGAGGATACCCAAAGCACTGAACTGTTTCAATTGGACCATTTTTTACGCATCGATGTTTTACTAAATTATGGTCGGATTTCCAGCAAAATCAATATAAATGGACGTGTTGTTAAGCTTTAGAAAGTTATGTTAATTGGGCAAATACGAATAAGGAAAGTAATTGCAAAGAAAACTGAGAAAACACTGAAAAATATTCTAGGAAAATAATCGAAGAAAACAGACTAAATCGAACCTACAGGTGTAAACAAAAAACTTATCTAAATGAATGCCACTGAGATAAATGTTAAATAGAGTAGAATGTAGCTAAACTATCATTACGGTGAGGGATTGCAGGCACATTAACCCGGCAACAGGTTACGTTCCGCCTGTATCACTTAACAAGTTTATAGTTTAAAACTAAATAGGTACAACACGCTTTTATAGATACAAAAAAAATATGATTGTACAGAACTCCTTTACTTACTCGTCTGGGGTAAAACAAGAATAGTAAACAAGACGTACTTATATCTATTTATGCTTGCAAGATTTGCCCCACATAAACTAAATAATAAAAGCGTTCAAAACCAAAAATAGGCCCATATTAATTGCATGAATACCGAGTTATTATTTGTTATATAATTTAAGGGCGAATTATCTGCGTCATTATATTAATTATTGTGATAAGAATCACGCACGAATAATTTCAATAATATGAATATTATTTATTTATTTAATCTTTTTTGCAAGACCTAAATCAGGTATTTTACAAAGGGCGGACTTAATGCCTTGAGGCATTCTCTACCAGTCAACCCAGGGTGAAGGTGAGAAATTGCGGTAGGTGGCAAGACTGAACCATCAACTAATATGTCAATATTTATTTAGCTCTATGGCAAAATTTACAGAAACTCTCCTATTACTTCTGTACTGAGTTCTGAGTTCTTCTTAAAGCATAAACTATGAATTAATTCATGTGTGGAGTACTGCTGTCACATTTGGGCCAGCGCGGTGCCGCCAAATGTCACCTTTCAGCTTTGGATTCGATGGAAAGGGTGCAATGAGGCTCACTGACGACCCAGACCTGGTAGTAACCAATCTGCAAAGCCTCACACACAGGCGCAGAGTAGCCAGTCTCTCGGCATTCTACATTTTGGAGAGTGTGCTTAGGAATTGCACGAATTAATTCCCCCATCCCCGTTCCTCCATCGAACAACTATCGTACGGCAAGCATCCATCCATATGACGTGAATATCCCACCGCTGCAAACGACGCGATGGTTTTACGTTGTAAACGAAATGTGTTCCTGTCCACCTACAATGTAGGTGTCTTTAAAAGAAGAGTGGCATTAAAATTTATTGAGTTAGTGCGTTCGCCATCTTGGACTTCATCACCACTTACCATCAGGTGGGATTGTTGTCAAGCACTACTTAACTTATTTCATGTAAAAAAATGAATAATATAACTTTTTATTGTGAGAAATAAGTAATAATAATTATCTAAAAATTATATTATATTAGTCCAATAAATGAAGTGACTGATGAATATCTGGTGGCATCACTACATCCTGGTGGAATAAAAACACTCTGTTGTCTTCTCTTATTAAATTTAAAATAGCAATACCGGATTATTTGAAATTGAATGCAAAATGGCATTACCTAGAAAATTAACAAGCACTAAGCGTAGGCCCTGGTTAACTGGAGAGCTGGATGTATAATTCGAGCGGGCGGGTTGACCTAGTGGCAGAGGCTCGTTGAAAGTGACATCGGTGCATAATGACGGTGGCAGGGAAGGTGGTCGCGTCGCCAGCAAGAGGGCAGAGCGGGTACTGTGCGCGCGCACCTCGCCATGCGAAGACGTTCACCACATGGCGCGTCGTCTGACGCTGCTCGCGCTGATCGCGTTCGCGGCCGCGCGCCGACCGCCTCAAGCCTCCTCCGATGTCTCCGACTCAGAATCCCTAGACCCCTTCGCGCTATGGGAAGATTACGAGGACACATACGAAACACCCATCTCATCCACCACCAAACCAAGTGTCAAAGTGCTACTGAAGGGTAAAGTACCCGAATTCAAAGTGATGAAAAACAAAAGTGAACTTAAGGAAAATCGTGAAGATAAAAGTAAAATAATTAGAACTACTATTAACATACATAGTCATACTAACATTATAGTGACAAAACGCCCAGTGTTGGTCAGCTTACCTGATCGGGTAACGCGAGTTCCTTTACCGTCTGGTATCAGGGTCGGTGATCATGAAGTGTGGATAGACGATGTATTAAATGTTACTGAAAGTGTTACGATGAAACCGACGACTTCGACGTCTTCGACGTCTTCTCGTCGGCCAAGCAGCACGCGTAAACAAACAACAACGACGCGCCGCCCTCCGAGAACTACGCGCCGTCGACCGTCGTCCACCACGCGTCGCCAGTACACAACTCGGAAACAGTACAAATTGAAATCAACAAAAGAACCATTGAAGAGGAAGACTACTTGTCCACCTAAAAGCAGTTGGTGGTTGTCTTCATTCTTTCAAGAAACAAGTAACCAAAAGTCACCAAAAAAGCAAGTAAAAACAGGTTGGTTTCTATTATGCTTTTCATGCAATTTTTTTCTGATATTAGAACGGATGTAAAGGCGCTTTTCTGTATGAATCTAGAAATAGCATCACAGTTACAGGACTTGTGTCTCTATTATAACCCCACCACTACATGTCAGGGCGGATTGGTGGAGGTGTGGTATTTTTAAATAAGCCCTTTAGTTAGACAAAGTGACATAGTCAGAATATGTACTACAGTAATTTTATCTTCTGCTTATATTTACGTTTAAAAAACATGCGTGAAAGTGTAACAACGATGCATTTTAAGGAAAATAACATACAGAAGGTAACTGGTTGGTTAAGTAGATATGGCTAGATAAGAATAAGGTGTTGCATTATTGTTGTTACTGTAATCTTCACATATGCAAATTGTTGTTAACGTCAGGGTCTGATAATATCTAATAAAAGATTGGAATTGGAATAAGAAAATTGATACAATTTTCTCATTATAAATAATGGAACACCCATTCGACATATGGAATTTCCCATAATTATTACCGGAATATAACAATATTAATAAAAATAAAATATTTAGTAGCTTGGTGCCGACTTTAAATTTATGCCGAAAATAAAAGTTTTATGTTGGTGTTATTTAAAAAAAAAAACTTATTTAACTGGCCATTCATCAATTACGTAAGAACTATTTTAATTTAGACCCCACCTTCTACTCTCAAGTAAAAGCACTTATGATATGTGTTATTATATTAATGTAAGGTATGTATTATTGACTTATTGTAACTCAAAGTTACATCCAACCATTTTAAGGAGAATGGAAAAGATTCCACAGACGATCACTTCCGGTAATTTTCTCATAAGTGCACTAAACACTTACAAAGAAATCAATTACCCTATTTGCGCGAAATCATGAATAAAGTTGACTTTCTTTCCTATTCAACATTTGTATACCGTACAACTTAAATGCAGATTTAACGGTATTACAGGTACCTGCTTAACATAATAGGAATTTCCCAACTCTTTCCTTATTTTATAAAAGATAAAAGTCTCATTACATTCTCAGTTATCTTCATATGCCACACGGAATGAATGTCGTGATGCTAACTGTGTTTTGTGTTTAAATTATTTGTCATTCGGGTCAATTATTCTTAGAAAAACTTACAAAATCAACAAAAAGTATAACATACTTACTTAGATAGGTACTAATCCATTTCCAAGTTATTATGTAATTGCTCAGATTATAGAATAAAAAACTGTAAATATTATTACCGATGATTTTATTTGGTTTTAAGCCTCTAACAGCTTAAAGATGACATCGATCGATCGTGACTTTAATATTTCTTCTTTATTTAAGAGGGTCTAAAGTTTAAGTAGAGGTGCGATAAAAGACTGCTGTTACAAATGAAGCCGAATGAGTTTATTGAAGAACTACGTAATATAATAAGTTTTCAAATAACGCGAAAAAAATGTATAGTTAATGTTCCTACATTACAAAACACAATTACAATAGTAGTGATCCGAGTTTACAAAGCAGCAAAATTACAGATAACAGACAAATTAATTAAAACTTACAGAAGCTGCACTTTCCCCGTCCCAACTTTTGATATCTAGTTAGAGCGTATTCCAAAACTGCTCGTGGTATTCGAATCTATTATTATTTATCCTAGCCAAAAGTCGGAAGATAGGTAAATAGATAAGTTAGATTGATAAGATATATGAGAGTACCTATCGGAATCTGCTGCCACGACATACAAATTCTCATGCAATTGCTCCTCAGGCCTATTAATAATTTAAATGTCATGGATATGAACTAAAAAAACAGAAAAACAGTCGTTTGTACTCATAGATTTCTAATTTTGTACTATATTTGGTACTAGCTGTTGCCCGCAGCTTTGCACGCGGAAATTATGCTTATCACCCCCTTGGCCCCTTGGGCTTTTCACCCCTTCTGATATTTTTCTAAAATGAAAGTAGCCTAAGTTATTCCTTGTTACATCAGCTATCTGCCAGTGAAAGTCCCGTCAAAATCGGTCCAGCCATTTCAGAGATTAGCCGGAACAAACAGGAAGACAGACAAAAATTGTACAAAATATTGTTTTGGTATATGTACCGTGCATCCAAGTGCACTTAGTAAAAAGCGGTTATTTTAATATTAAAAACAGACACTCCAGTTTTATTTATTTGTATAGATGTATAGATTTAAATGTACGTGTGTATGTGCAGGTTTTTTCACGAAAGTGTATCACTGGTTCATGAGTTCGAAGTCATCGTGGTTTTTTGATGGCTGGTTTGAAGACCCTGAACCGAAGACATCCACCACCACCAGCACCACGACACCTATCCCGCCTTCGACCTCCACGAACAATTGGTTTCAAGTGTTCCTCGATTCAGAAGAAAATGATGTTACCGACTCAACGAGTACTCCAAGTAATTGTCTTATTTTTTTAGTTGCTTACTGTATATCTTATTTACTGTTGTCAGATTAGCCGGAACAAACTTACAGACATACAGACAAAAATTCCCTTAGTAATAGTTTTTCTTAAACTGCCAAGTAGAGGCATCGATCAATTAGTTTTATTTTAATTATGTGTGATGATAATATCATTGTATTTTTAGTCATATTCTATAGACTGACAAAAATTTTATGATTCTAGACAAGAAAACTCCGAAAAAAATGGCAAGGAAAAATTATAAGAGTTACCAGCTATTGAGAGCGTACCCTGATGGTCAGTGGAAAATTCGTGCTTTACTGGAGCTCCAAGAAGACGGGGATGGCTCCGGCCTGATGTGGTGGACACCACCTTCTCTCAACGGCTCCTCAGATATTCTAGTCCCGCCTGATCTCTTAGTAGACGTGAAAGACCATTTGAAATCAAATAAGATAGATTTCGATGTAATTATCTGGGACTTACAAGTAAGGTTTAGACATTTCAATTCAAAATTGGTTTGTATTAGTAAGTTTGGGTAAAGGGAAGTTTAAAGATAAATTAAACTTTATGTTAATTGTTTTAGAAAGCAATATCGTATGAGAATCCCCGGCTTTCAAAGAAACAAAGACTGGAGCTGGAACAATTGCGTGGACATCCCATGACGTGGCGACGGTATCACCGATATGCGGATATTTTGCGATATTTAGAATATTTGCAACATTCCTACTCTGATGTAGTTGAATTATTGCCACTTGGTCGTTCTTCTGAAGGACTGCCGTTAGTAGCTGTGAAGGTAATTTTAAGATTTTGATGACCTTTAGATACATATGTATTCCTTTAATTCTTCTTAGGAAGCATGGAGACCCTTATTATCTCACTAAATCCTAATTATAATCTGGAACTTTTCTGACGGTGCCTAGCATAACAAATTCGTTGTAAAATCTACTATACCATAAGGTTTTTTTTTAACTTTACCTTATAAAAGTTTTCACACAGGTGTCATTACCAACAAACGAAACGCATTTGGTGAGTTTAAACAAAGGTGAAAAGAAAAAATGGAAACTTAAGAGCTACGCCAAACCTGCAGTGTGGATTGAGGGCGGGGTACATGCGCGGGAATGGATATCTCCAGCTGTGGCGTCCTGGATTTTGCACACACTTGTTGAAAGTAAGTGAAATACAGACCGTTATTGTCACCAATTAATATAATATTTTCGATAGCAAAGAAGCACAGGGAGAAAAGAAAGAATTGACTCCCAAGCGACAAGCCGGAACACGATGAATCGTTTGGTGGATCAGGTGAATGACTCAAGCAAGAGGGTAGCAGGCAAGCTTCACTGAATGATAACAATTCCAGTAATATTATTAATGACTTAATAATAAATAATAATCCCGGCATCTGTCGTGTCTTATGACATCTTAGTATGCCTATATGGGATTGAGTTCAGTATTCCAATCTAAGCCGCCCCAATAAACTAGCTAATTAATTAACTAAACATTCACTTTTACGTGTTTAATTAATTATTATAAATTATTAAATATATTTTGTTTTGTATGTAATGGATTTATAAACGACTGGCTGTAACATTATCTATTTACATAATTTAACACGCTCTGCCGGTGCAGATAATATCTCCATAGAAACTTGGTATACGGGTACCACTAACTAGGAAGGTATTTAGTCGTTTTATGTGTAACAAGACAAAGGTTATCTGCTTTCTTTCATAGCTTCGCGAATGTAATTATTTCGAGCAGAAGTTGAAATGTTCAGGGGCAATGATAATTACTTGCGTGTCAGTAAGAGAAAACAATAAAATATTCCGTAACCAAGGAGTGCTTTTTATTAATTTGTACCATAATGCTCATTGGGAGGTTTTAGAACATGAGTAGGTTATGTGTTTTGGTTGAGTGAGTCGAGGCAACTCTAGTTACTGGGTTCGAATTTTCTCTCTGAATATGATGGGAAAAGCAAAACCACGACTTGATTTTCGCGATGTTTCCAATGTGTTGTTTATCCTGTATTCGAGGAGGTCATAGTGTTGTACCTAGATATGTTAAATAATACCTACAGTTATCAAATTAAATGTCACCTTCATTAATTTCATCCTCAAATTCCTTTGAGGATTATATGCATAGCATGATCATTTCATGACTCTTCGGTTTAATTTTGCTTTATTTTGTGTCTGTAAATAAAATATATAAATAATTATACTTACTCGTATTATATCTCGTTTTAATAAGTTTATTATATTTGCTAGCCAAGCGCTTGTTCGGGGGAATGTTAGAATGTGCGTTATTCTAACATGAATAACGCTATATTTTATTGCTATTCTCGTCAGGTCCAGACCTGGAAATGCTCAAAATGGCCGACTTCTACATTCTACCTGTGTTGAACCCGGACGGCTACGAACACTCACACACACACGACCGGCTATGGAGGAAAACTCGTTCCCGTACTTCCGATAACTCCGACGATTACTATACCGGCTGGTAAGCTATATCTACTAATTCTAAGAAGTAATTATGTAATATTATATCCATGTTCTTATATTGTTTGATCATTTCTATATAAATATTATTTTTGACTAGGCTCTTAGTTATCCATCGTAGTTAAGATTCATAAGTGCGGTCCAGTCAGGAATACAGTGAATGACCGCTAAGGCTAAAATTTCTTCCGTTTTTGAAGGACACATAAATAGTCATCGTCTCGCTGTTAATTATATTTTCAGTTAGCTTTTCACAAATGGTGCAGCTTAGTCGAGTGGAAATCGCTCCAATCCTGGTCATTTATGAGGACGTCCTGCTGGACACATGACGCCTTTACACATTATACCTACCTACTAGTGATTGTGTGTGTTGTGCTGTTTATCGTCTTTCATAGGAAAACATATCTATATAATTAGACATCTTAATACAAAATTCAATCTATTCATAATATTCTAATTCAATCCTGTATTACGATTTACGAATTCTTCGGTCGAATCCCTTATCTTTCAATTTGCAATTTTACGACCGTTTCCAATATACCTCCTAGATAGTTGCAATGCAACTGTCAAAAAGTCACAGCATTATAGTGTTAGTTGTTATTAATTTTCCTACTAAGGTATCCAGAGATTATTGAAATGGAGATTAAATGGAGTTAGAATTGGAATTGAATATATGAGCCGCTATAGCCGTTTTAGTGTAGTTAAAGTATAATAATTTTGGCAAAACATAGTGTTTTAAACTCTACATCTAACGGAAAACAAAGGAAACACTGGTACATGTAACTGTTTAAACCGGACGTCTTTTTATCACAGTGTAAATGTACTGAGAAAGTCCAAGTCACTTAAATATTTACAAAAAAATTATCTTCCATAGTCTACCTACTAACCTCCTCCATAATAAGACAGTTAACTGTTTTACAAATAGATGACTACAATACATTAATAGCCCACTACTGAACACGGGTCTCTCCTCTTGAGGAGGCCTAGAGCATACTCCATCACGCTGCTTCAGTGCGGATTGGGGTTAGTGGCCAACCCGATTCTTTACAAATAGATAAAAACAATTAATTAATAATTAATTACGCTTCACGCATAATACAAAAACGAACAAAAGAAAAAATCTGACAAAAGTTTCTAACTAAAGTTAGAACCACCACCATAATCACAAATTATTATATATTTTTTTATTTATTGTTTATGTACACAATAAATTATAAAAATTATTATCATCTAATTCAGAGTAGATAGATAACTAAATAATATTGAAAAGTATTTTATAGTTAAAAGAGAAGAGATTTGACAAGGCCAATCACCAATCAAGGAATGTATGTATCACGTCAACAAAACTAAAATATCTTGAACCTAAGTTAACTTACTGACGTTCAGTTCAGCTGTTCCTTTCTATTTTGACCTCATCAGATCCTGACCATATTGGTCTCCTCGCCTGTTCTAAGGAACGACCTCGCTATTGTCCTATAGCTATCTATAATTTACTAGCCTGGTCCTACAGCTATAGTAGGAATGGTATACATGTACCATAAGGTTTGTTAAAAGTTAAAAAAAATAGTTACGTTGGCATCCAAAAAGTTCACCAAGCTTACTCGAAACTTCCTTTGATGAAGTCTGTTTGACACTTTCAAACTTATGTTTTTTTATACAGGTTACCGTGGAATTGGGGTCAAACGGATTGCGTTGGAGTAGACGCGGATCGCAATTGGGATTATCACTGGGGTGAACAGGACTCTTCACGTGACCCTTGCTCGGAGAACTACGCTGGACCTCACCCTTTCAGCGAACCGGAAACACGAGCCGTTTCTAACTTCCTGTCTGAACGTAAAGGGCAGATAAAAGTAAGAATATTTATTTTTTACATTAACATAATTAATGAGCAATGAGAATGGTTCCGATCACCGCCACCCAATAACACCGAATTGAAAGAAATGCTTTTAGCTCAAGGATTAGTGGAGCTCATCAATCTGGTATTGATGAGCTCAACTAATCCCGGTCATCATGACTCAGTACAGAGCACGGATGTACAGAGTACCTCGTGTGGTACCGGAGCCACTTCGTAGAATAGCACCACTTCTACTTCTTCTTCTACGTCTTAAGATGAACATGGACAAGACGAAAGTCCATGGCGTTGTGTTCGAGCAGTGTGTGTCGGCAGCGATGACATATGGATCCGGGACGTGGTGCTTTACTATTGGCTATTGTGCATTATAAGCTCAGAGTAGCACAGCGAGCTATGGAGAGGGCTATGCTCAGTATTTATCTACGTGATTGCATCAGAAATGAGGAGATCCGTAGATGAACAAGGGTAACCGACATAGCTCAAACAATTTGCCGGCTGAAGTGGCAATGGGCTGGCCACATAGTGCAAAGGGCCTATATATAACCGTTGGGGAAGAAAGGTCCTCGAATAGCGCCCACATCTCGGAAATAGGAGCATAGGACGCCCCCCAACCAGGTGGACTGACGACCTGAAGAAGACAGCGGGCATCCGCGGGATTCAGAAGGCTCAGGACCGGTCAGAGTGGCGCAAATTAGGGGAGGCCTATGTCAAGCAGTGGACCTCCAAAGGCTGATGGATGGATGGACAAAGCATAGAGGAGACCTAGAACATACTTCACCGTGCATATGCGTAGAGGTCATAGGTACCTATAAAATTATAATCCTGTAAAATGATAATGATCTTCATTAGAGTAACACGCAATATGCGCATTTTTTATTCCTACTTCAGGTACCTACTATGTATGCTGATTGGAGTGCTTCTTGAGGCATTTATAAACCAGTAAAATAAAATTTACCACTCCTTACAAAAAACTGCACAACTTTCTCAAGTTAGGATTTCTGAGCAACTACAAAACTAGATACTTACTTACCCAGTCTTTTAGCAAACTTTATCACATAAAACCTATCTCAAACATGATTCATCTTAATTGTCGGTCTGACTATGAACGCAACATCCTTTCGAGAGAAAAGCTATTTAAAATAGTTGCACGGTAAAATCCACGACGATACTGCCTTCTGGGAAAACCGTTTATATTTACTGGTTTCATTTCGTCTGTACGAGTAGTTTAGTAGATTAAAAATAAAATATTATAAGTTTAACTGTACAAACACGAGATTATAAACTTCGTTGTACATTTGTAAAAACTTTTTTTAACATAATTTGAATAACAAATGAAAGTACACCATAAAAAACTTAACAAGAGTGTGTAAGGCATCGCAGCTGCAAGGTTCCGTAGTTGTGACCCTACCAAAAACAAGACTACCAGCCATTGAAGTATAATGTCATAGAACAGACATCTGAAACAAAATGTGTGTCCCACCGGGAGGTTCTGTTTTCAAAATTGAGCCACCGTTCTCTTTTCAAAATCGAACGAATTCATTTAAAATTGAAGCCCATTGGCACCAATTCATTCATCGTGTTCGCAGTGTCGGTTCTATACGCTAGTAATAATACTTCAATGCTACCAGCTGTAGTACCTTTTACATTAATTGTAATTATATACTACTACTATCGTGACTTTTTCAATCGATAATCTAAAACCAACCAATAAGTTGGCAGATATTAATTACACTAAACAAAATTTATTAGGTATATCAAAAATAATAATTTTAACGTTAAACTTAACAAGTGAATTTCTTACATCGAAATGCTCTTGAGTTTTGACACAGCCTTCAATATTTTTTAATAACCTATCCAAAGTTACTGTGTGTTATAATAAATACCTGTAGGCAAAGATGTTATAAATTATAATATCTTTGCCTGTAGGTATAGTAATAATTTTATAAATCCATGCATCCAGAACAGACAAATACTGCATAGTTCCTTCCTAGTGTCTCTACCTAATGTATACGTATATTATTATAAGGACGGATAGCCTGACGGACGCGACGACGCGACGATGCACGACAGACGCACGTTTTGACTACCGAACCCCAAAAAGATTAAAAAGTATGAATATGATCTGGTTAAAGTTGAATAAATAAAATGTAGGCTAAAGATGAATTATGCTTCACTTAGAATTTTAAAGGGGCATTAATTGAACAAATTTTTAATTTCATGTGTAAGTAAACATAAAAAAACTAATAATTATAATGTAAATAGTTTACGGTGATGAGTTAGTAACGGCAATGGTACCAAGACACGTGCTGTGATCTGCGCCTAGTTATTCGTTCTAATTACTGTAACATGCTTTGCCTCTAAACCGCACGAGTAAAGGTCGTAGCCCATCTAAACGACACCGCTCCCACCCAACCAAAGTATGAGAATTCAAATATAAACTTTAAATCGTGCTCTGTAGATGCAACTATTGAGTGGCAAGGTTGCGGCAAGCTTGCTTCCCGCGCGCGGGCTGCTAATTTTTGTTGTTACTGTAAAGTGCACCTACAGAGCACGATTTTAAGTCTATATTTGAATTCTCATACTTTGGTTGGGTGGGAGCGGTGTCGTGTAGATGAGCTACGACCTTAACTTAACTATAAAGTAATATGTCTGTCTACGTCATAAGCTGTCTGACGGGATTTGATTTCACTTAGGATTTACTGTTTAGCTACCTTATATGAAATGTTGCTATCAATCTAAGTTTTAATTATGATTTTTGTATTGTAGAATTTTTATTTTTTGCGATCATAAACGGCTTAACGACCGCGTAATGATAGACGTGAGTCAAAGATTGTTTAAGTGTTTCCATGCTTCGGAAATCGTGTTCAGCTCTGAAGCTCGGTTGTTATCGATAAAAAAATGTTACAGTACATGGGTTTATTTTATTTTATTTATTTCGGAAAGCATACAGGGTTCGCTGACACCTTGGCTTATCCCTTCATTAATCTAAGCCTCTTCCTATAGGAGACCTTAAGCGTGACTCCTGTGTTCTGTCCTGCTAATTGTTAGAAGCAAAACTCTAATAAGTGTATATTGAACTATTATTACTAGAGTAGTACAATGGTTATTAAGACATTATGTTATTTAGTATTTAAAAGACATTATTTTATAAGTATTTTAATTATTGTAGTGTAGTGCATGTTTCCGTTGTGGGAGGGAGGGATGTCTTAAAGTATACCATCATACATGTTAACCGCGGATTGTAGCAAAGTAGACTACTAAATAACAATGGATTTCCGCAAAGTAATGCCTGATACTATTAACTAAATTATTTTATTTGTTAAATATGACGTAAATATGTATACTACCTTTCACTGACATAAAGTAAGGTTTATGCGTTCCCCTGAGTTACAACTAACACCAATATGTAATATAACCACGACGTAGACCCTATTCCCCATGGTTACAACTTACAACACAGTAGAGCTCCTCTGTAGATTTCTTAAATTTTATAAACAGCTTTAAACCTATTGTATACTTAGTTAGTTAGGTACAGACGTACTGAGGGTAGAAACACTACAAACAGACGACGCGACATACTGAAGTTTGGAAGTAATTATAGATAGTTAAAGTAATATAATCTTTGGTAAGTTAGTGAATGGTACAAAATATGCGTTTTATGGACGACGTTTAAGTAATTTGTGACTCTTTTTAAACGGAGCTAAACCGCACACCGCAGATCGCTAGGGAAATTGTGGCGGAATACGGTATTTGTGCAGTCGTCATTACTTTCGACGGATTTTCTACTACACTTTCGAAGACGATAACTTCTTTTAGTAGGTGTCTGAAAACAAGAAAAGATTTTAGAAACATAATATAATAAATTCGACAGCCTTAAAAATTAAAATTTCAAGAAGCTAAAAAAAAAAACTGCTGGAATTTGGATTGTCTATACAAGAGCGAATCTTAAAATTCGGCGTATTAAATTTTTGATATTTACAAATAGCGATGACACATGAAATTTAACGGAATTTAAAACACTTTTAATGTATACTTAGGTCTGATTAGAATTGTAGAGAACATAACTACACCTGCATTTCGAGAACAACCATGTCAAAAAATGCTCCAGAAATAGTACCGTTGGTAGTTTGAATAAATGAAAGTAACTAATAATTTGTTATGTTTTATTTTATCATGTTAAACATTAAGCTCGCTAATTGTACCGTAATTTGTACCGTAATATTGTGGTCAATAAATAATAAATAAATTAATAAAGTAATGTTGTTAATGTTCAGGTATACATATCGCTTCATGCGTACTCTCAGGCGTGGCTGGTGCCTAGCTCGCAAGCAATCGCCCCTTTCGCTGACGACGGCGTGCTACTGGAGATGGGCAAGCTGGCCACTGCTGCTTTAGCTGATCTTTATGGAACTAAATATCAGGTACATTGGAACTGTAATCTTAATAATTAATAACTTTATAGGTAGTCCTAAATTTAAAAACGCGTCTTATTACTACACAAACACTTCTACAACCAAAAGACTGGTCGTGGTGGACTCTAGACTTCTAAGGCCAGGCTTGAATACGCTGGGATTGAGCCAGATATTTCAGAATCTACCACTTGAATCAACTAGTACGAATCGACTAGTATGAATCAACGCTCGTATGCTTAAAGCAAGCAAATGAGCCATTTCTATCAGGCAGTAAAAACTGACCGTCCATGGAAGTCTAACGGCACAACCAATAAAACCGCTTTTTAATTGACACTTTGCAAATTAGATAATGTGCATCAAAAATACATTCAATTCTTAATTATTAAATGTTTTGCACGGATAGAGTATTCTCCTATATCAATTATTCAAGTTAATATTTATTTATTTATTTATTTGAGATAACAACAGCCACTTAGTAATTACGTACATAATTGTTACCTTACATAAAACAATTAGGCCAGTTAATGTTATCTGCTAATTACAAAAGTAAAATTTTAATGTATATTTTAATGTACCAAGCTATAACTGTATAAAACAAAAGTTTCAATACATTTATAAATTTATAAAAAACGCTATTCTTAGTATACTCGAAACCTGAAAGTAGGTAGATTGTACAGAATCAGAAACAATTTTTTAACATTATGATTTTATAGATACAGTCATGAATATGTCTTGCAGGTCGGAACAGCCGCTGAAATTCGGCAACCCGCATCAGGAATGTCCCATGACTGGGCAAAGGCACGAGCTGGTGTCAAATTCTCCTACCACGTGGATTTACGGGACAGCTATGGGCCCTATGGGTTTCTATTGCCCGGTTCGCAAATAGTTCCCACTGCTCGGGAGACTTGGCAAGCTATAAAAGCTATCGTAGACAATCTAACACCTGGGTTATAATTGACAAGTTTATAGCCTAGCTAAGTACAATTTCTAAACGATGTCCATACATGAAAATGATGCACAAAATTACGTTGCAGTTTAGACAAATGCACGCTATCACAATTTGCTATGCCTTTTAAATCATTGTATTCTCTGTAACTTTCACTGAGATGTCTAGATTTGGCAAAATAAGCATCTAGCTGAATCTGTAATTAATGGATGACTAGGGTTGCCGCCTTAAAGGTAAAATAGTATTTTTTTTAAAACATGGCAAAAAATATAGTACTATTAGGAAATTCAAGGAAAAATTAGAACACATTTATTTTTTGTAATTATTTATTATACTTTTCCATGTGTATTTATTATTAGCTTTGGTTAACAAAGTATTATTATTTTAAAAATAATTAATTAAACTGAGCAATTTAGATCCATGATTCTGAAATTCCCAATGCTGCGTTGCTGTGACTGAAACGTACCCGACGTTTCAGTCACAATTAAAAAAAGCTCGGCAACTGAATTACCGATGAAAATATAGTATTATTCGTGCTATAATATATTAATTATTTTTTTATAACATATAGTACAATTGACTGAAATATAGCACGATACTATTTAATATGGTACAAGTGGCAACCCTAGGCATGACCATTAGCCCACGTAGCTTTTATAAACTCCAAAAAAATGCATTTAAAATGTTATTATAAAATTGTTTATGCTTGCTGACTTGCATAGTGTAAACGTTAATCGTGTAATAAGTTAATTTTAGTTGCTCAATATAGTTTTACGTAGTATGTAAGTGTGGGAAATAAATATTAAAAAACTAAGTATATAAATGACTTTTTATTTAGTTTCGGACAATCGGAGGCAATCGGAGCATATTAACAACGAACTTCTGTGATTATTGATTAAGGTATTAGTTTTTACTTGTACAGATGTAATATTCTACACACCCAAACCCTCCGAAAAAGGTTCCTGGGTTATACCCATGCATCTAACGCAGAGCAGTAAGTATATTATATGTACGTATTATTATGTACATAAATATTATTATGGAACAAATTAAAAAAATCCTTCACCAACAGGATATTTATTATTTAAAAAAAAGTGGCCAAGTGCGAGTTGGACTCGCACATGAAGGGTTCCGTAGCAGCAAGTAACATAATATAAAAGTTCTTGTAGTTCATTGTAACTTTGATCGATGTCTTAATAGTTATGTATTTTTTTATTACAAAAAAACTACTTACTAGATCTCGTTCAAACCAATTTTCAGTGGAAGTTTGCATAGTAATGTATATCATATATTTTTTTTAGATTTATCATTCTCTTATTTTAGAAGTTACAGGGGGGGATTGAGTTTCAGTTCTAAGTATGGGGAACCCCCAAAAGGAGAACCCCAGTTTCCATAGAAACTCAGGCCTAAGTAGACAAGACTGGAAATTGGCTGTTAATTAGATTATTGCAAAAGGTTCAATTTCTCCAATTTTCACGGCTGTCAGCAATGGCCAACTAAGGAAATCCTAGAATGAATCACCTTAATTATAGGTTATGATTATGTCATACTCGTGTCACAGTGCTATTTAATATGTATGTTACACTTACTATAAACCAAACACCTACGAGTAATCATTACAAATGTAATAAATATGAAAGTTTTTCACAAATACTAACACTTAAACTACGAATTTAATGGCTAAAACTAAGTTGGCGGGTGTCTATTATACTATCTACTACTTCAATGGTTTTCACCCAAAACGAATGTCATAAAAAGGTTGTATAATAAAAGCTATTGCATATTTCAAAAGATTTTATTAGTTATTATTATAATATATTAATATTTCGTGTAGTTGTGCAGGAGGCGCTATATTTCGTTAGTACCTTGCCCAATCAAGATACCATAATATACTCATTGTAAGTATGGCCACAGCCACTTCCTGATCTTCTAAAGATGTATAGGGTACGTTATCCAGTGTTCTGGACTTATTCTGAACCTTTGTCAGTCAGAAAACAGGCGATTAAGGAGTCCATATTCATATAGTATTGGTTTGCAAGAAATTGTAGCGAAACTGCGAAACACATTCACCAAAACACAAGTACGAAAGCGAATACAATAGAAAATAAGTTGAATCCTAAAAAATTTTTTTTTTTAAACGCTTTTATTTCAATAATGTTTAGTTTATAAAATTAGCTACAAGTTGTGAAAATTTCAAGTCTCTACGTAAAATAGAACATAGAGAATTATGCGTCTAAAGTCTGAAAATGGTTTTTTTTAATTTAATTTTTTTTTTTTTTTTTTTTTTAATTTTCGTGTATTGTCATCGGAAATACACATGTCTGCCAAATTTCATCAATTTTCATTAAAGGGAAGTCATTCAAATTAACGTTACAAGATTTGATTTGATGCTTTGATGCTCCGAAGTGAAGCTAAATAAAAGCGTTTAATTAAAATCACTGTGTGCGTGTCGATGAGTTTCAATAGTAAATAGGACTCCAAATACGCTGAAAATATTTGATAGTAAAAATATACAAAACACGCGTAGAAAGATAAAAGATCGATGAGAAATATGACAATACAGTGGTGTTATTTATAAATACTATAGTTACCAAAATGACATTATTAGGGATTACATCATCTTTGATGTCAATCGATTAATCGATGTCAAAATAGTCGAAATGTAATTTAATAAAATTAGCGTAACGATTAAATGGTAATTATAATATATTACATAGTTTTGATTTATACGGAATACGAAAATATGTAAAAAATAAATTAATAATATTATAATTATAATCAATAAATAATACATAAAATATATTATTATGTTCCATCAATCGATCAATATCAATCGATTCAATCGGTTATAAAATCGTATGTAATGAGGTAAATACTGTGAAAACTTTTTTGCATTATTTAGTTCATTTGGCAAGAGCAGCTGAAGCTAAGATTTAAATATGTTTATCTTATAAATAAGACGTTTTTTTTTGGTATATAGTTTACACTTGCCTAGTCCGATGTTCTAGCACAGATTACATATGGTTCGAGGCCGAAAATTGGGGTTCTCCTTTATTGCTTTATTCCATTTTTTGTATAAAAATCTTAATGCGGTTCACAGAATACATCTATTTACCACGTTTCAATAGTATAGTGCTTATAGTTTCGGAAAAAAAGGCTGTGACATACGGACGGACAGACAGACAGACATGACGAATCTATAAGGGTTCTGTTTTTGCCATTTGGCTACGGAACCCTAAAAATAGGGATCTCAACGAAAACCGAAGCACAGCGAGGGCAGTTTCTAGCTAAGAATTTGAACTTCGACTAAGACCTCGTACCTATCCATAATTCGACGGACCACTTCACAGAGTACTTTGTTATAATACTGAAACTACTGAAAGACCACTTTGACAAATAGAGTGTTGCTATGTATTGAAGAAAATTAATAGTGAGGGGTGAGTGTCGATATTTCAGTATCGATGCTTGATTCACTTAGAAAGTAAGCGGTTAAAAACCGTTTTGCTTAGGTGTGCAATGGAAACCTAGTGTTACGTTGTTAAAATAGTGTTCGATTCATGTGTTTGTACTTTTTATCTAACTAAAAAACATCTAAAATCAATAAAGATAAGTTGTATTTAATTTAAACAAAATTCAGTCATATTTTTATTAAAAAAATGCATAGTTCATTTTGATTTTAAAAGTCACGCAAAATATCGACAAGAATATTTTTTTCCAGTTAGATTAATACATCCATGATTATTCCTGTATGTGATCTATGTATAATCAGCCTGTGATTGTCATCGTTTTATTGACACATGACAATTTTCTGACAACTGACAACATGTGACAAATGACATAATGAGTAATGACAGAAAAATTACTTTTAGTAGTCTGTGATTATATTTTTAAAAACAGTACTGTAAAACCGTAAAACGTAGATTGTGTTTATATAAACAGAAAAAATTACTTATTGCCCAAAAACCTTTAAAAACAGTAAAACGTAGGTAGTGATAAACCTACTTTGTTATGAACAGTATCAACAGTATTAGGAACTATCTGGTGATAGCTTGAAAAGTACGCTCTACTTTAATTGTATTTGAACCTAAAAATACAATTTAAGACACGAAGATGGCTATATCGCCTCTGAACTCTGCTTCATACACTGGCTCGCTTAAAATCGATCCTAGTTCATTCGATGCATCCGTTTGTTCATTGCTGATATGTTTGGATGGCGAAAGGTATATCGATATATTTAGGTAAGTTTAAAACACAATGAGCAGTAAGTCTATCATTAATTTCGTAGACTGTTCCTTGAACTTTCGTAACTATTTTGCTTTGATAGTCCGAACTTCGTGATTGAATAAAATTCATAAAAATTAGGAGTACCGGTTACTTCTTAGTGTTTTTGTGAAAGTAGTTTAGGTATACCTTTGAACATTTATCAAATTTTGTGACATGATATTTAATAATATGTAATATTAACAATTTCAGAAGTCGCAACATTTCACAAGAAACATTAATGGAGTTAACTGATGATGACCTTAGAAGACTTGGAATAGATGATCCTAATGTGAGAGCTGGCTTGATGAAAGAAGTAAAGAACTTTCCCATGTATGAACAACTAGTACAAAGGTAAACAAATTAGCATTCTATGCTACTTTTTGCAGTATCCTTAGCACTATTTAATTTATATAGTTGAATCCATAACTAGACGGACCACTTTGATAAATAGTGTTGCTATCTATTGCAGAAAATTAATGGTAAGGGGGTAAGGGTCAATATTTCAGTGTTGACAGTTGATTTACCAAAAAATTGAGTTTGAAACGTTTTGTTTGGGAGTGGAATGGAAACCTTTAGTTATGTTGTATATAGTGATCTATTACAGTGGACCCCCGGTAATCCGACAAACATTTTGCAGGGCAGTGTCGGACTATCGAATTTGTCGGATTATAGAGTACTGCCTAAGACCCCCCTATAGTCCGGAATTTTTTACAAAAGAGTACCTTGTAATCCGACAAATTACAGATCCAATGATAAGATTCTATATGTTATATTGTACTCTGAAGTACAAATCATACTTCAATAAGTATGTCCAATTTAGTAAATTAAACAACACAATAGTTTTATTATAAAATTAACGTCATTAAAGTGACGTAATTAGTCAAATTCAAACTAAGCAATCAGAATCAAAACAATACCCTACGTGTCGAGCACAATAGTGGTGATGCGTACCTACAAGTTATAACTTGTTCAATCATGCATTAGCGAAGATTGTCAAAAAAATATTCAATAATAAATAATTAGACCATGTCGGATTACAGGGGGTGCCGGATTAGACAGGGGCCGGATTACCGGGGGTCCACTGTAATGTGTTTACATTTCTTATCTGATTAAAATACCTTTATTTATTAATTTTTATTTATTCTTTATTGAACCTTACACAAGTAATGGAACAAAAGGCGGACTTAATGCTAAAAGCATTCTTTTAATGATTTACATTTACCTTCCGTTTAATGATTTGATGGCGGCTAAACTCAAAGACAAATTGTATTTATTGTAAACAAAACTTAGTCAATTTTACTAAGAAAAATGCATTAAGATAATGGATTCGACTAATGCAAAATTATTTTTACAGAAAAAAACTTAATTCAGACCTAGAGCTTACAGAAATAGCTAATATGCTTCGGGATTCAAATCAGCATATACATAGAGTTCATTTAAGTATGATTTCTATAAATCTGGCACTGAGACGCACAAGTTACCCAGATGTTATTGTTGGTAACAAACCTGTGACAAGCATTTTAATGCAAACACTTGATGACATCACAAAAACACTAAATAAAATGGAATATGCTCTACAAACAAAATTTCGGGTAAATATCATTTATAATTATTATTAACTTCTTGACATTTAAACTACAGGAAAAAAGTTTTAGTAACAATAAGGTTTTGTTTCGAAAGTTACGTAAGTTACGTAAGTTCGAAAGGTAGTAAGTCTTGTTTTGTAAAATCCAAAAAGCTTCACAAATCAAATATTAAATATCTGAATACATAATGCTCTTTCAACAAGCAATTTTCAACATTTTTTTTTATTAAATGAGATTTTGTGAGAAATGTTGATTAATTAATAAGTTTTATATTTTCAGTGTCTTGACAAAAACTATGAAAGCATGAGGAGGAAGAAAATCTTGGTTGGTACAGTGGGGAGTGCCGCTATAGTAGTACTGGGAGTTTTATTTGTGCGATCCTTAAGAAATGTTCGCTAAATATTTTAAATGATGTGAAAGCATGAACTTTTGTATTGCTTGGTACCGAGTAGTGATCTCAGTCAGGTAGCATTTTAAGATAAACATTGTATCTAATTCCTATTATTATTATCAAAAAATCGTAATGTATAATCCAGATACACAGTCATTTACTATTAAAAAATTAATCCCAATAACATAATAGTAATAAAACTATTATAATGTTATTGAGCCATACAACCAAGACTCATAATAATTTTACTGATACTAAGTACTCAATCTTGGGTTAAGTAAGCCTAAGTATAAATAAATTAGGCAATTAGGTCTATGAATATAAAATTTTAATTTGATTGAAACAAAAATTCAAAACTCCATGTTATTTGCCACTTTGTTAAAGTGTGGTATATGATTTTATATTGTAAGTGTTGATAAGGTTACAGATTCATTGTCACAACAGATAGGTCACACACACACCCTTAACAGAACTAATATTAGAATTTATTATATTATGATTGTGATGGTTACGTATATATTTGTAGTTACCTATAAATACCTGAAGGATTTATAAATTTTCAAATGGTAACATACATTTATAGTAGTTTTGATGTAATTATTGTTAGTAAGACCTACCAATGCATTTATTAGTAATCTCTATTAGTTAAGGCATATACATATGTATGTACTCGTATATTTAAAAAAAACTTAATAAACTAGATGTTTAATAATAATTGAATTTTATTCATTTGTAGCTACATATTATATTGTATGTATTGAATAAAGCAGATACCTATATTTAAAAAAAAATACATGTTTCAATCACATGGTTGGAAAACAGGGTTTTACGGTTTCAAATTCAAAATTATTTATTAATGTAGGTATCACAAATACACTTATGCACGTCATTTTTTAATCCAGCTTTTCGGAAAGGTGCATAGAGAAGAAAAGACGTAAAGAAACTTTATTATTAATCAGTGATGCCTTTGGTATTATGGATGTTTATGAGCTGCTTTGATTACTTGTCATGCGGTGTCACGTCGCGTCTGCTTGTTGATCGGCTATTTACATGAAAATCATAGGTTCTTCCAAGTTAGATCCTGTAGTAACACCTGTGGTAACACTTTTACTAAGGTCTTTTTTGATCTGGTAGATTAACCCTCAAGCTATCTATCTTGTCTCTAAGGTTGATCCACGGACCATGACTTATGGGGCACCCTGTATTATTATGTTTAAAAATATTATTAATGTTGTTATCAGTTTTCCTTTCGTAATATTATTCATTATGTTTAATTTTTTATGCTAATAACTTTCGGCTTTAAATTTTCGATCTTGATTAATGATACTGAGTAGATAAACAAGGTTTTAATTTATCCTCACTTTATTTAATTTTTTTAAATTTAATTTTAAGTTAAATATTTTTTATACTTTTTGATTATTCTTGCATTCACTTATTGATGCTAATGTTTGTGCGAAACATTTGAACCTGTTACGATGCCTTGTTACCTAGTGGATGATCGATCCAAAATGCAGGTCAGACAGACACTAAATTGCTAAATTGAACGTAAAATTTACAATAAAAAGAAAAATGTAAAGCTTAGTCAGCTATCGTTGTTCAATTTGCACAACAAGTAAATCCTGCCGAAGTGACCCAATTGTTTCGACCTCACCAATTAAAAAGTGTAAGGTAAGCGTTGAACTGTCGGGCACTTCGGGCAATGTTTGAGCGGGCGGTCGGGCGGGCTATGGCTACGTCACTAGCGGGCTGTCCTCGCTCTCTCGCTCCGGAAGTGGCCGGGAGTCGCTCGGCTCACCGGTAGCGAAGTCCCGAGCCGCTGCTCCCTGGACCGACGACACCGGCACACCGCTTATTGCATCCAAACGTGCCAATTGAAACGCGTGTCCGCTGCTCGCCCACTCGAGCCATGCGCGCGCCGAAACGCGACATTTTCGGCTCCCGATAATGTGCATTCCTCTTAATAAATATCTCTGGATTATAATTGGATACATGTCATTATAATAGTGTTAATGATGTATGAATACGTTTTATTTATTGTGACGGTATTTTTACTTAATTTTTCGGATGCGCAAGAAATCGAGACCGGTAAGTTTATTTTTTATTTAATTCTACTTAAAACGTAAAATTATGGTAACACTGTAAGCATCATTAAACTTTACATGGTTAGCATTTATTAGTTTGTGTTATGAAAATTTTTAAAAGGCCAAACATTGGAAGTCCTTAGGTACCCTACTCTACGTTATGGTAGAGTTATGATTTATTTCTATTATGAGTACCTACCTATCTAATAATAACCTACGAATGTAATTCTTTCATTATACAAGCTATCTTTTTTTGGACATGACTGTTTCTACAATAAAATCTTTAAACCGTTAAGCGAGTAGCGTTTAAAAATTAGTGAAGCGAAACTGTCCTACTGGTCTGTCTGTAGGTAATTCGAATTTTTATTTAATAAAATACTCCTGGGAAAGAATAAAATAAAGAACAAAAATAAATACTAAGATGCTTTTATGGCAACACATCTGGATAAATTCGTACCACTTCATTAAAATGTAAATTTAAACAATATGAAGGTAGTTAAGTAGGTACCCACATAATCCTATAAAATATTATAAATGTGAACATGAATGTCGTCCATTTAATTTAGACAATATTAAATAGATAAATAAAAACTTTTTAATACGAGTTAATGTGTAGGTAGGTACTTTTTTTTAGAATGGACGCTTGCTGTTGACCCTATTTGAGCTTCACGCGGACAGATTGTAAATAGGCTTAACTCGATAAAGGGCAACAAAAGTAGATCAATGCTTATCAATGTGAAGGTCATAATTGTGTCCTAAATACGTACCCAAGTAAGCAGGGAACTGCACGTAATTGATTAATTTGTTAGGGCAAACGCGGCTACTAGGTATGTCGATAGTCACCATAGACTCGTAATAATAATGTTTAGGATTACTATAGGTGTACCAGAATTTGATGGCAAAATGAGGTAATTAAAATTGGAGAGCTAGGAGACGCACCACTCCCCAGCATTGGGGAAATTGGAATAAAACTTGTTGATCGAGGGTTGATCGTTGATATTTTTATCATACTTACTGTTAGTTTCAACATGTAACATTGTAAGTCTAGTTTATTGCCTTCAGATGAAAATATTCAGTGTGTTAGGGATCGGATTACCGATATTTTACCCACGTATTGTAGGTACTTCTAATTTAATCGATAAAAAACCATACAAATGGGGGTCGCACCCCTCTCCCCTCTGAATGGGAGCCATTTTAAAATTTCATATCTCGTATTTTTACGAGTTCATTGAAACTCTTTTTTTCTGATTATCCACATATTTAAAAGTTACGTTATTTTAAATATGAGATACAAAACAAAAAAATTATAATTTAAAACCTTTAGATTACTTTAGATCAAAAACTTGGTAATTTTCTTATATTATCTGCTGATTTTTAATTGCTTTACTTTACAATTGTTATAGTTTTAAAGATTTTCATTGCCATTGTAAAATTTAAAAATCCATTTTTCTGCTTGTCAGAAATGCCATGAGATTCTGGTACATCTATAACATCATAGAAAGTATCCTATTCTCTTAAAAGCTTATCTATAGACGCCTGACATTGTCTTTGTGGCGACATACATCCCTCATTATTTTGAAGAAGGGCGAAGGAAACACTTGCCTTAGCTACCTCGCCTAAGCTCGGTAAACTTAACTGGGTATTTATAAGTACCAAACGTAAAATTTAAACGATATTGAAGAATTAGTACTATAATAGGATTTGTCTTGAATCATGGATCTGGTCGTTAATTAAGAAGGAAATATCTACAATTTGTGAGAAAATAACATCGTAATGTTTAATAAACTTCATTACCTGAAATAAACAAGGTCAAATGGGGACTTCTGAACGAAAAAAAAACAACTTTACCGTTGGAAATCAGTCGTCCAACTAGACTCAATTAATTACCAACTGCAATTATCTAAGTAATTTTTTTATGTAGTAGCATTTTTTTTCTTACCTACTACAAAATTAATGGTTCCTCTCTTTCTTGCTCTACAACACATTTGATGCCTTTGGTGTTGATCTCCATTAGCGACCGCGACGGTTTGATAACTGATGAAGATTTCCAAAAATATCTGTAAATTTCTTCCAGTGGGGAACTACTTGGTGGGGATTCCAAGAATAATTTTAAAAATTTTATTTCAATATTCAAAATTATTTATTCATGTAGGTATCACTGACACTTATGCCCGTCATTTTTTAGTTAAATTTTTTATAATAGTTAAATCGTTTAAACTTAAATACCTTATGTCTTTGTAAAAAATAACCATATTTTCTATAGCGACAGCCCCTACATTTTTTATTTAGGTCCTAAGATTTTTTGCAGTGGAAGCAGTCCTGGGTCATACAGCGGAACTACCCTGCAACGTGACCGCTGAAACGGAAGATGCTAAGCTCACGGTACTCGCTTGGTACAGAAACGGGTCGGCGACCGCCTTCTACAGGTGATAGGCTTTGATAATCAAGGAAATAATATTCATCATTCATCACTCACTAAACATCACTACCATACTATTTATGAAGCAACATAATTAGTAATCTATACACTTGCATGCTAATTTGTGAAGTGTGAAGCGAGATGGTATGTAGGTTTTTTGTGTTATTCTTTTGACTTTTAAAAATAAATAGGTATCTGTTAAAAATAAATTATTTTCGTAGATATGTCACTGTTTTTAAATGTGCTTCCGTCTTCGGAAAACCAATTTTATTACGGTAGAGCTCGGTAATATAGCACAGAAGAAATACCTAATAGTAGATATAAATAGTAAGTAGTAGGCGGATACTGTGAGCTGAGGGGATAGCATCTCTACATATATACGTAGTCCCTGTATCGTTTTAGAAATTTAATACTTGATAATTTATTCACATTAAAAATAAATAGAAATTATTGTAGCTACTGAACCCCTACAAACCTAGTAAAACAAATATCATGGTGTTTGCAAACTTCTCTGGCCAGTCCTGGATTTAGGTATCAATAGGCCGTATAGGCTGCGGCCTAGGGGCGGCAGCGTCTTAGGGGCGGCAGATTTCAGAAGATATATTTGTAGATGATTTTGCTATTAGAAAGTGTCGCAAAAAAATTGTAATTCTTGTTTTTTTTACGCACAGTGACTAATTCAGTGCCTTCCTTACTATGAATGGAAAATTATTATTTTAGAAAGGTACATGGGGCGGCGAAAATTAACTACACTCATAAAAAATATAAATCCGGCGCTGGCTCTGGGGATGACATTGACGGCTAGTGTTAACATTATATTATTATATCTACCCATTTGACAGGATATCCAACGTTGGTGTATTGAGGAGTCGTTGAAGACCGAAGGGGCAATGAATCCTGGAATTAAATTAAAGCCTAACTCATATGAATGATTCAAAGTCATTGACGCCGTAGTAGACATCCGCCACATACAACTACGTCGGTATAAAAGTGATTCATTCACTCATGCGATACCTAATAACTTATCACTTATGTATATCTATCTACCTATAAAATATACACCCATGCAAATAAAGACAAAACAAAGTAACTTCTTAATATGATTATGCCACATAACTTATGAGTTATGTACGTAATTATATGAAATCCTAAATTAAAAATATGTATCTAACACAACTTGAAATAACAATTTAGCTATCATCGTGAAAAACGAAGCTTTGTTCACTAAAAGTGGGCGGGTATCCATCCTTTTATCGTGAACATCCTCCCGGTACGAACGACGCGGTTTGCCTCGTCATTCGTTATACGCACCGCCAAGGACTGATTAACTTGCCTGCGTCGGTGTTCCCGCCTGCCTATGATGGGGATGTTTTCCAGAAAAGAGTGAATAGGCTTTTACTAAGTTAATGTGCTCACCACCTTCGACCACATCTCCACTTACCATCAGGTGGGATTGTGGTCAAGCATTAACTTATTTGTGTAAAAAAGTAACTGGTTCTATTTTTCGAGAACGTAATCCATGTAATTACTAGTCTCGACTCGCCACTTGCTAAGTTAATGTAATAAGATACCTGCGTCCAAATTGGACATACATGAAACCTTTAAAAATTTTCACCTCCTTTTGTTTTGGTACTGAGAGACCGATATTTAAATAGGTACTTATTTCGTTTACATAAAGTCTCGTAATAATTATTTCACAGGACGCATGCTTATACATATAAGTATTACTTGAGCTCCGGAGCTGCAGCCTGCATGACGTTGATTTTCATATACTTTTCGTTTGTTATTGGTTTGGACCAGCAGTGGCGATCTTCGCGGTGAGTCCAGCAGGGTGGTGGGGAGCGACCGGTACCGGCTGGTGGAAGCAGAGGACGAGGGGCTGCAGAAGTTGCAGATTCTGTCTGTGCGACCCTCGGACGCTGGGCTCTACCGCTGTCTCGCGGACTTCTCAGCTAGCCGTGCCCTCAATACGTATATAAAGCTCAATGTTATTGGTATGGAATTAAATTTATTGGAATTTATAAAATAATATTCTATATGTGAGTAGCAAACGAGTTTAGAGACGAGCAATCTTATGATAAGTAGTTACCGACACCCAATGACATCAGGAATTCTAATAAAGAGATTTAAAATGAACAAAAATAAAATGATACTCACTATATCGAACACATTTGTTAGAAATTATTATCGACAGACAGAAAATCATATTATTATAGACTTACGAGATAATGATAGACAGATATCTGAAACATTTCACCATTAACAATCACCATTCACCAATTACATGCAACCGCTAGCGATGAGTAATAACTAAGCTCAATCATTGAAAATGGTAATGCTAATGATGTAGGTACGGAAGGTACATACAATTCAAATAAATTAAAGAAGGAAAAAGTGGAAGATTTTTTGTGACTTTAAATAGAAAGACGCTACGCTTTTTAACTTTCACATTTGCACATTTATAACACTAATGTTAAACTAGGTACATCATTAGTCTGAATGACATGAAGATACTCGTAATTATGTAGGTACATACATTAGACATTGGTATAATGTGTAAAAAATATACGTAGTTATTTTAATTCATCAAAGTGAAAATCAAAGTCAAACCAGTGAAGGTTCCTACCATTAAAAAAAATATGTGTAAGCATTCCACCAATCCTTGTTAGAGTCGCACTTTCATCGTAAAACAGCAGTTATTTAGAGAGAAAAGTCCATTATTTTTCGTTAAAACCTGCAAAAATATTTGGGGAATGCAAATGCTCGAGTTCTCAGAGTAAACAAGCCGACAAAAAGAGTACATTGGCCATTTACTTTTCTGTTGTCAAAATAGCACTATTTCGATTAATTGGACCGCTTAATGAGGAAGCTGACAACGCCGGAACAATTCACTCCATTTACCAACAATTATGCGACGTAAATATTGCGTCATTAGTACCTACATACTAGCTAGTGACTTTATGTTGTTCTATTTTAGTATTCTCAGCTAATGTAACTGTTGTATTGTTTTGGGCTCTATGGGTTTCCATTCTTCACCCTGCTAAACAGGTATACCTAATCCCTATCCTCTACGGACCCTACGGTTTCTTGTATCGTGGTGGGACAACTTGCCTAGCCAGACCACTGACCACTGGTAAATAAACAGGTACCTCCTCCTTCCAAAATTGCCATGAAAGCTCCTTTAGGTGTTTCTATCGCGACACCGTTTCGGATCCCCTAATTCCTTCTTTGACAGCATAGCATATGGGATGCTTTTGGCCTTACTGATGAATACTTAACATCAAGTTACTCGCTTGCTAGTTTATTAACAACAAAGAGAAAAAATAGATCGAGGTCTTATTAGAAACTTCGAATAAAATTATTTGACGACCTATGTGGCATAATAGGTACGATGCCGGACCGCTGTGCCAAGAGTCCTGGGTTCGATTCCCAGAGAGCCGGAAAATCAGTTTGAATTTATGTTCTCGGTCTACACTGGGTGTGTGTCCTTGTCTTTGTGTGTCGAAATGTCCACGCCACCCAGGACACAGGGATTCCTAGTGTGGGGCTATGAGTGGTATGAGTTGTATGAGTGTATGGTGTTGCGTTATGATTTTGTTTGTCGCAGAACCCCCACAGCGACTATGGGTGATCTACGAGAATGGCACGCGCGTGACGAGCGCCAGCGCCGGCTCCAACACCAGCCGGAACATCGGCCCCTACTACGTCGGTGACGTGCTGCATCTCTTCTGCGTCGCTTTTGGCGGTACGCATACGTAAAATTAAAAAAATAACTCTTACATCAGATAGGGCATCACTCTTTTCTGTAATAGAGTAAGGAGGGGCACAATAGAATATAATGTTATATGACATTTGCAGCAGTAGGTATAATTTGTATTTGAGACAAATAGAATCTTTCATATTTTGCTTCGACTATCCTACTTCAGATAAGAGTGTTGCCCTCTCCGATTTTGCTTTAATATTTATTAACATTTCACATGTATTTAAAATTAATCCGACGCACTATACTTTTTTGTTACTTAGATTTGTTTGTTTTACACGGTTTTTTTTTTCTTTTTTCATTTTATTTTAATTGAAGTCGATCCAGTTCGAACTTCATGAGTATCACATGACTACGAGTAATTAAGCTTTTAAGTGTGAATCTTTTTTGAACGCTTCAACTAACTACCATTAAATACAATCGTAAGTATGCAATCATTGACTTATTATTACGCTTATTATTGACTTATTTAGTAATAATAAGTCAATGTGACTTATAATACGTAATACGACCTATAATGACGTAATAGAATTCAGTGGATGCAGATTACCTAGTTCATTGTAGAAACACCGTTTTTCACGAGACATTAGGGTTTTTGGATTAATGAATTTAATGTTTTATACGAAATAAAAAAGGCCAAAAAATAAATAAATAAAATGAATTTTCCCCAGGTAAACCTCAGCCCACACTGTCCTGGTCAGCGGAGGGGCACGTCCTGAAGCAGACGTGTACGCCGCTGTCGGAGCAGCGCGTGCGCAGCGACCTCACGTACGGCCCGCTGCGGCGCGAGGACCACGGCGGCGTCGTCACCTGCTTCGCTAACAACAACGACCACACGCTGCCGCTGTCTATTGGCATCGTTATTGAAATGTACTGTGAGTAATTTGGTCTGGCTTGAAAACCATCCTAAGTTACATCTATGAGTGGCTTGAAGGTCAGCTCTTTTCTCTTCTTTTCTTTGCACTTCCTTTTTTCTTTCTATTGACATTGTTATTGAGAGTACTGTGAGTAATTGTTACCCTGGCTTGCCAGTTCTGTCTTTCTTTCTTCTTTGTTGGCCGGTAATGCATCGGTGATGCCTACCTCACTGATATCACGTGCGACGGTGATCATTTACTTAAACGCTTACACACTCTTAACCCGCAGTAGGTTTTTACCAGTGTCGCGGGTGGCATGGACTGATGGACAACACATATACGTAGTACAAATACCCATCTATTTATCTGTCACATAAATATCTGCCCCGGCCGGGAATCGAACCCGGGACCCCTCGCTTTGCAGGCAGGTTCGCTACCAACAGGGTCGTACTAAGATGGCTTGTCTTTTTTCTTTTGTTTGCTTGTTTATTGATCTAATACGGTTTGTCACAGTACCCCCAGAGTTAGTCGCGATCCGAGTGGTCGGGGACCGGGCCGACAAGGTGTTCGCGGCGCGCGTGCCGGCGGGCGAGCCGCTCGGCCTCCAGTGCCGCGTGCTGGGCGCGCGCCCGCTGCCCCCACTCGTCTGGCGGCTCGACGACTCGCAGCTGGCTAACTTGGACCAGAATGTCACTGTGAGTCCTTTGAAGGAGGGAATAAGGCGTTAAAGATTTTCCTAGCAGCGCTGCAGCGGTTGATAAGAACACGACAATTGCATGTTTATATTACTTACATAAATTATTTGTACTGAATTTCTATCAGATACTAAAAATATTACTAGGTTTTTCCTGAAACTTAGGGTCTTGATTAGTTTGAGATCCTATACTGTAACTTTTAAGTTATAATTCGTATGGACTGCCGATTCGATACTGCGTACTACTTACTACACAAGTAGGATATATTGACACTCGATTGTGTTGCTTTTTAGACGAGGCACAATATAAAATAAATCAGCTGTGATTTTAAACAAAAATGTATAATACATAAACGGTTCGTCCCTCAGCGAGAACCATCCCAGCGTCTGATAGTGAGCGAGATCTCGCTAAGTATCTCTCCCGAGTACGACGAGTCTCGCATCACGTGCTGCGCGCCGGCCTACCAGCGGGACGACACGCAGTTCATGTGCGCCGCCGGCTTGCCGCTCAGCGTCTTGTGTGAGTAGCTTTTAGTCCCCACAGACTGCAGACTTTAAATCGGCCGATAGTTTGATCGGGTTCATAATCAGTATAAGGAGCGAATCGTAGCAATGTGCGCAGTTAAGTACATACCTCCCTATATTGATTACGAACCCGATCAAACTATCGGCGGATTTAAAGTCTGAAGTCTGCGGGGACTCTTACTAGGGGATTAGTTGCTTTGAAGTACAGAGCCACCAACTTATCTGTGAAATGGCGAAAATTGGAACTAATGCCGCCATGTTTAAGTCATTCATAAGTACTTTGTGGTCATTCATCAGTCAGTTAGTACCTCTCGAATTGCGTCCAATGTGTCCGACAGCGCCTCGAGCCTTCAATTCACAGATAAGCTGGTTTCACTATAAGCCAGTTGCCAAGCTGTATCGTTCACATGAAACCGTGTGGTCGAAGTCAATCGATTCCTGATGGTGTGTGCTCCATTACAATATTTACTTATTATAGCATCTTGTTATAGCGTTGCGCTAGAATACACAGGTGATTTCAACAGTTAGCACGCTAAAAGAGTTGTGGCCGTGTTAATTACTCAGGTGGCTGATTATTGAATCATCAATTAAAATTCTGTTGGCCACATCCGCCAGCCGTTAATGCAGGTTTACACAACTTTGAGAATATTATGGATAACTTGCGCAGGGCAAGTATCAAAATGTTTTCCTTCACTTAAACAAGATAGTAATGTCTAATGCGCACATATAATCATATGTATGAAAACACAGACCTGTATCTAGAGTATGAAAATAAGGTGCCTGTAGGATACGCATACATCGATACGCACACACACAGTTTCACAAAGTACAGGATTAAGCTATTCATCAAGTTATCCTTAATTCCAGATCCGCCTGTGGTACAGATTGTTGTAAAGGAAGATTTAGTCAATGACACCCTGTCGGTGGTGAAGGGATCCAACGTGACGCTCAACTGCAGTTATAAAGCTAACCCCGCGGTTCACCGGATAACATGGTTCCACGAGGTACGTTGCTTTTTTAATAAATCGTTTTGTATTATTTTCACAGAAACAAAAAAAATCTATAACTTACCTACACTACTTAGGTTTGTAGTTTGTATGGTTTGTAGTTGTGCTGAGGAGTTCCTTTCGCAATTTCTTCTCCTCCATGACGTGGTAGATTCCAAAAAATCAAATTGTATCATTTTTTTTATGGAAATAGCCGGCAAACGGCATTTCCACAGAAACAAAAAAATATAATTCTATAAGTTACACTACTTAGGTTTGTAAAGTTTGTACGGTTTGTAGTTGTGCTGAGGAGTTTCTTTCGTAATTTCTTCTCCTCCATGACGTGGTAGATTCCAAAAAATCAAAAGTGTATTGAAAAAGTAACATCGCGGTTTCCCGACGGACCAACTACGTACGCAGTGGTATGGCACAACTAAGTGTTCCAATTGGCACAACTAATAATTTTTCCCATTTACAAAAAAATATTTTAAAAAATATAGATACGTCATGCCCTTACAAATCAACCAAATAATCCGTTCCGTAAAGAGCTACAACACATACGTTTAACTTTTGTTTCACTACACCAATCACAATAATAATACACGAAGGCATTTTAACGTTGTATGTCAAATCTCAAGCACTTCTGACAACAACAAAAGCGTGCCTATAGTCTTGTATTGACTGCTCTCTGTATCGTCAATTGACTCCTCTTACGATCTTCATTTTCGGCGCGCTAGTGACATATCTAACTCCTTTTTACTTATAATATCGTTGAGATTAACACGCAGTTCAGTTAGTAATCAGTGTTATTGAAGGATGAACCGTTCGACGAGGATGGGAACGGAGAGACTAGCATGGAGGCTACGAGGTCGCTGGTGGCGGTGACGGAGGACGACGCGGGGGACTACGTATGCTGCGCGTCCAACGAGCAGGGGCTCACCTTCAGCGACCCCCTCGTTATAGATGTCACTTGTGAGTATTTTGACAATCCGTATGTAGGGTTGCTATGGTAAGACTGAAATATCTGGAAAAAATTTCAAAAAGTCGGGATTTGACGGGACAAAAAATTTTTTTTGGAAATAGTCGACAAACGACCTGTCGACGAAAAAAACGGCTAAAACGCGTGTGGCAAACGCGTTCTGTTGAAACCAGTAAATTGTCGGGACATTTTGTATTTTGTCGGGACTCTGGACATCTAGTGAAATGTCGGGACAATCAAGATGAATCCCGACTATCTGGCAACCTTACCCGTATGGCGCAATGGTTACCATGCCGGACCCGCGGTTTCCTGATGGACCAACTACACATAATATGTATGCACAACTATATATGGCACAACTAATTAAGTGTTCCCATTGGCACAACTATGTACAACTACGCTCATCTAAGTCTATTTTCTATAAACCATTCCTTGAAAGACAACTATAGTTAACGCCGTGTCTAGGTCCTGGGTCCTATTCCCAGCGAAACAGAAATTTTAATTATGCTTTTGAATTTCTGTTCTCCGTCTGGGTGTGTGTTCATGTCTTTGTGTGTTGTCCATGGCACCCACGACACAGGGAATCCTAGTGTTATTATTTTAGTA
Source organism: Thymelicus lineola (assembly GCA_963932265.1). Lineage (NCBI taxonomy): Eukaryota > Metazoa > Arthropoda > Insecta > Lepidoptera > Hesperiidae > Thymelicus > Thymelicus lineola. Next base: position 10,175,929 of record OZ010686.1, read on the forward strand.
TGATACTGACTAACGCAAAATGGTAAAAACAACTCGGCTCCGACTTATTTCTTTGTCACAAATGATTGAAATTCGTATCAAAAACCTATCGGAAGGTAGAACGCATACGTCGAATGTAACTATATGAACCATATCGAATGTTTACGTTCACAGATCCTGCGTATTGTGAAGACGAGAGCACTATGGAGTTCGGGGTCGGGTCAAGTGAGGCTATCAACTTGACTTGTCACTTGAAAGCCAATCCTGCGCCGACCTCTTACCGCTGGATGTTCATTAGCGAGACCAACGCCACCAACCACACGCATACCTTGGACACTGAGGACCCAACGTTCTCGTATAAAAGGCCCGTTGATACTACATACAGTAAGTACATACCTGATATAATATTAGGTAATATTCGAAGAATGAAAATGATAAAATAGTTAAAAATATAAAATAGCTAATAACGCTGTTTGGTATGACATCGTACTTAATCGGTATTTTCGTATGAGAACAATTAAGTATATTATTTATATTATAGTAAAAATCGTTCTTACATGTTTTCATTTTATATACACCATAATGTGCATAATACAGTTTAAAACACACGTCGCAAAGTAATTTTGCTATAACAAGAAGCGACGCAAGAAACTCCACCCGTGTGAGGCCGTGTGGCGCCAATCATAGTAACCATGCCGGATCGCCGTGCTAAGGGTGCTAGTGATCGATCGATCTGGGTATATGTGTCTTTGTCTTTATGTGTTGTCCATGGCACCCACGACACGGGCAATGCCAGTACGGGGCTATAAAAAAAAACGCTTCACATTAACACCCAGACCGAGATCAGAAATTCAAACTCATCATTCAAATTTCCGCCTCGCTGGGAATCGAACCCAGGACCCTTGGTACGGCGATCCGGCATGGTAAGCATTGCGTCACATGGGTCGTCAAATGAGTCGTCTATGAGTCTTGAGTGAGGGTCTTCTATGAGTGTGAGTGTTATTTATTTACGGTGTTATTATACTCTCAGCATTGATCCAATGCTGGGGCCACAACGGCGTGGTGAGCAGTTCGCTCCCACAGAGCGGGTGTTCGTTCGTGGTGACGGACGAGACGGCGCCGCAGCCGCCGGCCGCGTGCCGCGCCGTGCGCGCCGACACTGAGATTACCATCACTTGCAGCGCGGGGCATGACGGCGGACTGCCGCAGGTACTAGTGACAGTAGCGACCTACATATATTACACAGTGACGTACCTAGGCCGACAGAACAAGGCAAGCCCAGTTGTGTCGTACAACTTAGGATCTGGGGATCATTGGCCCGACAACACAGAACACTCCATTCCATTCGTATAATATTCACCAACAAATAATATGAGTGTTAACAGCTGCACAGCGATGATAGTAAAGCAGTGATAGTAGCAATGAGAATAAGCTGGGCTTTTCGGCTTGTATGGCTGTACCGCCACCGCTATTGTACTTGTAATGCTGACCATACACGATCAAGTATACTTGTCAGTTTGCAGCGGACCTGACGCGGCATCCAGTAAACTTGACGGTGTATGGCCACGGTGTGGCTGTCTGGCCATATAGTTATCTTATGCAAACTAGATACCGCATCAAGTCAAACTGCAAACTTGACAAGTACACTTGATCGTACTTATCAGTAGGTACTTAACAGCCTTCCAAGAATTTTTTATATACATCTGGATGACAAACTTCAAAGAGGTACTTGAAGATGGATTGAGTACCGTTAATAAGACATTATAAGAATAAAGATAAGATAACTTAATTAAAAGAAATACCTTTTATACGTATTTTTAAGAGAAATCCGTTATATAAAATACACTTTTTTTATTCCAGAAATTCAAATTCATCGTTCAGGCCTTAGATTCTGAAGATGAGATAACGTCGTCCATAAACCAAGAACCAAAGTTCATAATTCCAGAACCAAAACAAGAAAGTTACACGTTCGTTATCAAAGCGTTCAACGATAAAGGAGACAGCAAGCCTGTGGAAATCGATAAGGAAAGCATAATAGATGAAACTCAAGGTAATATTAATAATATTAAGGTAAAATTAATCAATTGCAGCTAATATTATTTTTTATATGCAACAACTTTCTAGCTTCAATAACAAAATTAATATGAATGTGAAGCAACATTATTAACTTAATGTTTGAGGTATCTCTCGCACATTTAAATTCAATGTCCGATGTTAAGCGAAAAATGCGAAATTGAAAAATTTACGCTTCAAAATTCACGCTTGTTTCTGTTGGCCAATCTGCGGCCTAACGCATTCGGGCACAGCCGTTAACAATAGCTTAACGCAGATGTAGCAGAGCTATAACATTAGCTAACCTACCTGTACAGAGGCGGCGGAGACGATAAGCTCGGTGACGAACATCACGACGCTGGCGCTGTCTCTGTGCGGCGGCGTGGCGCTGCTGGCGCTGGCGGCGTGCGGGCTGGTGCTGTGCGCGCACGAGCGGACCGAGCGCCCCGACCTGCCCACCGACCGCTCCGACCCGCCGCTCTGCGCTTACAACACTGAAGGTATGGGGCATTTAGCTATTACAGGCTTTCACCCTATAGCTTAGGTACTCTGGCGTCTCCAGCTGCTCCAGTCACTTCCAGTACGCGTTGATGGGGTCAGAGATTTTTGACGGAAAGCGATCATTTAATGAATCGAGCTATAATATAACAATTCATTATTTAGTTTAGAATTGACAATAATTCTCCTGAAACGTAAAATCCTACCGTTCCGTTTTCGTAACCATTTTTCGTAACCAGCTACGAAAAAGGATTTTTTTCACTGTTTCGTAATTGGTTATTAAATAAGAAAAAAAATTGCCGTTTTCATAAACGTTTTTCTATAGTTACGAAAAAGGAATATTTATTTCTTGTTTCTTAACTGGTTATTAAATTGGTTATTAAATATTAAAAATTGATTATTAAAAAAAATATGGGTTTTTTACTTAATAAAATACAAGGTAACCTTTTTCAGAATCCAACTGCGACACATTCCACGATAGCGACGACGGTAGCGAGTGCAACATACGGCGCACGGACTCGTTCCGCCGAGCGATGTCCAAGTACCCCTCCAAGAACTACGACGTGAAAAGAACCAGTTCCTTCCATTCCGCGAGATACATTAACGATGACCACGAGCCGGGTAAATCCTCCCGGCATAGATCCAGCTGTAGAGTGCATAGTCTACAGAACATTAACAGGAAGAGAGACATGGATGTGCTGTGCGACCATTTAGTGATGCATCTACCGCCCGAGACTAATTACAACGTGGCTAAACCAGTAAGTTTGCTTTCGTAGTGTCTAATTTTACAGGGTTTTATTAGCTTTCCCTTAAATCTCCACACCGATTGGTGGAGTACATCTACAGTCCGATTTTCACGAACTTTTTTGCCACGCACGTGCAAACTGTGGAATGGGCTTCCTTCCGAAGTATTCCCGGAGCGCTATGACATGGGGTTCTTCAAAAAAGGTGTGAAAAGAGTTCTCCTTCAGGGCCGGCGTTGCATTGGCGATTCCTCTGGTATTGCTCATGTCCATAGGCGACGGTAACCACTTACCATCAGGTGGCCCGTATGCTTTTTCGTCTGCCCTTCAGGCTATAAAAAAAAAAAAAAAAAAAAAACTAAATGTACTCGTAATAGTCAGACAATGAAAAAATTATAGTTATGAAACATCATCAGTTCATGTTTACTACAATATGTAATGGTGGTCATATACGATCAAGTTTACTTGTCAAGTTTTCAGTTTGACTTGATGCGACATCCAGTTTGCATGAGATAGTTATATGACCAGATAGCTATACCGTGGCCATACACCGTCAAGTTTACTAGATGCCGCGTCAGGTCCGCTGCAAACTTGACAAGTATACTTGATCGTGTATGGCCACCATTAATTCGTCAAATCTGACAAGTCGCAATAGCTTGGTCGCCGATTTTACCACTATCAAATTTTACTATCATTTTTACTTACGTAGCTTCGATTTCATATCCAGATGAACACGTTTTACACGATGCCAAGAAAAATGCGCCATAAAGCTGCAAAGGAGATTAGCGATGAGACGTCAGAGATAACTCAAACTTCAGACGGGTTCTCCTTGCCGCCGCCGCCCGACGAGTTTGGGACGTACCGCGCCGCTTCGAGGATCAAGGACGTGCCTCCAAAGGCGACGCCAACCTACTCTACTATCATAAGGAAGAATTCTAGCGGGAAGGATCCTAATAAGTACAGTAATGTCATAATATCCCCCATGAATACGGTAGGGCTGCCAACGATCAGTGGACATCCAAGCGTTTACAGTTATCCAGAAGACGACCACCATCATCAATCCAAAACGAATCCCTTTGACGATTCGCCTTAATTCACTTAATAGTATTATGTTTTCCCAGAAATGGAACAATTTTAATTGTGAGGCCTACATAATTATTTATGGTACATATAAAGTAAGCTAGCTATGATAATAATACTACATGTTACATATTAATTACATTATCATCGATGTATTTTATGATTTGCATAATGTACAGACATTGGCATGACAGGCGTCCTTATTTAACATGGAGTAGAGATCTTATTAATGTGCAATGATAAAAGAACGCCAGTCTTATTAAATAGGCTAATCATAATCAGTAGAAATATGAGCATTCAGTGCAATAAGACTTATTAAATTCACAACTGAGTCTGTTTTCAGTAGACTTACCAGGAAATCTAACTGAAATCAAACTCGAAAAATCACAGTATTGCAACACATTGTTTAAATATATGACCCCCACTAAATGACTACATTCCAGGCTTTTTAGTAATAAGAAACCTGGGCCTTAGCGATTTGTCGGACTAGGTAAATCAAACCACGAAATAGCGATAGTAATTTATTTACAAAAATAGAAATTAGTTCTGATGTAAAAACTACTTTTATATTTATTTTTACTTGCACATAATTACAAAATTACTAGATTTTAACAGAATGTATTCGAAGAGTTTACACTTTAAAATGTAAATAATATGTATCACATTACATTTTTGTAGACATTATTCAAGATTACATTAGTACCTAATGAACCACTGCCGTTTGAAAGTATCAACTATGATTCTTTTCACCTCAAGTTTTACATTAAAGAATTGATATATTGTAATAATTTTAAAGAATAAAACATTAATTATCAAATTTATTGTCTATTATTTCATAATTTAAATAAGCAATTGTCTTTTTGAAATAAATTATAAAAACAAAAATGTATGTCAAAAAAAGCCAAATATTCATGAAATACTAAACTTATCATCAGAACTTAACTAAAAGTATAACAACCTTATAATTACACATTCTACTACGATCCTAGTTTAGTCCATTCGGTCTAAATGAGCCTGCGCTATATTCAGTTTGTCGATTAGATATTGGGTGTTGGGTCGGGACTGAAAAAAAAAAAACAAAAGAAATCTTTAGATTCAACAATAAGACAAAGAATAGTTATTTCTTCAACAAAATAGGAAAGTTTTTTTGTTGCGATACCGAGTTTAAACGCAAAGCGGAGATTCCAAATTTAAGCTTAAAACACATTTAATGAGCATAATAATTCATATGATACGTTTGATTACTATGATTAACGCCCCAACTCAGAGTCACTTAATCGTCATTAAAATCGCTCCTTAGTACAGAATCACAATTAGTCACTCCCAGAGTCAGTTAATGGACCTTTACAGGTCCTTAATGGCAATTAAAGTTAATTATACAAATACCATTACTTAAACTCTACTTAGGATTGATTTTTACGTTTTCAGTTGACATTAGGTTTACAATTTGAGTGATTTCGCAAGCAAAATGTCTGTTTTCGCGGATTTCGCCGATTTTATTGAAATTGTTGATTACTCTAGAATGAGTGAATATCTTTTTCGCGTGTTTTCGCGGTATTTTACACTCCGTATTGTTGAGATTTTTAGTCTGTGGTAGCTTGATGTAAAATGTAACCTGATTGAATTAATTAATCTGTGGTAGCTAGAGGTAAAATGTAACCTGTGAAATAATGATTGTGAAAATAAAAGTAGATATTAAAATAAAAGTGCTTATGAAAAGAATCATCGGCCTCTCATTAATAATAAAGTATATTTCAACAGCAGAGCGTGGTTGATCAAAATATGAGGTATCAAAGATACGTCGTCATTTGTTAAAACGAAGAGAACAATAACGCCGGCAACATGGCGTCGAGTAGTGTATCAAGTATTTTTCCAAAGTTGTCTTCGGACTGTAACTTCTCTAACTGGAAGTTTCGAGTCAAAATACTCCTCGAAGAACGGGGATTGAATAACATCTTAACCGATGTTGACATTAAAGACAAGGAGTCAATCGCAAACGATGCGAAAGCAAGGTCAGTGATCGTACAATGTATCACCGATCAACATTTGGAAATAATTAAAGGCTGTACTACGGCTGCTGATATGATACGTGAATTGGAAAAGATATTTGAGAGAAAAAGCGTGTTCAACAGGTTATATCTTCGCAAAAAATTATTGTCGTTAAAGTGTGACACAAGCGAAAAATTGCAAGATCATTTTATGCGTTTTGATAGTATCATCGCACAACTGGAGGCAACCGGTACAACTATAGATATGAGTGATAAAATTTGTCATTTATTATTAACAATGCCAAGTAGTTATGACACCGTAATAACCTCATTAGAAACTATGAGTGATAATAAAGATTTAACAATAGAATTTGTGAAGTCACGTTTATTAGATGCAGAGTTGAAAATTAAGAATAATGATGACACTAAGGAGACAAGTGCAGATTGCTTCTTTAGTTGTTATAAATGTGGCATGAAGGGTCATATGGCATATCAGTGCAAAAAAGTGATAAATTCTAAAGATAATCGAGGAAAATCAAGAGGAAGAGCTCCGTCAAGGCCTAGAGCCAGAGGAAGAGGAAAATATACAGCTCATGTATCAAGCACAGATTATGATAAACATGAAAGCACACAAACTTGCATATCATTGTCAGCGGAATATAAAATGGACAACAATGATAATGAAATATTATTTGTAGTGGACTCGGGGGCCACTCATCATTTCATTCAAGATAAGTATGCACAGTATATGACGGATATAAAGATATTAGAGAAGCCAGTTAAAATAAAAATAGCAAATGGAGAAACTATAGTAGCACAAAGAAGTGGAACATTACAGTTATACTATAATGAAATAAAATTAACTCTAGAAGGATTAATTGTAGCAGATATCGAACACAATTTATTGTCAGTTAACGATTTAATGAGCAAAGGCAAGATTGTAGTTTTTAAGCAAGGTCAGTTAAAAATACATGCCAAGAATATTACATTTTATGGAGAAAAGAAAGGAAAATTACATATATTAAGATTAAGATTACCAAGCAAGGAAGAACAGTGTAAGTACACACAGGGAAATAACATGAATAGTAAAGATTTGTGGCACGTAAGACTAGGTCATTTAAATAGAAAAGGATTAAAAATAATGAACCTACCATACACTAATGAGATATGTGATGTATGTATGAAAAATAAAAGTACACGATTACCTTTTAAGCCTGTGAACAAACCGCAGTCAAAAAGTATTGGAGAACTCATTCATTCAGACGTGTCAGGACCTATGAGAACGGTAAGTAAAGAAGGATATAGATATTATCAAACCATAATAGATGACTTTTCCCATTTTACTTACACATATCTATTGAGAAACAAATCAGAAGCGTCAGAAAATTTAATTAAATACATTAATGAAATTGAGAGGGAGAAAAATATCAAAATAAAGAGAATAAGATGTGACAATGGAGGAGAGTATACTGGAAACAGATTTAAGAAGTTTTGTTATAATAAAGGAATAAGAATAGAGTATACTTTACCTTATAGCCCTCAAATGAATGGTAAAAGTGAACGAATGAATAGAACACTGTATGACAAAGCGAGGACCATGTTACAATCATCAAACTTACCAAGACACTTATGGGGTCATGCAATATTGACAGCTTCATATTTAATAAATAGATGTCCATCTAGAGCAATATATAATGAAATACCAGCACAGAAATTTGAAAGGGATATGGAATTGGAAAGAATAAGATGTTTTGGAAGTAAAGGATGGATGGTCATCATACCTAAAAGCACAGACATGTATACCTAGAGTAGATGCCGCATGTTCATACATTTCACGTGTAACAGAAAGGATTTTAAATCCTATTTGAGCGCCGTGTCATTTAGTTGGCGTTTTACTGCTATTGGCAATAGATGTCAACTGAAATAACGAAAAATGCCTAATTGTAACGTTTTAAACTGTAGGAATTCTACAAATACAGTTAGCAGAGGTAAAAGAAATATTTCTTTTCATCGTTAAGTAATTTATTTATAAAATTGTGTAGTAATTTATTTTAAAATAATTTTTTTCATATTTATTGCATTTCTACCACGTTTTACAACGAAAAGCACTAACTTACTGTGTACTGCATACTACTCAATACATTGCTGATTTTGGTAGCAAAATTTATACGGCTTGTTTACTGGAACACGCAATGAAAGTAAAACAATCGTTACTATAAATCGTCGCTTAGCTTCGTAGTACGGTGAATATTGTCGTGTTTCTGTAAAATATAGCATATAGTGTTGTTCATTTACTCGGTGTGGTCTCGATGTTAATCGATTTTGAAAACCAATGAATAATAATATTTACATAGAGACAGTTTTTAACAGGCAAATTATTTTTCATTACAATATTAATGTTTCTGTATAGTGATTTTATTCATGATAACATTATAATTAAAGGTTTTCAAGTGACCCCAATATTAAAGCAAAATGAATTATAGCGACGGGGCATAGATATAGGTTTCCAACAAAACATAGCCGTTTATGTTCTATTCATTTCAATGATGACTGTTTTACGGATTCGAAAAAACATGAGAGGTGTCAAGGGACACCCGGATGGAACGAAGTTCCTTGCGATTTAAGTTTTGTTGTACAGCGCCATCTCTGTACAACTTTCTGAATCACGCTAGCGCCATGTATACATTATACAGAGCATACAGTACAGCGCCATGAGTTTTACAGAGATGGCGCTGTACTGTAAAACTCTCTGAATCACGCTAGCGTGATTCAGTCGAACCTCCTCGTCGCTCATGATGTCCTAGTACTTCATTAAAAATTTGTGTGAAGTTAAAATTCTTCACAAAAATTTTAATGAAGTTACTAGGACATCACGAGCGACTAGGAGGTTCGACTAAATGCGACTGTGTTCAGTGAATACGTTCAGTCGAACCTCCTAGTCGCTCATGATGTCCTAGTACTTCATTAAAAAATTGTGTGAAGTTAAAATTCTTCACAAAAATTTTAAAGAAGTTACTAGGACATCACGAGCGACTAGGAGGTTGGACTAAATGCGACTGTGTTCAGTGAATACGTTCAGTCGAACCTCCTAGTCGCTCATGATGTCCTAGTACTTCATTAAAAATTTGTGTAAAGTTAAAATTCTTCACAAAAAAAAATAGCGTGATTCAGAAAGTTGTACAGTACAGCGCCATCTCTGTAAAACTTACTGAATCACTTCAAAAAAAGTGTCGTCATTCGTAAAATCAAAAAGTGTCGAAATTTTTCGTCTAGCCCCCTTTCAGAACGCGCGATAAGGAACTTCGTTCCAAAAAGAAACGAAGGCTGATTTCAAGCGCAATACCGAATATTGATGTACTGTTTTTTTATTTTGAATTTTTAATTAGAAAAAAATATTCGTTTAACTTTAGGTAAGTTTAAATGTGTCCATATGATGTTTTGATTTTCATAAAAGAAATGTTTATAAATATTTTTTTAATTTTCATTTATTTAATTTCTTGAAAGCAAATAATAAGATCTCTTTATTTATCTTTACATTTTTGAAGATTGTGTTTATAATTAACAAATAATCAAGTTAAATAAAACACAAAACTATTTATTCGTTCATATTCAAGCACTACTATTATTATGTACAACCAACCAAAGGCATTTTTTATGTTTTACATATTCTACGCCTACAAACGATCATACGATTTTCTATTTACCTAATTATTATCAGTAATCGATTTTGAGAATCATTAATCGTTGTCGAGAATCGGTAACGAATCAGTTTCGAATTGATATCGCTAGGATGGGGAATTTCAGCACTAAATATTCTTGTGACAGCACAATGTGTCAAAAAAAAGTGACACGCTTGGTTTTTATACAATTCGAGGTACATGCGTCGTCTATTCTTGATATATGTCTGTGCCTAAAAGAGATAAATTAGATACGAGAGCAAAAGAAATTAGGATGATTGGCTATGCTATCAATGGCTATAAAGTATGGGATCCGAATAACGATGAAATTAAAGTAACTAGAGACGTCAGGTTTGATGAGTTTAATTTAAAACATGAACAGAAACAAAGTAAAGAAGATGAAGAAATATATAAAGAAAGTAGGGAAGATATATATGAAAAAGAACCAAGAAAAGAAAAATCAGGTAACATGGAAAATGAAGAAAATATAGAAGATGTACCTATATCTACAACAAATTCTGAACATTTTCAAGAAGACAATAACCCTCCAATTATTAGAAATAGAAGAGAAACAAAAAGGCCCAGATATTTAAATGATTATGAATTACATGAAGCTTATTGTTTGATTAACATCGAAGAAGAACCACAAAGCTATGAAGAAGCTACAAAAAGTGGGTGGAATGAAGCAATAAATAGTGAACTTAAAGCATTATGTAAAATGAGAACATGGGAAGAAACTAAACTACCAGAAAAGAAACAAGCAATAGATACAAAATGGATTTTTAAAATAAAAGAAAATGGACAGAAGAAAGCCCGATTAGTGGCGAGAGGATTTCAGATAAAAGAAAATGAAGAGTTTGGGAGAAACTATGCACCTGTAGCAAGAACATCTACTGTGAGAACAATTTTTGCACATGCAGTACATAATAATTGGCCAATAAGACAACTAGATGTGCCAACGGCTTTTTTAAACGGCTTATTGGAAAGTGAAATCTACATAAAACCGCCACAGGGTGTAAAAATGAAAAATTCAAATAATGTACTTAAATTAAACAGAGGTCTTTATGGTCTCAGAGAAAGTCCAAAATGTTGGAACCAAAGATTTAATAAATATATTGAAGATAAAGGATTCAAAAGATCACAGCACGATTTTTGTTTATATATGAAAGAAGAAAAGAAAATTTGGATGGTCATTTACGTAGACGACATCATTATAACAGGATTAGAAGAAAACTTAGAAGAAATAGTTAAAGATCTCACGAAAGAATTTCAAGTAAAAGATTTTGGATTTCCTAAATTATTCCTAGGGATGGAAATAATAAGAAAAGAAAATAGTTTAAAGATAACACAGAAAAGACAAATAGAGAAGATGCTTGAAAAATTTAAAATGACAGAATGTAAAAGTGTTAATACACCAATAAGTAAAGGTTATCAACATGATGAAAATGATATAGAATTATCAGATATTCCATATAGACAGTTGATTGGGAGTTTAATGTTTGTGGCAACAGTATCAAGACCAGACATAGCGTTTGCTACATCCTATCTCAGTCAATATTTGGACAGACCGACAAAGGGTCTATGGACTCAAGCGAAGAGAATTCTACGATATTTAAAAGGAACTCAAGAAACAGGATTATTGTATGAGAAAAAGGATTTTCAAAGCTTAGAAACCTATTCAGATGCAGATTGGGCAGGAAATCAGATAGACCGTAAGAGTGTTACGGGTTCCATAACAAAATATAATGGCAACGTTGTTGCATGGTTGTCTAGAAAACAGACATGTGTGGCATTATCTACAGTGGAAGCAGAATATGTAGCAGCGGCTACTAGTGCTTGTGATTTGTTATATGTAAAAGGACTTTATAGTGATTTACATGGACTGAACAGTGACGTGAAGTGTATATTATACATGGACAATAAAGGTGCCATTCAGTTATCAAAGTCATTTGAAAATAGTAAGCGAGCTAAGCATATAGAGATTAAAAATCATTTCCTTAAAGATTTAATTATCAAAAATATAATTAATGTAGAGTACATATCAACTGATGATAACCTGGCAGATTTATTAACTAAAGCATTGTCTAATGAAAAATTACAGTATATGAAAACAAATTTGAATATTGTGTAAAGTTGTGTAAACTTAGAATTAAATGTTTCCTAACATCATTGTTATATTATGAAGGGGTACAATGTATAAATGAAAACAACAATAGTTTTGTATAACTTTAATTAAGGATTTCTTTGCATTGTAACATTTATATAAATTGTAGTTTAGAAGTGATTTCTATTCAGGAGAATATCAATCAAGGGGGGGTGTTGAGATTTTTAGTCTGTGGTAGCTTGATGTAAAATGTAACCTGATTGAATTAATTAATCTGTGGTAGCTAGAGGTAAAATGTAACCTGTGAAATAATGATTGTGAAAATAAAAGTAGATATTAAAATAAAAGTGCTTATGAAAAGAATCATCGGCCTCTCATTAATAATAAAGTATATTTCAACACGTATCCTATAAAAAACGATATGTTACAGTTGTTTTGATTACAATTCACATTGGTGCCCCTTATTTATTAACTTATGTTGTTAATAATATTCGCTAATTTGAAAGTACCTACCATGATAATATATAATAAATAGGTTTGCGATATTAAACAAAATGAAATTTTTCAATTCAATTCAGATTGAAATCAAACCAACAATATAATATATCAACATTGAATTGACTGACAATTGACATTTACTGTACAGTGTATGTACTGCCACAGATACTACAGTACTACTAGGTATAGTATTGCCGTTACATAAAATTGCGAGTTTTTTTATTTTATTTTAAAGAAAAAAGCTACTTTGCAATGTTCTTAAGTAAGAAAACACAGTAAACGAATTTCATGTTACTATATTAGTATAAATCATCGTTCTAAAAGCACTAAAATAAGTATTATTTTTTATGTGTTCTCAACGTATTTTACATGTGGCTACACTAATACTCTATCGATATGATAATCGATAAGGTTATTAGACGTTGTTCCGCACTGGGGTTACTTAAAGTTAATAAAATGACTCTGAGAGGAATCGATACTTAACATATTTAATGTCAATTAGTTATGGACTCCTTACAGCTAAATAAAGGAACCTTTCTGAGTTGGGGCGTATAACTGTTCACTAATTAATCTTAGTGGTGGCAGGCGGAGTAATAAAACATGCAAAAGAGACGGCGCCCATCATTTTCTCTCTCGCACTTGCAATGTTTATGGATGACGTCACACAGGCACAGAGATGCGAAACACCTAATTTCCATAAACAGTGCAAGTGCGAGAGAGAAAATGATGTGCGCCGTCTCTTTTGCACGTTTTATTACTCCGCTTGCCACGAGTATTTGCGTTTAGTATAGTATAATTTGAAGCAAGGAAGTTACAAGCGTGTACCTGCAGCGCGGATATAGCAGCGTCGTGTAGATCGCGTGCGCGCGCGCGGGCTCGGCGACGCGGCGTGGCGGCCAGCGCGGGCAGCTCGCAGCGCGCGGCCGCCAGCAGCAGCGCCGCCACCGCGCACACGTGCGACTCGTCGCCGCAGCCCAGCCACACGCGCTCGTTCACGCTCACCAACCTGTACACCACATGTTGGTTTTAATTGTGCATTCGTTTACACTTGAATTTTCGAGCCTGGGACAACTATCCCAGGGGCCACTGCGACCAAACTTGATCTATTGTGGCCGTTCGTTTACACTTACCAACCTTTTGGTGTATTGTTGTTGTGTCTGCCATACCTATGTCCTAACGCAGAATGACATCGCGCAGGCGTGAAGCGATAACTCGGATGGTGTTTTTTTTGACACATCAAATAATTATGACAAGACAGGATATTAGGAATGGCTGTTAGAAAATGACCTAATAACAATAGCGTAATAAAATGAATACTCACTTAATATAAATATCTAGTACTTGTTCTAAGGACACTCCAATATTCAATATCGCCTTAAACACCATGCTTTTATCCGCTTGTAACTTGCAGCTCATGATTTCTAATTGTCGCACTATAAAATCTGTAAAAAATAATAAACGAATTTCAGTATCTGAATACTATTCTATTCTATTTATTAAAACTATTTATCAGGACCTTCAACTCTCTTTATATTTAACAAAAAACAAAGAAGATTTAACACCATTTATTTACAATCCCACCTTGTAAGTGGCAACGTGGCGCAAGTAAAAAATAAATAAAAATGTGTGATGGGACACATAGTAGAAGTGAAACTTTATAAAAATATTTCAAAAAAAAATATTTCAAAAGAAAATATTTCAAAAAAAAATATTTCAAGAGAAAATATTTCAAAGATTTACAAAAAAATTTAAAAAAATCATAAAAAAAATATCTAAATAAAATATTTCAAAAAAAATATTAAATTAATTATTATTATTTATTTTAATATTCAGTATTATAAATATATCGTTTAGTGGAGGGGGCTCCATGCGTCTTCGTGACATAAAAATCCTAATACCCCATCTACATAGAAGTTTCACTTCAAAAAAATATAACTTACACAAGGGGAAGCAGTGTCCAGTGTTAACGTATTCCCGGCCCAGGGTCGTCAGCTTGCCCAGCACGGCCGCCATCCGCTCGTCCGCGGTGGGCAGCGCGCGCGCCGCGCTCTCCGCCTCCGACAGTATGTTGCTCCAGATGTTCTCCACCAGCAGCGCGTCGTTGTGACCCGAACACTGCACGATCGCCAGCTTACACTCCCACAGGTTGTAGCGGTCCGCGTATTCTTCGTATAACTGTAAAACGTTTCATTTGTATCATTTCTATAGTTTGTAAACAAAGGATTGTGACAGAGTAATCCTAGTTCAACAAAAATTCTAAATTGGTCAGTTTGGAATATTAATCTTCTCAAAATCCGCCAATACAATCAATGAGCCCTTTTGTTATGTGGAATGATGCACTGAGTAATGAATAATCATGTTCATCAAGTTCATGAACTCTTAAGAGTTGAAACAGTTCATCGAGTCAATGCAGCAGCTATAGATGTATTTACCATGAGCGGTTTCATGGTTTATGGTAATAGCAAAAACTTTATTTACACAACTGGACGGCAAGCTTCGAAGAGGTACCTGAAAAAGGATCACGTGACATTCATCCATTCATCCAATCTCCTAATTGGTGTCACTGACCGGTTCTGAGCCTTCTGAATCCAGCGGATGCCCACTATGTTACACTTAATTGTGTCGGAACAAGAGTCACTATTTTCGATAATGGATAAAACGCGTTACCTGCGTGATCTCCAGTAGCTCGTCATCCAGCCGCTGCAGCAGCTGTGGGTGCAGCGGCGGGCGGCGTTGCAGCGCGGCGGCGCGCACGGCGGCCTGCACGCGCGCCACCTCGCCCGCCTCCTCCAGCCGGCGCAGCAGCTCCCCGCCCCCCGCGCCGCCCCCTCCGCCCGCGCCGCGCACGCACACCACGCCCGCCGACAGCCACGCTATGCGCTGCGCCAGGGTTGCGCCCGTGCTGTGTACAGTAGTTATTTTTATTTATAGCTTTACGACCTTATCCGTAATAACAAGAAAAGTTATAGAAGGCTTGTAAATTGTTTTAGTTTCTTTCACTTTTGTGAAAAATTATAAAGATAAAATGTATAACAGTGCAATACCGAAATAGGTTTATTAAGAGTTGATGAATAACACCCCAACTCAGAGTCACTAGAGGTTACTTAAATCACTCTTTAGTACAGAATTTGTATGGTGATTCTTTACTAAGGAGCGATTAAAGTAACCATTAGTGACTCTGAGTTGGAGCGTTAGGGTTAGTTTGTTATTATTTAAAGTTGATACAAGACATGGGCTTTGCAAGAAGTATTCTCTGCCAGCTGTCCATTTGGCAAAGGCGACTATTTACGATCTGGTGAATCGTCTGGTCTTCTTAACGTGAAACAAGATTATTGTCCCAGCAAACAACCCACCCAGGTCTAGTAGCGAGTCCCTCAAGCACGCTGGCAGCGGCCAGGTGCTCGCCGGCCTTCTCCAGCACCTTCCACAGCAGGTCGAGCAGCTGCAAGGCGGCGGGGGCGGGGGCCGCGCGCGCCGCCGCCGACAGGTACGTGCGGAGAGACGCCGGCGGCGCCGCGCCCAGGGACAGCAACTCTGGACACGAAACGACATTAACAACACGAATACATTGAATTACAAATGACTTTACGCAAGTATGGTCAACAGTTAACGCTTGCATCAGATAATATTACAACAATTTAAATACTATTATACTTATTAATTTATTAGTTTTAATAAGCCAGACTTGTCATGTTCCATTTGTGGGAGCTTTCTTTCCTTCTTTTTCTTTGCCTTTGGTCACAAAAAAATCACGCCCAATAACTGTTGTCACTTACCCGAGCCAAGGTTTTTGGAAACCAGCCATTCATATACTGCTACATGTAACAGTTCATCATCACGAGATAGGCACTCCCAAACCAATTTTCTTCCCTAAAATGAAACCAAAACTCTAATTATAAAGTTTTAAAACACATTTAACAGATACTTACTAATTTCAGAAATTAAGCAGTTGTTTTTTTTTCTTACAATTATATAATAAACAATTTAAACAAACTTTCACATCTAAAATATTAGTAGGATTTTATAGTTAAGTTACATTTGTGTAATTAGGTTATTGTCTAAGCTAAATTATTTTCTGTGCGAAAGCCACACCACTAAATACCTGATTGTTAGTGTCTGGAGAGAGCATCGTCTCTGAGAGTGACCCATCATCAGCACTTCGCTCGTAAAGCCGCTCTAGGGCTACGCAAACCTCACGGTATATCTCCATTCTGTAATCAATGCAAGTACTTAACATAACATAATAATTTTGTTCCTCCACCAATCTCCACTGGAGCGGCGTACTGGGGTATGCTCTAGGTCTAGGCCTCCTTAAGAGATAGGCTGAAGCCAATAATTTTGTTTATAATAGAGCACTGTTCTATTTACTAACAAACATATTATGTAGAAAGTAACATTTATTTTGTCATGAAATAAGATGGTACAAGGATATAACAAAAGAAGTACTAACAATATGTAAGCTTACTAAATTGTTGCATGAGGATATGTCAGTAATAACACTTCACGATGTAGAACACTTTAGAACTGTTATTTGTGATGATAATATTACGAACAAATGTAACAAAAAAACCGTCAGTTTTATATATCGATGTATGTATGTATCGTACATAAGCACGATGGTAAATATCGTCGTTTGAATTATTATAATATCGATTATCCATCCTAACTAAGGTATTCCTATTGTCCAAAGCACATATCGAATCAAATCAAAACTTCATGAACGGTCGTTATAAAGTATCAATTAATAATTGCTTTAACACTTTTACAGCACAGCTATAACACAACAAATTTTATACCTTCTATAGTAAGCCAGATGTCCATCTCTATCCTGTGAGGGCTGATCGCTCTTATAGTAGTGCAGCGCCTTATCCTGTGGGTCCAGTTTTTTCGCGCACGTCACACACAACTCCACCACGCCGGATACAAAGCCCACGGCTAGTAACTTGGAACATACTACCGGAAGATTCACGTTGGGTGCCACATCCTACAATACAAACATTTATAAATATTACTGCATGGATTTTTCATTAACAAAGGTTTAAGATAATGAGTACATTGTATAAGTACATTATTTACATACCTTACAAAGTTTTAAAGCATGTTGCAGCATCTCGTCTCGTTCTGCCGGGTTCTTTTGTTGTTTCGCAAAGATTAATAGTTCATTGGCCTGAAACAAAGCAGGTTCAGTCAATCTGGGTAACTTGTCACAATATCCAATCTTTGAAAATTATAACCAATGTTATTAAAACGCTTTTGATATTGATTAGTTTTATGGGCTTAAATGGAAATTGGATAATATTCTAAATAGGAAATTGGGATAAATCAAATTTCTGATGTATGCCCTTCACAAACAACTCACAAAGAAGTGTTATTACATGACTTACCTTAGAACAAGTAGCATCCTCTTGTCGGTACAGTGTGGGACAGAGCTGTCTCAACTTCTGCGATATACCATCGACAGAAGCGTTGTCTCGCAGGTACCCCGCCACCAGGGACCCCAGCAACAAACAGGCTACTTCTTGACCTCCCACTAGCAATTCTCTGCAAAAAAAAATACACACAAATCACTTAGTGCTTGTGTGAACGTTTTTTTTTTTTTGTAGAAACGTTACGAAGCGTCTATGTCTATGGTCAACGCTCACGGACTTTACAGAATCGTTGCACGACAAAGTAGCAGTAAACCACGTCGCGTTTCTTTTTATTTAAAACTAATATTGATTGCACAGCATAATTAATTGCATGGAAGGTAAATCATGTTCCTTAGCATTTTTTTAAATGGACAGTTGTTGTTGGCTCTAGCGGCCTTTACAACTTCACGTGGACAGATACACATACCTTACCTTACCATAAAAAGTATTAATAGCTGTTTTGCCACAAAACTGGTTATATTACTAACATTATAAATGGAATGGAATTATGGATATTGTAATTCAAAAACTACTGAACAAATTTTCATTAAATTCAGCAGGCATGTAGATCATGACCTGGAATAAGATACAGGGTACTTATTATCCCGGATAACGCGAGCAAAGCTATAGGCAGAGCGCTAGTAATCTATGTATAGTCCATTTTTTTGGTCGAGTCCAAAGTAGTAAACAAACTTACACCGACTTTTTATCTTTATTTGTAATTTAAAAATAAAGCTGACACAAAATGATAATAATTTAAAGATGACTAAACATTTAGTGCCGAAACTAAATTAAGTTCACCATTATTTTTTTTTAATCAATTTAAATTTATATTTCCGTAAAAATTAGTGCTAAGTTTGTTTACCAAATAAGTCTCGTCTAAAAAAATGGAGTATAAACAGTCCATACTAACCTGAAGCTAGCCGCCTGCAGCGCGCTCTGCTGCTCGGGCGGCAGGCTGGCGGCGATCACGTGGAACTGATGCTCGCACAGCACCTTCCATAGGCTCAACATCTCTATCGCCATCGCTGTCACATATAACATACACTGATATAAATCAATCGACGTAGACAACAAGGTAATATTAAGAAACTATTAAATATTGCGATACCCCTAGTAATACCAAATGTATTGGTATTTATAAAACCAAGTACATACATATTTAATTTAATGAAAACTATGAAGAAAATGTTTAAATTCCCTGCCTGATACATATCATTTCTTTAGTGATAAGGACGCCTAATGTGCTTTTGTCTTAACATTATGTGGTCGCTTGCCATAAAAATGAAGTAATATGACTTACTTATAAACAACTTGAGTGCATGCAGTGATGCTTGCTCATCACTGTGAGAGGGAGCCACCACCCGCTGAATAAATGTTGAAACTCGTTGTAATTTGGCAACTATATACGCACAATCCTCTCCCGTAACTTTACTACTCATCTGTAAAAACAAATAAGAAATTTTAGCAAATCAAAAACAAGGTACGTATAAATAAGCAAAATGTAATATAACTTACAAACTCCTTATGGTCGGGGGTTTGAGACATGGACACACACTTCAAATTCCATATAGGAGAAAGGACCCTTCCCACGTAGATATAAAGTCCATTGTGCTTTGCGCTGTACTCAATGGGTACTGGGTAGTTCATATCTCTCTGCTGTTGCGTGACGTTGCCGACGAACGATGA
Organism: Thymelicus lineola; assembly: GCA_963932265.1. Lineage (NCBI taxonomy): Eukaryota > Metazoa > Arthropoda > Insecta > Lepidoptera > Hesperiidae > Thymelicus > Thymelicus lineola. Next base: position 10,195,645 of record OZ010686.1, read on the forward strand.
CTGGTTGAAGGGTGGTGGACTCATCATGTTTTGCTGGAACGGTGAATGTGGCATCATGGATTGGTTCGGACCAACACCCATAGACTGGTTCCCTACACCTTGATAGGACTGGTTCAACTGTCCCGGCCTTATTTGTTCTTGCTGCCCTCTCATTGTCATTGGTGTTGAGACTTGGCGTGGGGAGAATTTGGGAGAGCCTGAAAGAATATTTTGTTAACAAATCATTTTGGACTAGAAAGAATACCATAACTACTGACATAAATATTAAATACTGACTGTATTTATATTTAAATTTTCTGAATAAATTAATTTTTTAAATTTTCTGAATGTTAAAGTACTCTTGTCTGCAGCCAAACCTGAGTGAAGATCAGATCTTTACGATAAGAAGAAGCAGGTCTAACGCCTCTACTCAACTAATGGTTACTTTAATCTTTAATCGTTCCTTAGTGAAGAATCACCATACAAATTCTGTACTAATGATCGATTTAAGTAACCATTAGTGACTCTAAGTTGGAGGGTAAGTAAGTTTGCAAGATTTGACCCACACAAACAGACACACACCCACTGGCCTAAGATAGCTGGCAGAGAATGCTTTTAGCATTAAGTCCGGCTTATGTATCCTTTATTTTTTAAGGTGCAATAAAAATAATAAACAGGGTAAGCTAATAACAATAAAAATATATAAAAACATGAAATTATTGTATAGTCATCGGTCCTTGACATCTGCAAATTTTCAAGCCAATCAGATATCTTGAAATTGGTGAAGCGTGAAGCACGTAGAAGCGTGTTAAAAACTAGTCCAATCACCTATACTGGAGGCCATCTGCGAGGGCTGTTGTTGGAACATGGGTGTGGGCGTCAGTTGGCTGCCGTACAACAGGAAGGCGCGCGTGGCCCACTCGCTGATGGACAGGTCGCCGCTGGTGGTGTCCTCGCACGCCAGGTAGATCGCACACGCGCATGCCTGGTCTACGCCTTGGATCTGGACACATTTTAGTATGATTATTTTTAGTATAATACGGGGACTCACGATATATATTTTATACGCCGATATATCGACCCAGTTGCAGGGATCGTGCAACTGCAGTCAGTCTACAATGAGTTTAAAATCAAGTATTATTACTGTATTATATTGAAGTCAAGACCTAAAACCTAATATTGTCATGTTATTAAACAAGCATAGATTCTTAGTTCACAAGGAATTTCCTCCAGATCCTTCCATCCAAGAGATCCTTAATAGTGTTTGTTATTTTGTTTACCAGGTTATCCACAAATAATCGATACATAGGACTTTATTGAAAACAGCAAATATTAGTTAAAGTATTATAATAACAACTAACTATCCTAGATAGAATATCGAAAACGGGAAAAAAATCAAATTCCACAACATGTTGCAAAACCTCACCTGGAACAAGTCCTTGACAGGTGGAGCCTCCGGACCGCGGCAGTCGCGCAGCAGCGCCCGCATGAGGTCGGGCGCCGCCCCCGCGCCCACCAGCGCCGCGCCCGCCGCGCTCACCACCGCCCAGCGGGATGGTGTCCATACATCTGTTATTAAGAACAAATTAATAGTTTAATAATAAAATACACGATTTTGTAATTAAGATACTAAAGAAAAGTTGTGATCGTGCTGTTAACCGTTAAGGAGTTCCCTCTTTTTTCGATTTCTTAGGATAAGTACGGCCCGCAACAAAATTATAACACACTAAACATTTTTCATCATAACTTTTAACAAAATGATTTTTATGTTTTTCTACTGGCCTTAGTTGCCAGAAAATAAATGAATTAGAATTTGGAATATAATAGTAATTTCAAACAGCGTACAAAACCTACCTCGTTTAGCCAGTAGCGGCGGCGACAGGTACTTGGCGTGCTGCGTAGGTAGCGCGGTGAGGGCCCACGCGGGCGCGTCCAGCGCGAGCGACGAGTGCGCCTCGCTGAACGTCGCGCCCGCCAGCACGCGCGACGCACACCACAGCGACTCCGCCTCGCCGCCGCCCGCGGAACACACCATTACTAGTGTTCCTGGGGATTGGTTTATTAACCCCTGGTTAACTGGGTTAACCCATTCGCTTTATTTAAAGTGAAAGCCACTGGGTGATTAAAAAAACAAAACACCCGACTGCGTAAAAAAAAGAAAAAAACAAGCCCAGTAGTTTAGAATGTTGTTAAAAGTAATACTGAACAACGACACCATAGAAGAATAAGAATGAAAAATAATGAAAGAAATTAAAAATCTTATTTTCAATAAAAAAAAAATTCATATAGACAATATGACGTCTGGATATCGATGTGATGAATTTTGATTATTGTCATGTCTTTTGTAGCACTTGCAAGGTTAAAACGAATCGATTGACGTAATAATCATCAAAATCCGTCAACGTGTTTAGTCACTACAATGCCTTCTTTGCGTCGTCGCGCAGATGGGTAAAAATAGAAAATAGAAAAAATGAATTTTCCCAGATTCTTATATGATCGAACACAAAAATTTGCTTTTAATGACTGACACTGACGCTTGCAATACAGCGCGAATTCGCACTGAAAATTTTAATTCTGCTACTGAGCAGTGCGTCGCGTGAAATTAGTCGATTTTATACGAAAGTCCACACTCATTTTGCGTCGCCGTGTTACAAAATGTTACAAACAGGACTTTAGTATGAAACCGAAAGCAGGTGACTCATTTTTCGCCACTAACAGCTCAAAAAATACGCTCATTATTTTGGCTTCACCCTAAGATACTTTGTTATATAGAAGAGGAAACGGCGTTTGTTTTCAAGAACTCACCAACCCTTTCGTTTCCTTGGAGCTATTATCTCCATTATGTACACAAGAAGATATTTGACATACCATTATCATAAACTGCACTGTGCACTTGTTTTGGCTTGAGTACTGAAGCATTGGGTGTGAAGCCGGGAGGCAACCTTACATGCAGCAGCGATAAATACTGTGGACGAGTAGGGCCATCTGGACTGAAAAAAAAAATTGATAAATAATATATTGATACCAGACAAAGGGTATTCAAATAAGAAAGGGGCAGCCCACAGTGATCATGGCCCATGTCACAGGGTCGAAAGATTTGATTGTTTGTTTGCATTGAATAGGCTCCGAAACTACCAAACCGATTTGAAAAATTCTTTCACTGTTGGGAAGCTACACTATCCCCAGGTGACATAGGCTATGTTATATATATTTTTTTACTATTTTTCCCGAAGCGAAGCGAGGGCGATTTCCTAGTATAATATAATTTGGATTCAAAATATTTAGTGCCCGTGATGATAAAAGTTTTAAATCATAAGTAAAATATAAGCAAATTGTTCCTATATCACTGTAAATAAACTTACTTTTCAGTGCCAGCACAAAAGTAAAACCTTGTGCCTGCCTGTGTCACGGCCACAAGATTCAAGTGCTCCGACTCAGAACTCTCAACAGCTGATATTGCAATTACTGGTTTGAAATTTGTTGGTTCAACAGTCCTAGAAGAAACAATACCTTCTTAAATCTTATACTTTTGAGGAACTAGGCAGAATTTAGCAGAAAAGTTTAATGAATTGTAACATATATATCTGTACCTAAATTCAGCAAATAAATATTATGATTATGAATATTGACTGATTGCATTTGAACGATACAAGCTAAACTAGTGATATCATTGATGTCAACATTACACAGTAAAAATTTTATCTTAATATTTTTAAAGTTAAAATAATCTAGATGTTCCTGAGAAATTCCGAAGTATTAGTCACATTCAGTGCCATAAATGCTCAATCATATTATATCTGTTGAGCAGTTTACCCCAACAAACAAATATAACATCATAATAACTATCAACAACAAATTTAAATGTTGTGCATGCCTTTAATTTAAATACATATAAAAATGTTTTGATGTGTATCATAATAATGTATTTTATATACCTAGTTGGCGTGCCTTAAATAAATAAATAAAAAAATTAATAAATAAACAACAGAACTTACTTCACAATATCAACAGCCAGTGATACAATCCTCGACTGTGGCAGTCTTACAATACGACTCAAGTCCTCTCCTTCATAGCCCAAATCAAAAACTTCTATGCACCCTTTTTCACTGAGTGTATACAAGATGTGACGTGAGTTGTCAACATCTATTTTTACTATGGGGTCTTCATCATATAAAGCAGCATTTAAAAATGATGGCACTAAGAATGACAGGGCACTAGTGGAGTGATTAACCTTTTTACAGTGTTTACCAAACCAGCCTAATTGAGCCTGGAAAAAAGCAATCTCAGGTATAAATTATGCATCAATATTTTACTTTAAAGTAATTTCAGTAAAAAAAATATCAGTAAGTAGTCAAATGAATTTACAATACGATTTATTGCACAAAATCATTAAGATTAATGATAGAAATTTGAAAAAAAACTTAACAAGCAGCTTTTGTTCTTCTTTCCAATCATATTAATAACTAATATTCAAAGTAACACAACTTATACTTTTTTTCCACTGAAGGTGCGATTTATTTACTTAATATCAAGTACACTAGGATTCCCTGTTGGGAGGTTAGGATTTACCCATTCGTTATAAAATTACATTAATAAGTATGAAAGTTATGATAGACAGTTATTAGTAGAGTAATTTACTATGCAAACATGATTTGTAAAGAAACTAACCTGATATGTGATTTCATACAGGCAACCATCTTTGCCACCCATGAAAATTCTTCCCTTGGCAGTTGACTTAACACACATCATTGATATCCCATCTGTGGGCAATACAAACACTGGCTCGGGAACTAAATGTATCTCCTCAAACTCTCCTGGTCCTTCAGTCTTACTACTAGAAAATGTAACACCTAGAAAAGATCATCAATAACTCAATATCGCGCCAACCGATTTCGATGATTCTTTTTTTAATTGAAAGCTGGTGTTTGTCGTGTAGTCCCACATAAATTTGAGCGATATCTGACAATGTTATCCATGTCAAAAGTACAATGTACTTCATTTGAAGTCGGTTATTTTTTTGTTAAAATGTTAGATTATTACTTATAAGAACAGATATATTTATCACTTACCTAAAACTACTATCTCCACTGTGGTGGTGAGAACTAATAAATATTTGACAAAGCTTTGAAAAACTCCAGGCTTGGGTTTGACGAGGCCCACGCTGACTATAGTTTCTCCCAAGCCATCAAAATATGCCACATCGCTCCCATGTTCAAATGCCCAAACATATATGTTACTATCTATAGCCAGCCACACTCTGCTGATCTCTGGAAATACTCCCATTAAACAATTGCATTGCATATCTGATTAATGGTTAAGGAACTAAGGGTGAAATTAACAGAAATGACAATTTACAACAGTGTGTTGTTAGTATGGTAACATCAGGAACCTATTCTTTAAACATAGTCACAATCATCACACTGCAAACTATTTTTGTTTTATTGAGGAACAGATAAAATTACCTCCAATTATTAGGCAGAACCCTACAAGCCAGAACCTTAAAATCAATCAATCATTGATTTTTACAAGAGTATATGCCTGTATTAGTATCAACTTAATTACACACATAATTTGTAAAATAATTACAAAGGATACGGGCAAAATGTTCCATTATTTCTGGCGGCAACGGCACCTTGTTCAGTATCTTGAGTTGAGACAGTGTGGGATGGCTGAGCAAAGCCGCCAGGTTAAGGTAGTCTCCTGCATTTAGTCCACTGCATGTTGGACTTCTTTGAGTTGCTACACCAGTTATCTGTAATACCAATATGATGTTATAATAAGTTTTTAAAATTACAACTAATGTTGTCTTAATCTGCTTTTAAAAGCAACCTACAGGTATAATACCTTTAATACATCCAACGAAACTAAATTGCCATGAATATCAAAACATGAAATATAAAGATAAATACGAACCTCTAAGAACGAAGGGCGGGAATTATCAACATTAATATACCGGTCTAAAGTACATCCCGCCAGCTCTAAGCACTCGAGTTGCATCCTGCTGCCGTCTGGTTGCCGGGCCCCGTCAATCTTACTGACCACGCTGGGCATCTAGAACATCACAATCGCTTTGCACTTTACTATTTGTAGTATTTACACCAATTACTTTGGATTTCTAGGTTAACGTTTGGTGTATTGTCAATTTGTCAGTATGTCAAATTGTCAAAAAAGAGGTACAGGATGCAATACCTTTTCTGATAAGAATTGAATTTACATTCAGTTAAAAATGTAAAACTGTGGTATATAAATGTACAAATTATTTTTGGACCCAACAATTTTATGAAAATAAATAACTATTGGATCTGACAGTAGCGGTTATGACAATGTTGCCAGATTATGAAAGAGCTCCACAAAAGCTCTAGATTTTATCATGGATATATTACTCTACCTGGATACTTTGTAGAGGTACTAAGAGTGATGACGTTACAACGGAATGAATATTCTTGTAAGTCCGGTGCACTTAAAAGAAAAGAACCCTAAGAAATGTACCCTATTAATAATATTGTTTCATTTCATTGTTACCTTATACAAAACTAATTAAAAAACATAAGTTTTCATTATTTATGGATAATTTCAAAGAAATTATAACAAAATGTGTTAGTTCAATATTATAATTTTGTACCACCAGAAAAAATATTAGAAAGCATTTTGAAGAACCATATCGAAATAGGAAATATTTTTTCTAAGGTATGAACACCCTACAATAATGAAGGACAACATCAATCCGCAGTTTGTGATCCAGTTAGACTATTAATCCATTGAAATTACTCATCTTTACATTTATTTCTCTGGCAAACTAGCGCCATCTAAAATTTACTTCCATTACTAGATTAAAAACAGCCGCAGAATTGTTTTCTTGTTTTTTGCACTTTGTATTGAGGCGGCTTAGAATACAGATCCAAATCCCATTGATCCCAGTATACAAAGTTGTCGTAAGAGGTGGTAACAGACATTACGGCCCCATAGCTGTAGAAATCCTACCTGTGAAGCGAGGGATCCTAGGTTTGATTCCGGGCCGGGTCAAATCTTTGTATATTAATATTTAAGCTCAGGTCATGGGTGATGTCTTGTGTTGTCCATGCCACCCGCGACACATTGAATCCTAGTCTGTGCAAGCGTTTATTTATTAATATTATCAATATTATTATTAAGTCATTAGAATGATTACTGGTATTATTATGTTTCCATGACACCTGCCTGGCTTGCATGGTATCCTCTTGCTTGAGTCAACCGCCAAACGCTTTGTCGTGTTCCTGTTCCGACTGGGGTTTTGGAGCCAGTCCTTTCTTTCTTTTTCTCTCTTCTATACTACCAGGTGGCTTGTCAGCTTGTTGGCTAATTACAAAGAAAATCTGTTTGAGACGTTTAGAATTTGATAATATAATTACTGATTACTGCTACAAAAGCTTTCAGCAAAGGTAAATAAAGATATAAATTTATAGGCAGTTTAAAGATTTACCCGTAAAATACTAGAAATAAATTAACACACATAATAGTAACTTATGATTGCATTTTTATTGATTAAATTCTAAACCTGTCCCTAGGCGATCATGCAGCATGAAATGCATTTATGTACAGAGCAGGAAACCTCTACAGCTTCTACTATTTAGTCTAGGGAGCGCTTTGCATAAAGCATGAATTAGACAATCATGCAAGACATCAATCATTTAAGGGCATTACATCCTAAATAGTACAGTGAAGAGGTTTCATATTCCTTATTTAAATTCATGTTGCATAATCTTCTAGGGACACCAGAGATGTGCTATGCTACGTTGCTATGGATGCGTTTGTTATCAACCAATCATATTCATGCTCCACATAGCACAGCACTGGTGGAAACGGATTCAACTAAGCTACGTTTTTTATACGGAAGTACATTACGGCCGCTGTATCTTGGCGCGTCTGAACTTCGCGCAGAACATAAGGGTGCCTTTCCACCAGAGATGTGCTATGCAGTTATGCTGCGAAGATGTGAAATCTACGCTACGAAAATATGTGACCATGTGACTGTGGAGCGAGTAAGATGTGCTATGAAGATGCACTGCTGCAAGGTAGCTGTGCGAGGAAGATGAGCAGCTCGAGTTATGCGATGTATCGACAATAGGGAAGGCACGGGGAGTGTGTCCGTGCAGCCTGCTGGAATCCATAGCACGCATCCACAGCTCGTATCCATAGCACGCATACTTCCATATAAAAAACATAGTTAAATCCGTTACGATCAGTACTAGGCTAAGTGGACTAATGAATATGATTGGTGGATTTTACACTGGTTTACATGTTGATGCTTGATGTTAAATGCGAAAAAAACTAAATGTGTCAGATTTGCCTTACCAAATGTAAAACAGATTCCAGCTGAAATTGTCCTAAATAATGAAGTATTGGAACTAATAAATTCTACATTTCTCGTCATTATCATAGACGCTCGACTACAATGGGGTCCCCATTTTGAAGCCTTGTCATGGAGGCTTAGTTCTGCTGCTTATGTTGTTAAGAAAGTAAAGCTAAAGAAAGAAAGCATATTACAAAGTTGATGAGTATTTAAATGATAAGACTGCTTGGACATGAGTTTTTCATATTAAATATTGCCTTATGTAGTATGTGCTGTCTGTAACCGTGAGTAGGAAAAAAATAACCCCGGTAGTTTCTTGCCAGTTCTTATCCCAGGACCACTCACGGTAGGGATTTGTTGAAGCGATGGCATTGAATGATTTTCGAAAAGCGTTTGTAATAAACCTACTTCGAATAAAACTTATTTGATTTCATTCCATATCAAACGCATCGATAACAACGTAGCATAGCACATCTCTGGTGGAAAAGCACCCTTAGATTCCATTAAAAATTTAAACTCAATATTTTGTAGTCAGCCATCCTTTTTATGTTTCTTATGGGTCCTGGTATTAGTTTCAACATCTTTAATATCAGAATCTGATGATTTGTGTCGTTTGGTTTTACTTTTATTTTGGACAATGACTTCACTTTCATCAGAACATTCACCATTTGTAGCATCATCCTCATCGGCTGGCTTTCCTTTTGAATGTTTCTTTGTGCTAGTGCTATTAATCTTCGTTTTTTCAGGCAACAGTTTTGGACTTGGCTTAATTTTGTCAAAGTCAACATATGATACATCAATTGATTTATTGTGACTTAATTCAAATGTTTCGTCATCCTCATTTGCCTTCAGCCATCTAGAAATATATAAAAAACATGTATAAAACAACTTCTTCATTATGAATAATTAAAAATGATTAAAATTATAAGTATAACAAAATTAATGATACAGTTGGACTCATTGTCAAATGTTAAAAGTTAAAAACTTATACCGTTATCTTCCAAAGCAAATACCTTTCATCTAGTTCTCCTCTTATGTAAGGTAAAGCACCATACAGGTCTAAAACCACTACTTTGAATACTACTTCTTGATTTTCTTGAATGCTTGTCCCAACCCATGTATTACCAGGTTCATCAGTTGGTCGTGGTATAACAACATTGAAAACTCTGTAAATACTCAGAAGTTAATCTTCTTACTCATAATCTCAATCAGTATCTTACACAATATATCACTATAAACAAAACACAGTAACATAGGTATATAATTTACTTCACATTGCTTTCGTTGCTCACCTAGAAAAAGAGGTAATGCTATAATTTTTGTCCAATCATACAAAATGTAAGCCAAGGTTTACAGGAAGCATTAATATTATTCAATCAAAGGTAGAATTAATTGTAGAAGTTTGGGTATTTTCGTTTTTGATGATTTAAAAAGTTTATAATAGTAATTCAATAATAAAAATTTTTTTTAAAAATATGAATTTTTAAATGATGAACAAGAAAGTATTAGTAATTTACTTTTAATCCTGAAAACTACTGTATGACGATAACTTATTGATTGAAGGAAATGAGTTACTTCTTGAGTAACACTTGTTGATTGTTATTACCTGTGTACGAGGATTCCCAAATGAGTATCACTTTTTTTATTAACTATACCCTTCAATGTAGCTCCTACATAGGGTTTGAATATAAAATAATCTGCCTGTACTGGAAAGTAAACAGCATTATCGTTGCTAATCATTCCTACATCACGAATACGTAGATTTTTGTAACTCAAAAGGATTCCATCAAACCTGAAAAATATAATATTTAGAATGAGGCATAGTAGTAAGTGGCTTAGTGGCTTTGTGGTTTAGTAAGTGGCAACAATGTTGAGCGCTGAGGCCTACCTACACAGAAGTGATTTTTCAGGCCAATTTGGCGGTATAAGATGAGGTGCTTGCCGTGATTCGTTCTCTGAACAACTGAATACTTCGTTGCATTCCAAAGTATAATAATTATCCTTGTTACTGTTTTTTATAAATATTTTTTTTAGTTTTTGGTTTCATAATCTATTTCACATAACACATTTATGTATCTGTTTTGTTAGTAATATTAATAGTTATCTTGTTATCACTTAGTTTCATACTTATTTATTGTTTGTTACACACCAAAATATTTAATTGGCACCATATGAAATTGATTGATAGCCTAGCAGTTAGAATGTTAGTCTCCCGAATGCGTGGGCACGAGTTCAAATCCTGGAACGCACCTCTAATTTTCAAACAATAAGTGCGTATTACAAGTTAACTATCACTTGCTTCGGTGAAGGAAAACATTGTGAGGAAACCTGCACACCGGAGAGTTCTCCATAAAGTTCTCAAAGGTGTGTGAAGTCTACTAATCCGCATTTGGCCAGCGTGGTAGACTATGGCCTATACCCCTCAAATTGTGAGTGGAGACCCCGAGCCCAGCAGTGGGACAATTATGGATTGCTGCTTTGCTTTTTTTTATAATAATATGAAATTGTGATCTTGATTTGGATTTCATTAGTATTCCTCGTTAAATAAACTAAACAAGTAAGTATATTTTTCCTAATAAAATTTAAGAAGAGTGTGACCAGTTAATTTCACCTCATGTGTACGATGCGCAAATGGCGCAGTCTTTCGCCGGACGCTTAACATCGCTGCCGACAACTATACTGAGGATGTTAATAAGATATTATGTATAAAATAAAATGTACATATTAAAATAAAATTTATGAAAAGTCTTACTCTGTCACATATTTCCATATTTTGTAATCTAATAAAGTTTTTATTGATTCCTCGATATTTCCGAGGCACCATGGCTGCAAGGCAAGGTTCTGTGCAACAGTTTTTTCCACAACACAAGAGTTTTTGTCGTTAGCTAGTTGTTTTAACTCCTTTAATTTAAAGTCTATTACATTTACGGTCGACATCCTATTATTTTTATTTTTATTAGGTACCATTTAATATTATGATATTACATCGTAACGAACGATACTTCCTTCAATTCAATCCTATGGAATTATTTATTCTATCACTATGGATGTTTGTAGTATTTGTACCTACCTATGACAAAATTGACAAATATGACAATGGCAATTGACACAGGACAGTGACAAGTGACAACTAACATGACATTTAAACTATAATGATCAGACCACAGACTTTTTATGTGGCTCAACAATAACAACAGCACCATGGAGTATCTAGCTAGAGGTAAGCTTTGAGGTAAAGAGGAATTTATCTCTGTTCTGAAACATCTGAAAAAAATGTCCGTCAAACTATGCTGAATTGGTGGTGCCACGGTAACACACGGTAACACACGGTACCCTTATGGTCGTAGCACACATATCAACTCGTAAACGGAACGTAAACGTATCAACCAAAGATGTTATAAATACAGATACGTTATGCCCTTACAAATCGACCGAAAAATTTGTTCCGACCGAGCTATAACACACACACGTTTATCTTTTGTTTGCCTACACCAATCACTAGTACATTGGCAAATTATGTAAAAAGGATGGCATTACTAAAACCATAATAGTGAAAAAGACAGCTAGTGTTTGTCGCTCGCGTCAATCTATATAGGCTACGGTCTTTATCGCTCTCGCGTCAAAACTAGATCGCTATCTCTTTCTTCATCTGAATATGGCGTCTTTGCATGAGTTATTAGATTGTTTAGAAAAATAATTGAAATAGACTAAATAATCTAAGTATCTTAGCGTACTCAAATGTGGTATGAGATTCCTTGTGTTTTGTTGACCTTGGAGTCATAATTGGTGCACTTTCGAAACGCACACGATGGCATTTTGATTTATTTTCGTAAGGACGTATGAACCTACGATGCGCCACGCTCGTGATTGCGCTCGACGCAGACTAATCACAAGAGTTCCCAATTGGGAACTTTTTGAGTCACACAACGCGCGCGGTTATAACGTATCTGCCTCTTCTTAATATATAATATCTTTGGTATCAACTCTTGCATGTCAGTATTCTTTGTATGAAACTCCCTACTGTAAAGCACACTTATCAGATCCGTAACGTAATCGGCTCGCCTCGAGACAAGCTCACGAACCGCGGTACGGTGCGTGGACGACTTGCCGTACCCGCGCTTACGTCTCACCGTACCCGCGCTTACGTCTCACCGTAAGCTATCCTTCGACTTTCCGTTTCCTCGTGCACGCCCCGCGCCGCGGCTACCGCTGCGTCGGCGGACTGCTGTCATTCATTCCGTCAACCAGCGGCCGGCGAGCCGTAAGCGCGGCGTCGCCTAGCCGTAGCCGAGTCGATTTGGAGCTGTTGGTCGGATGGTAACGCGCTTACGTTAGGTTGACGGCGAGGCGATCCGGTGCCGATCCCTTTCCGAGTTGATATGTGCGCTACGACCATTAAACTCCATTCAAATTCGGTTTGGACTTGATGTAAGCATTAACTGTTGCCTAGCAACCACAAATGAAGAAGTGCAACTTTTTGTCCTATTATAATTATTAAAGTAAGTATCCTTGTAAATGCACGTACCTAGACCTACCTTAAAATGTACATGTTACAAGTGGAAATAGTTCCTGCACAATAATTTGAAACGGTCCTAACAGTGTGTTAGTGTAGGTACCTACTGAGCAGATAACTTGACTTTGATATTGAATACATAACGAATAAATAAAACCACAATGGTTGTGTGAAATTTTAATACATAGCTAAATTAAATAGTAAAAATTATTCCAAATCATTTAACAATAATTTTCCCTGTGGTCCTCCAATTAATTGGCCGTTTGAATAAATTAAACGACCTCGTAAATATGTCTGCATAACTTTTCCCGTCAGCACTCGATTCATGTATGGACTGAGCTGAAAAAATTATGGAAATAAATCAAGTGGCAATAGTTTCTAAATATAAAAAAATAATTAAAAAAGAACAAAAATCACAACACCGTAAAAAACCTAAAAAGAAAAAAAAAACAAGCCCAGTTGAAGTTTAGCTCCTTTGAACATTGAAGTACCTAGGAACTATTACTATTAGAATAGATTTTCATATTTAAGAAGCCCGCGGTATGAAAGATTTATAAGGAGTAAAATCAAACTTTCTCCGATAAGTTATGCGTTATATTTGTAATTAGCTGTTGCCCCCAGCTTCACACGCGGATATTAGGTATGCTTATCATATTTATCCCCTATTCATCCCTTTGAAAGAAAGAAAGAAAGAAAGAAAAAGCATTTATTCGAAGAAGCAAAGCACAAATAATAAAATCTAAGAGTCTCACTCCCTTATTCACAAAAACAAGCAAAGATAAAGGAATTTTTAGTCTTTGACTTATGAAAACGACAAAACGTATGAAAATACATCCATCACCCATAAAAAAAAGTTATTAAACTTTTATGAATAAGGCCATAAGACCCCAAATCTTAAAAAAAAAAGAAAAAACAGTAACAAATGATGTCTGCGCTGCAGCAAGGCCTTCGAAATGGTCCAGACTCGGCTTAAGTCGTACGAGACGACACCGATTTTCAGTCTGGCCTGTGTGACAATACCAATACCTTTGGGGGTTGCATTTTGAAAAATCCTTCCTTAGTGGATGCCTACGTCATAAGAGGAATACGTGTGCGAAGTTTTAAGTTTCTAGCCCTGTCAATGATGATAACATAATGATACATTAGTCATCCACTAAGGAAGGATTTTTCAAAATCCAACCCCCAAGAGGGTGAAATACGGGATAAATATGATAAGTATAATTTCCGCGTGCGAAGCTGCGGGTAAAAGCTAATCTAGTTACCTATGTAAATCGTTCCCAAAAAGAAAATATTTAATACCTAGGTTTAAAATGAGTACGTACGTACCGTTTAAAATAAGTTGATGAATGACGGAAATAGAATAAAAATAGAGAAATGCGGAATATGTGTTTTGGGTTCCGTTTTGTACTTCTTCGTAAACGTATGATTATCTGCTAGTAAAATGTACGAAAGTAGGTACCTATTAAATGTAGCCTTGTTTTGTAGTGAATAGTTCCTGATTACCTTGTTTTTGTAGTGAATTATTTCGGGCGTAACAATAAACGATGCGTCAGGGTCGAAAAAGATAAGGTCAGCATCAAGGCCTTTTCTTAAAGCACCTTTTCGTTTCTCCAGGCCAGCTAGCCGAGCTGGACCAGCTGATAAATAATGGGTCAATGTCTCGAGACCAAATCCTCGGGCTTTCGCTTCCGTCCAGAATAATGACAGTCCTGGAAATTATACAATCAATGGATGAACGAACTGTACAAAAAAGATCAACATGAATAACCTAGTAAGTAATAAATAAAATAAAAATTAATTAATGAATAAAATGCATGTATTAACCAAATTGTTTAGAAACACCTTGAGTTACGGTAACTTAAAATGCTAGATATTTTACAGAAGAGAGATTGAAATGAAAAGAGTTGTTCGACCAAGCACTTGGAAGTAGCAATATTTTTTTCCAGTAAGAAACGAATAGATAAAATAATCTGATTTAAAGAATAAAACAATGGCGACAATAAAATATTCCAGTTATTTATGAAATTTTAATAAGTACCTACTTACCGAATTGGACAGAAGATATACCGCCCCAAGCATCAAAAAAGTTTGGATTCTTTAAAGTGGCCACAGAGGGCGAGTGGTCAGACGCAATTAAATCTAGGCGCTTTTCTCCTATGTATTCCCATAATTTTTGCTGAAAATTAAACAGGATTATTTTTTAGATAACAGTCAAGACAAGTAATTAAGATACGCTTATAGCAATGCTGGCCGTTCCCAACCCGACAAACACCATAATAATTTAAAAACAGAGTTTTGTTAATGAAACTATCTAACGCCCCAACTCAGAATCACTAACGGCTACTTAAATCGCTCCTTAGCACAGAATTTGTATGGAGATTCTTTACTAAGGAGCGATTATAGTAACCGTTAGTGACTCTGAGTTGGGGCGTAAGAGTCGTCAAGGTAGGTATAAACAGTTATAAATATTACGGGATAAAACTTGAAAAATACACAATGTAGCCTCTTCATTCTAATTGCTATTGCGGATGTTTGCACAGAGTTCATTGGGAACGGCTCTAACCTCTAGATACATGTCTGTGGCTATAACTTTATGAATGAACAGTACCTACTCGCAAAAGAGACAATACATTTCACAAATAGTTCCTCTATGCTGTCAACATCGCACACAGAAAAGTAATGTTAGGTACAAAAAGAACGAGTTAGAGACTTTCTTCAGTGCTAAAAAGCACAATTTTGTTTGGGGATTTGACCTAAGCAAACTGCTCAATTTTACAAATAAAGAAACTAAAAAATACTGTAAGCAAGCAAAATTAAAGCTCAGAAAAAATTAACTAACCCTGTTAGTATTATTTCGTATGGGTGGTGAGCATTTGAATTCGGTGTTTCCAGGTGGGACTTGCTCCGAACTGAGTGTGAGGTAATGATGGCAGGTCTCAGCAGTGACCCCGCCGCGCCACCGCGTGTTACCAGCTGCAAGGCGCTGCAATCTGGCTTCTTCCAAAATAGGAACTACGCCTTCAGCAGACACGTGTACTACATGAAAATGGACACTGAAAAAAAATTATATAATTTTTAAAATAACTACCAGTTTCTTTTTTTATTTTTCATCGTGGGAATAAAATATTGTTACTCTTGATCAATAACTTATATACCGAAACTTAAATATGGCACAGAAATTCCGAAATTTACTAAAAAATATGCGGAAAAATCATTATGAAATTCTTAAAAGATCCCAAAAATGATATAAAAACATTCAAAAGATTGGTCAAAGGCTATAGATGATAGAGATGGATAAGCCAATTCAATAACTTCATACAAATTTTACGATACCACGGATACAATTGCCTTTCAAATCAAACCAGTTTGGGGCACATCAGTTGGATGGTTTCAAATTGTAAAAAGGACTTTGCCAGAAACATTTTTTGTATTTTATATTTCAAGATTATACCAAAATTTTGAGGAGGACGATTCTTCATAAATAATTATACAGGATTCCGTATTCAAAAGGTTAGTCAACTAGTGTGGCTCATTCATTGAAGTATTATTACTACTTACTAGTCTTCATATTTCACGTTGAAACTTACAATAAGAATTGTTTAATGCGAGGCAATGGAAGGAAGGTTACTAAATACTACTGGTTAGTTTATATTTTTATTATACTTACTCATATTTTGCAATATAACCAGCCAATAGTTTTGCAGCATTCAGTTCCATTTGTTCCGGTCTTGTTGCAAGATACGTGGTATAAATTTGAGGAACTGCAACAAGGATGTTGATTGAACATCAACAAAAGCCGTTAGGTACTACTAATTTATTTGAAATTTTATGCCCTTACTAGTCTAATAACACATACTTAATAATAGCAATAGAACGGCTTATTTTTTTTATTGCAACAGTTCGTCTGCTTTATCCTTCAACATAAAGCAGAAACTACTTAACTCAAACTCAATTTTTTATTAAACATGTGGGTACGTGAAAACGGAAAAACATGTTCTTGTGTCAAACATATTAGGATTTTTCTACACAGAACTTGGCACTCATTTAGATCTCAGTTCTTTTTTTTTGAACTTGGCTCTCATTTCACATTTATGTTTTGGAACGAAGTTTTGGAACGAAGTTCCTTATCGCGCGTTGTGAAAGGGGGCTAGACGGAAAATTACGACACTTTTTGATTCTTATGAATGACGACACAATTTTTTTGAAGTGATTCACAGAGTTTTATAGAGATGGCGCTGTACTACTAAACAATACTTAAATCGATAGGAACTTCGTTCCATCCGGGTGTCCCTTGATACCTCTCATGTTTTTTTTAATATGAGATATGTAGGTAGGTACTTTAAATATATTTTAACAAACACTGTTTGTTTGTTTTTGCTTCAACAAAATGACCATACAATAAGGATCAAGGAGATAATTTATTAACTCTAGGCCTTTAATGAAGGTTAAACGTTCCATTACTATTGAATAGACTTGAAAAAATCTTTACTTGAAAACGCGGCTGCAATCACTGTTAATGAATGAAGGGGACTATGTACTTAATAAAAAATCAATAAATCAACGACGTCGTAAGTTTGGAAAATATAAAATATATTATTGAAGGTATATTTGTGAGGACAAACGATCGTATTTTTGAGCTGTGACTTGCGTAAAATAAGTCGGTTTCATACTAAAAAGTCCAAAAACATTTTGCGTCACTTTGTGGTACGCTGGTTTAAATAAATATTTAAATTAAATGTATTTTAAGTAGCGCTTTAATTTTATAATAAGTATAATTCGTCGTCATTCATAACTCAATATCTTTTTTATTTTCAAAAGCAAGTGACTTGGCGTGTCTTATTCAGTATTTCATTATAATACTAACCTTCGCAATCGTATTCATTAGTCTCATTGCTTATTACATTATCTACCGGTACTTCAGCGTGAAACTGAAATCAAGAAACAATCACAATAATGGCTGAATTTTAACAAGTCATTGGTGTAGCGAGACTCATTCGAAATTGATTAACTCACGGCATAAACAGCGTCAGTTCCATTGAGAACGTTCAAGGCTTTCTCTATATCTTCAGGTTCAACTTGCGGAAACTCTGGTACTCCACTATCACTAAGAAATGACTTAAAGCCAATGACACCAGCCTTTATCATATCTAACAATTCTCCCTGAAAGTAAAAAATTGTACATCATGAAAATGCGGTAGGTAATGTTATCGCAAAATCTATCAGCGTCTCTGGTCACTGTGTGGTACCTACTGGTATTTTAGCTTTTTTGTAGGCTTAAGGACTGACTATAAAGCAGATGGGTCATCTGATGGTAAATGATCACCGTCGTCTATAACAATACATAGTAATCGCCAATGTTTCGCATTTCTTTAAAAACTATATTACAGCGCTCCAGGAAAATCTCATACTGTCCACATTTTGCAGTTACGCAGCAGAAAAGATCGAGAAAATTTGTCTACGATCCCCATGAAAATAACCAATGAGAATGAGATTTATATTAATCGTGTATAACAGCGAAAAGGTATTCACAAAAATGATTACTCACTTGATTGCCAGGGATCACTCCGCCCCAGAACCCAACATCTATGTAAACTTCTTCTTTTGCCACAGCTGTTTTCGTCTTCAGATTCTCAACTGAAGTTGTCGGCGGAATAGAATTTCTTTAAGAGAAAATAATAACTTTATAACCAGTAATAAAGGTTCCATTAAGAAATATTTTACTACTTATTAGTGATAGCCTTTAATGGATTGCATACAATGTCGAAAAAACGGTTTATTCCCATTGGTTCTACTCGTTAGTCCTATTAACATACGTTTCATCACATCACATCACAATTCACATACAACGCATCATTCTCACTGATATTGGAAGACTGCCAATTTGCTCTCGACCGGGGTGATCAACGTTTGCACTCTCACTCATTCTCAGAACCAGCGACCAGCAGTCGATTTATCATGGATTATTATAAGAAGTTACTGATTGGTATACGTACAAAGGCATGTCAATTATGGTAGTGAAACCCCCCCAAGCAGCGGCCTGAGTGGCTGTCTCGTATCCTTCCCATGAAGTCCTCCCTGGTTCATTGACATGTACGTGGGAGTCTACCCCACCAGCCATTAGAGAGATGTTACCACCATCTATCACCTGTTACGATAGGAGAAAGGAATAATAATTTAAATATCTGCGTCATTGTGAAAAGCAATAAAATCCGATTTCTAATCCTAAACTTATGTTAATTTGATACGATTTTAACATTTCTTGTAGTATCTAATCTTAGAGTAATAATATATACTATAGAGCGCGAGTATTACACAAACGGCATCGTACGCATCGTAGGCAGATGATCTATAGATACGTATATCGATGCGTGTATGACATATAGGGATGTATCAATTACGTGCCGATCGGCAACGAGGTATCGATAAGTTATTTCGATAAGTTATCTTATTTCCTACTATTAAACGAGATTTTTTTGTATAAATATGTATGTTTATTTGTATATTTGTTTCTAATCACTTTCTCGATAACAGTACTAACGATTTCGATTTTGCAATGTAATGGTTTACGAGGGCAACTAACCG
Source organism: Thymelicus lineola (assembly GCA_963932265.1). Classification (NCBI taxonomy): domain Eukaryota; kingdom Metazoa; phylum Arthropoda; class Insecta; order Lepidoptera; family Hesperiidae; genus Thymelicus; species Thymelicus lineola. The sequence continues at coordinate 10,215,048 of OZ010686.1, forward strand.
ATCTAGCTAGGTCTCATATCTGGGAAAATTCGTTTTCTCTATTTTCACATAAGCAAGCTCATTTGCCCAGGTACTTATTACACCATTTGTTGTACTACAGTACATTAGTTATACCAATGGCACCCACAATACCAGATTCTCCTAGTGGTGGGGCTATGAGTGTGATCTATATTGTTGGTTATTTAAAATACGAAAGTCACTCAGTTTTTTAGTTTTGCACGAGTATTCTTGTTATTTAGATAGTAAATTTTTATGGTACAAACAACCGAAGAAAATATAGACATAGACTCAATTAAATAAATGAATAAGCAGTTTAGACGTGATATTATTATATAACATTCCATAATTTACGTTTACGCTAGAGATAACGATACCGATATTAATGCTGATACATCGGCCGTTATATATCAACCGATACCGTTATCGAAAAAAGTCTTAGAAAAACGTCTTTTTCAATGCTGCCTCATACTAAATGATTTACAGTTCGTCTGCAAATAATTCAAATAATCTTTGCTTTTAAAAAATAATGACGTTATGTAGCAAATTGATACTTCCTTTGATAAATATTAATATTTTTTTAATAAATAAAATATAATTCATTTTATTTTTACACTCTTATTTGCTGTTTAGAGATTAGGCAAACCTCTTTTTATCCTCTAGCAGTTAGGATCATTTGATATCGGTATAGCCAATAATTTATGGCAATAATCGCATCGGCAAAATCCGTTCCATACAAAGTATATTAAATATCGACTAACGCTGGTTAGTCACGTACATCACTAGAGTCTCGCGTGGGGAGCGCTACGGGAGCGTGGGTGAGCGCGGTGCGCGGGCGGTCTTGTGCTTGCCCGCCCCTCACCCCGCGATGCGAGATATGTTTTCATAAAAATAAATACAAAAATCAACTTATCGATGATATGTGATACTGGATTTCAATTTTGTGTGTTTCCTACTATCGTTTTTGCAAGATGGGACTGCACATTTGACCATTTTGATAGGTAAATATTTAAAAATCTCTCTAGAACCGCACACCGCTAGCATTCAATTACGACTACAAGCGCTCGCGGCGGGAACGTCGTGTTGTTCTCACCCGTGCCTACTGTTCCCACTTCGTTGCTCGCGCTCTATAGTATATATTATTACTCTAAGTATCTAATAGTAAAACGCTGACTGCCAGACAGAAGTGTAAGCCAGCAATAACAAAGGATTTTGAAAAATTCTTCCATTAAAGGGTATAAAAATAAATTTCGCCCGATCACTTAAAAGTTAAAATAATAATAATAAGGCTGCACACTCATAGCCTCATGGGTGCCCTGTGTCGTGGGTGTCATGGACAACACACAAAGGCAACAGACAAATGCCCAGACCATGAACAGAAATTCGAATTCATCATTCAAACCGCCTAGCTGGGAATCGAAACCAGGAACTTGGCGCGGCGATCCGGTATTGTAACCACTGCGCCACAACAATATCAAGATTTATAAAAATTCTTCAACTAAAGGGATAAATTTAAAAGACTAGACTTTTTTTTTTTAAAGACATATTTAATATTGAAATATAATTTTTTTTTTTTGATGATTAACAGAATTTTATTTTTTGTAGCACCTATCGCAACTTTTAGCTTATCGCCCAGGGTTGACTGGTGGAGAATGCCATCAGGCATTAAGTCCGCCCATTGTGATCTAGTTTATAGGTTTACAATAAAGAGTAAATAAATAAATAAATAAATGGGGAGTAAACTTTTTTGGAGGTTGTAGGTATGAGACTAAGAACAATATTTCCGCAGAGGGAGGAAAATGTTCAAGCGCCTCACAACACGCCAATACCTACCTACGTATAGAAAGTTATTTATTTACTCGTGTGCTGATATCACAACGGCATGTTCTAAACATTAGTTTGTAGAATTTATTATGTCAGGTAACACGTAAAGGAACCCAAATCATAACAATACGTTACATACGACGTGCTTTCATAACGTTTTTGAGAGTTCGAGCAGAATATAAAATGCATAATCTCAAATCAATGAATGCATAACACAATCTATTCTGATACAATAAAGCTGAAGAGTTTTTGTTTGCTTGTTTGTTCGCGCTAATCTCTCAAACTGCCAGTTGGATTTCAAAAAATATTTTTGTGTACGATACTATAGTCGTGTCACTAATCCACTGGACCTGCTGTTAAAGTGCTTTTTACGTAAGAGATCCCCTCGCTATACCTACTGTGTATGACAGCGAAGGGAACTCTAAAATTTTTGATACTTATAAAAAATCAACACCACTGTAGGTACTATCTTATCGTTGATTAGGGATAAGACCGTCTGTTGTACTACTTATTGTCATATTGTGTACTGTCTCCTCAAGATTAAGTGTTAAGATGACGGCTGATAGGGAAGTGTGGAAGAGGAAAACATATTGCGCCGACCCCAAATAAAATATTGTTATTATTACTATTCACTTATTCAGGTAACATTCTACAGGAAATGAATGATACCATCGCACGCAGCTATAAGTTCACGTAGCTAACTAATAAATACATGGAATTTTTTTTAACGAAAAACAGACTTCAAATAACTCAAAAGCTACTCGTCAGATTTCGGTCAAATTTAAATTGGATCACATGACAAGCACCAGCTTTAGAATATACAAAAAAAAAACTGGACAATGGCGAGTTAAACTCGCGTAGAGGGGGTTCCGTACGTTTTTAATATTATTTATTTGTTTTTGTCTTTTTTAAGAACGTAGGCTTTTTATAGGTTCTCCTGTAATACTTATATATAAGTAATATTATATATATTATATATAAGTAGATAGTATTTTTTTCAAAATTCCAGCCTGAGTAGATTCGGAGATAAGGGGGGAGATAATTTTAAAACGAACCATTGGATAACTATAATAAACATATTATTATATTTGATATCCCTACAACAAGCCCTTTCATTTGACATGCCACACGCCACAAGATACGTTTTGCAAAACAGTTTTTTTTATCTTGATTCCGTTATAATTGTTTTTTCAAAATTCAGTTGTTTATGTTATACATGTAGTAAAAAGTTATAAGGTAACACTAACACACATAAAAATACAGTCGAATTGAGAACTTCCTCCTTTTTTGAAGTCGGTTAAAAACATCGATTTGATTAAAAAATTCGAGGAAAACAAAGTTAACTCTAAAAGTAAGTCAATAAGGTACCTCGATCTTATCTCCATCCGTAATAAGAAGCGCATCAATAGCTGGTCGCGTGAGCAATTCTTCAATAATTCCATTTTCATCAACAAGTACACCTCCGTCGAATTCGCCTTCGTCTGCCACCACGCGACGACTGATAAATAATTGTCTTTCCAATTTTGTCGGCACGTCGAGTCCTCTACACGAAACCTCACTAACTGAAACTTCGAATTACCTATTATTTATTCATTCTTATTTATAAAAATGTAGGCTAAAATAAAAGTACTTACATAGAGTAATCGCTCCAATGAGCAACGATATGCCTTTAGCCATGTCTACCATGTTGCTCCGTTCAAGATGCAAAATGCTCTGCGGTGTTACCGACTCAAATACCTCACATCTTATAGTCCTTATGATAATTATAACTATAATATTATAAAAGACAGTCGAAGTATCTGTCTGTCTGAACGCTTAGTCAAAAATCGGAATGTACAACATGTACAAACAGTAATTTTCAACTCAATTATTTAGTTTAATGCAAGATATGGAAATATTGCTGGAGGATTTTCCATTTACGCTTAAGTATAATGATATCGTGTTTGTATTGTATTGTTTTGTAAAGTAACTATGTTAATAAATGATAAATAGCTGTAAAACTGCATTAGCGTTTCAATGTGCTGTGTTAATTCAAGTTGAGTACACTAAAAAAGCCTATCTTAAGATTTCATTATTACCTATTGAGTAGTATCTATGACTGCCTATTTTTTAATATTTTAATGAGGATAAGTCGACGAAACTGGTTGTATCTTGCTTTTAGACGATTGAGATTAATAGAGCCGGTTTTATTTTCGTCTATTTTATTGTCTCTTTCACTGTTAGATAATTGTTTTATTACAATCTCTATTCTCTAAACATTGTGATGTTCATGGTTCTCACCGTATCTATCAGCTTTTTTACAGAAGTCAATATTGTGCCTATGTAGGCACTAGGTACATAATTAGTCATTAACTCATTTCGATCAACAAAAGCACTATTTGCGTAGGGTACAACTGAAAATAAGCCCAGTAGTTTAGATAGAATGTTGTTAAAAGTAATACTGGACAACTACACTACTGGACAAATACAAGGATTGACATTTAGGACCTGTTACCTGTAGGGTACCCTGAAAAATTATTTTCTATATTTTATTCTACGATTTTGGAGTTTTAATAAATATGTATATTCATGCCAAATTACAGCTTTCTAGTACTTACTTAGGGTCTCGGCGCTTTGCTCCTGTCCTGACAGACCGACATGACGAAACTATAAGGGTTCCGATTTTACTTCGGAACCCTAAAAAACCGGCCAAGTGCGTGTAAGGTCACGGGCAACCTAGGGTTCCGTAGTCCTAGCCGTGATACCTAGCCGTGATAATGTTTCTTTAATTTATCATTAGACTTAAATGCCGTGAAATTTTTCACAAAAGTATTACTTTAAAACTTCATAATTCGCAAATGGATTCCTAAATCCAAAAATAGTCTCTTCAAATCTAACATTATTGAAAGATTTATCTATTCAACAACACCTCTCACCGTGAGTCTATCTCACTACCACGAGAATAAAAAAAATCATCTTCCTTACTGATTGAATAGATATCCATGCCAAATTACAGCTTTCTAGGATTAGGAGATTCTGTCCTACCTACTGAGAACGAAACCCTAAAAACACTATTTGAGATTTGTATTCAAGGTCATTGCGTCATTTTAAATTGTATAGAATTCGCAGACAACAATAAGGTTTTTGTATTAAATCCTATAACTAGCTATTTTCTATCTACAATATTCATAATCAAGGGTAAGGCTAAACAGGCGTATAGATAGATTTAACTATGTCGCGAAAAATGAGTCGCGTGCATTCGGTTTCTACTATGAAACCGACTCATTTCACGCGACTCACAGCTCAAATTCTCAAAAAATATGCTCGTTTGGCTTCATCCTAATGGATTGCATAGTAAAGTATTTGGGCGCTCCTAGCTCGGTGGCTTGTGTCTATCCTAATTGATCAACAAATATAAGCAACAGCGGGCGCGGTCAGTAGTTGGATGGGTGACCGCTAGGGGCAAAATTTTCTTGAGTGTTTCCGTGCTTCGCGGGGCAGGTAAAGCCGTCGGTCCTGGTCGTAATCGTAAGGTTACAGTCATTAAGCCATGTCGGAGACCCACGGGCCTCGGAAAACTTCCGACGCTTGGGTTGGCCACTAAATCCTCCTGCAATCCGCACTGGAGTAACGTGTGGAGTGTGCTCTAGGCCTCCTGCCGTCAAACGAGCAGACGAGCCACCTGATAGTACGAGGTCCACCACCACACACATAACAGAATGCCTTGCCACTTACTCTTTTGTATAACAGGAAGTACTCGTACAAAAAAACAGGGCAAATAAATGAAGCCGTTTAAAAGCATATCATTATCACTTGTTTATTAGAGTTTACCCCACTGTTTATTAGGTTTTTACAGTTAGAACTAATTTTATTTATATTAGGCAGTTAGGTACCACTTATACTAAAAATAACATAATCTTATTAAACAAATGCATCGTGCGAGCGAGTGTGGCTTCTATTAACGTAGTAATAATGTTCCTTTTGGTTCTTCGACTAATTCGCCGTTGGCATACACTAATTGACCTCTAATGTATGTTTTTATCACAACCCCTTTCAGTATTTTTCCAATGTAAGGAGTTAACTGAAACAAAGAAAAAGATGCAGTGGCATTAATATTAATTATAATATAAATGTATAAATTATAATAAATTACATGAACCTGACTGAAGAGCCCATAGCTCGGCAACTTGCGTCGATTGTAAGCATCGGGCGGGGTCTGAAGTTGGACGGGTGACCGTTAGTGGCAAAAATTTCTTGAGCGCTTCCGTGCTCGATTGTTATCGTAAATTAACAGTCGTTAAGTGATGTCGGAGACCCTTGGATATCATGAAAACTTCAGACAATCGGGTTGGTTATTAACTCCTCCACTAATCCGCACTGGAGTAGCGTGGTGGATTATGCTCTAGGCCTCCTCGAGAGGAGAGACCTGTACTTAGTTAATGGGTGGAATCCATATAAACATAAATGATATATCCATCCATGATATAAACATGCCTGTTACTTTTTGTGATAAAAATTATTGTAGAGCTCAGATTCGAGCATGTGAATGTTGGATTGGTACAAAAAAGTCAAGTGAAAACGTTCATCAAAGGGCGCTGAAAGAGAATCTCTAGCCTGATCAAGGGCTCCTTTCTCTTTATATCGTCAAGTCAAAAGAAATATAGCCAAACTTTGACGTTTTTGTGTTTCTGCTAGAAATTAAGCTGCCTGACTTTAGGCTTTAGCTACTACTAAATAGTACCAACTTAATCTCCATCTGTAATAAATAAATGGTGCAATATTTTTTATACACAACATCAGAAATTAAAAATCATTTTTTCCGCGTTCTTCTTGACTGCCAAAACCTTGGCGATCTTTAACAGTAATCTGATTTGGCAGCACTCAAAACAAAACTTATGACTGATACCTTATTTTTATGCCGAATAATATCAGCTGTGACTGTAAATGTAGCATCAGGGTCAAAAAAGACTAGGTCAGCGTCTAGACCCGGCTTGATGGCTCCCTTGCGATGCTGCAAGCCACAGAGTGAAGCAGGACCCTTGCACAGGTATTTGCAAATTGACGTCAATTTCAATCCTCGGGCACTGGCTTGAGTCCAAAATAGAGATAGACCTAAAAACATCATAATCATGATCAAAATTCAAAACAGAAAATTAATGTTGGATCTGTCATAAGTGTCTGTCAGTGATTTTGTCTGTATCCTCGCCACCACAATGCGATTGTGATAATAATCTAAGTAATGGGTTTCCAACCCTGACATATCAGGATAAAATATAAATATCTTAGTTGGAAAAGTTCTTTCCTTTTTTCTCCTTTCTTAGATCACAACGCATCGGTGATGCCTGTGGTATTACTGATGGGTGGTAGTGAACACTTACCATCAAATGGCTTGCCTGCGCGTTTGTCAGATAGTTAGTTAAATATATAAAAATTAAAAACGTCTTACCAAACTGCACTGAAGAAATTCCACCCCAGGCTTCCAAATTGTTAGAACCTTTAAGATCCGGTGTACAGGGTGAATGATCAGATACAACCAAATCCAATTTATCGTCTAATAAGTAACTCCATAGTTTTTCCTGTAAAAACCGAAAAAAATATTTTACATGTTTTCGAAGGGGTAATCGTCGCGCGTAGTCATCAGCCTAGTACCACGAGAAGAGAAGAAAGAAGAAAAAAAAAATCTTATTTTATTTTATTTCTCAATCTTAACATGTCTTAGTTTACAGAGTAGGTACGTACCTTATTTTCCTCGTCTCGAATGGGTGGTGCACATTTATATTCACTATGGCCACGAGGGATCTCCTCAGCGCTAAGGTTTAAGTAGTGGTGACAGGTCTCTGCGGTGACCCCGCCGCGCCAGGCCGCGTGGCCTGCTGCCAGCCGCCCTGCTCGAGCCTCGCTCAATATCGGAATCACGCTGGCTGATGACACGTGGACTATGTGGACTCGAACGCTAGCGATTGGAAATAAATAATACCTACTATAATTGTTGCATTTGCTTATTCTATACTTATTTTTAAGGTTCCTTTTTTATGGAAATAGCCGACAAACGAGAGAAGAAAAAGAAATAAAGAATGAAGAGAGCCAGTCTCAACTCTCAAGCCCCCAGACGGAACAAGACGAGTCGTTTGGCGGCTGACTCATGCTCAAGGGTAGTGGTAGCTATCTAGGCGAACCCCATGGAGAAATAATAATAGTAATAATGGTATTAATTAATAATTAAAATTAATATTACCAATATTATCCCTCAGAGAGGCCCAACCACCAGTGGGTCAGATTTAGTCAACTTTTACAACAACCATCCAGCGTGGGATTGGGGTTAGTTTAGTATTCTAAGCCGCCCCAATACGGTAATCGAATAAAACAAAAAACGGAACCCTTATAGAATCACGCGTGTGTCTGGCCCCTTTCACAGCCAATTTTCTCCGAAGCTACTGGACCAAATGAGTTGAAATTTGGTACTTATGTGCTTTTTCGGCAATAATGCAGAAAATAGTTCTTAACTTATATATTACGGGAAAACCTATCAAAAGTCTATGCTCTTGAAGAAAACGGATAAAATAAATAAGTAAAATAAAAAATAACGGTAAATATGTACATAATTAATTGTTTATAGCGTTTCTTTAACAATATAGCTTTTTGGGATAGTTAACTACAATAGATAACATACTCAGTCTTTTTAATAAAATCGTTGACTAGTGAAATCGCATTCAGTTCCATTTTAGGAGGTCGGCTTTCAAGATATGTAGAGTACATTTCAGGATCTGTAACAAAATTAACAATATTATGTTAATGAAAAATATATATCCTATGAAATATATACCCTCCTGATACTGAACTTATTAGAAAAGTAACATAATAAGATACATTGAAAAAAATCGTACCTTTCTTCTTATGCTTATTTTCAGGAGTAGTGTCATCATCTTCAAGTTCAGCATGGAACTGAAATTAGATTATTTTCAATTAATTAAACGTAATTCTTTTCAACTTCGTTAATTTTTAATATTAATATTTACTACAAACCGCTAGAACAGAACCGGTTCCTTCAAGAGCTTCAAACGCCAACTCCAAATCTTTAGGTCCGACGTTAGGAAACTCGTCAACACCGCTTGGACACAAGAAACATTTGAAACCGACGACGCCAGCCTTCACTAATTCACGAAGAGAATCCTGAAAATCATAAAATTTTATTATGAACTCACCTTAATTAAATTTTTAATTCAAACATACTGATATTTATTTATATTATATATTGTAGAAATAGGTATATAAAATACGAGTAACCGCCCTCGCTTTGCTTCGGTTTTCTTTATTTTTTACACTTTGGGTTACATTATTGGAGTTTTATTAAGGATCCCAAATTTTTTTGAAAATATAATATAACCTATGTTACTCGGAGATAGTGTAGCTTTCCAACAGTGTAAGAATTTTTCAAATCGGTTCAGTAGTTTCGGAGCCTATTCAATGCAAACAATCAAATCTTTCCTCTTTATTATTAGTATAGATAATAACACAAGTATTAAAGTTCTTTGTTTCAGAATTTATGATCCTTGCAAATGCTTCGGAGGATATTATTATTATAAGGGGATATTATTATTATATTTTCCTTAAGACAAAAGTTTAGAACTATATCAGTTTACCACTCCATTTACATATTACTTTTGTAGTATTGTGAAATAAAATTCGTATTTTAAAAATATTTTTGAAAACAAGCAAATTAAGCTCTTGTTTGAGGCAAGTTCAATAAAAGCCTGTAAGAATCTTTGGTAAGAATATGATATTATTTTCTGATCTTTCGAGTTAGTCGAGTTATGGTTCTTTTGAAATTTATTTAATGAACATGCTGACAATTTTGTTATAAACCGCTATAAACGATAAAGTAGCTATAAACCGATAATTACTTATAAAATATTTTTTTACCTGATTACCTGGTATTACACCTCCCCAAAAACCAACATCAACGAATACATTTCCTTTAGCCGATTCAGCCTTAGTTTTTAAATTTTGTAGTGTAGTTGTTGGTGGAATGGAATTCCTGAAATCACAGAGGATATAAAATTAGTTTTTCTCTGAATTAGAAATAAAGAAAGAAAGAAATCGAAAAAAGGCTCAAGATTTTAGCTGAATTGTTTTTATTATAGTTTTAAGATCATCCTATTGTTAATATTAATATAACTAAATAAAATATTAATTAAAAATATGAATGTGAAAGTTTGTCAAGATGTTTGGATGTTAGTTCCTCAATCACGCCACAACTACGTGACCGATTTGGTTGAAATTTGGAATAGAAATAGCCTATAGGTACCCTGGATTAACACATAAGCTACTTTTTATTCCGGAAAAGTTCAGGGTTCCGCGGGATTTGTAAAAAATCAATATCCACGCGTGCGAAGCCACGGGCATCTAATTAATTAATTAAAAATTTCGTTTCGAAACCACTCTACCGCAGGCGAAGCCGCGGGAAACAGCTTGTTACAAATAAATATACTTAATTATATAGTTACCTAATTCGATCGTAAAATAATCTTGTAAATACATAGTACTTAATCCGACTCCTTTTTTTCGAATGGATAGTTGCTGTTGGCCCTAGTGGCCTTTACAGCTTGGGTGAGTCTGCAGATACTCAGCCGAGAAGACATTTATTTACGAGGTGGGAGTGATAGCTCCGCACCTCCTGTGCGACGTCCTAAGTGCACCCCCTGTGGGGTTCGGACCCTCTGCTTAGGGAACATACCAAAACCACGTGCCTCATTTAGGGGGGGGAGGGGGGTCTTCAAAACACCACGATTGGTCACAGAGGGGAGGGGGGGTTTAGGTTTTTGTCACGTAGTCAATATTTTAGAAACCATTGCGCCACACAAGTCGTCAAATTATTATTTTTTAACTCCGTTTTTGCAAAAAAGTATTGAAAACCGTATTTATCAATTACCACGGGAAAACTAGGGGGGAGGGGGGGGTCTTCTCATATACTACGGATGGTCACGAAGGGGGGGAGGGGGGTAATAAGTTGGAAAAAATGGGTTACGTGGTTTTGGTATGTTCCCTTAGGACGTCGCCTGTAGGAGGACATCGGGGCGAGACGACCTTTCACGCGGGAATGCCTTGTCGCGGCCGTGTACAAAACGGGACATCGACGTCTTTGCCGGCCGGCGGCAACGCTGTGCGTGTAGTGTATCTGTGTGGTGTGTTTGTGTAGAAGGTCTTGCTCAGAGGGAACGTTTGCGACCGTGAATTCGTCTTCGGGGTCCTCTAGCACATTTCGAGGACGCCTGAAAAAAGACGAAACGTTTTTGTTGGGCATATACATAGGTGGCCGCTTGGACAGCCAAGAAATTGGGATGGGCTTCAACGGAATTTCGTGTAGTGCCACTTTAAGTTAATGAGCTATGCTGGGAAGCTGGAGATCTCAATGGAGATCTACATTACGTACGAATGACGGGCAGCCCGTGTCCGTGCGCAAGAAGCGATTTTGAATCCGCTGCAGCGAGATTTTTTACCTACATGCAAAGACCACGCTGGCGTGGGTCATAACGGGTCAGACGCAAGTCTTGTAAAGTGTCGTCTTATTACAGAGCGACTTGCCTATCATCGGATACTGTCGGCCTAGAATGAAGGCGTCTTTGACATGCGTGTGGAAATTCATATTTTCGTCAAATGTCTTCCAGGTATTTGACTTATTTTTCTCAGGGAATGGGACGATTGAACACTGCACGTTCCTTTTACGGGCTCTATTGAAGTATATGGCTGAGGCTTTCTCGGGATTGCCCTCAATTCTCCATTTCCTAAACCATTCGCCTAGGGCGGTGGGCGTGGCTTGGAGAATATTGGTGGTTCGGGCTGGCACTAGATGCGTGGTATATAAGGCTACTGCCTAGGCATATCACTGGTGGACAGCGCATAAAGAAGCGGGGAGGGCGCCGAGCCTTGTGGGATTCCGGCTCTTAAGGAATGGAGGGAAGAGCATGTGCCCTCCACTCTGTAGCGGAACTTACGATTCGTCAAAAAGTCTCGTATGATGTGTACGAGTCTGTCTGGCTTTCCCATTTGGTAAAGCTTGTAAAGCAAGCCACTGTGCCAGTCTTTGTCGAACGCTTTGGCCACTTCACAGAAGAGGGCTGTTCCTCTGGGCCTTTTGCGATTTAATTCTTCAAGAATGTGCTCAGTTAGGCGGTACACCTGTTGAACACATGAGTGCTTAGCTCTGAAGCCAAGTTGCTCATCCATTATGAAGTTTTTGAAATATGCGATCGCCTTGAGGTAGCCGAGAAGTAACTTTTCGTAGATTTTACAAAACGTATTTTTTTAACTGATAGGATACCTATCAATAACATATCATTATGTCATTATTATATCATTATATCATTATTATCATTATTGATAGGTAGATACATAGGTGACAGTGGCTATTTACCATCAGGTGTTTGTTACGTCTGCCCGTTCGCCTACTGTTTACATAAAACTGCATAAAATATCATTGTAACGATTGTTGAACTTTTGATCATTGTTCATCATAACCGAATGCAGCCAATATTATGACGGTGGATGCTTCAATCTCTTTCGTCAATTTCAATCAATCAATACGACATCTATATCGTGTATAATAACTACCAAACTATTTATAGCATAGTTACTTAAATGTTTAAGAATACCGTTAATGTTATCAGTATCACCAAGCATTTGTGTATGGTCTACCTATATAATTACTAATGATTCCTCGCTGAATTAATTTATAGTTCAGTGACTTCAGTTAGTATCTACATACTTTTATATTTTTTTATTATCTTTGAGATCAAAAACAATATTCAGTATTGCAATACAATATCTATAGTATATTAGTTAAACATTAGCTGCATGTGACTTGACCTGGTTGGCACTACTGCAAGTGATGCATTTGCCAAAAAAGCCTGGTTTCTAATCGTGCCCATAAATAATACTGTTGTTTATTATAGCTATGTTTATTAGTTTTATTTTTATGAGTTTCTTTCTTTTCTTTCTTTCAAATAGATATTTGGTGTTATTCACAGACATTGACATTGTGGTGTTATCAGTGTAAATGTGATTTGTAATTTAATTAAGTATTTTCCAACCCGCAGAAGAACCGGTTTATGAAAACAATTAATAATTAATATTGTAAGCAAGCCTTTTACTAAAATCTTATTGAGCTCTTGAGTCTGATCACATGATATTCTCATGTGATAAGACATCACAGAACGATAATTTAAGTTCTACGTTCTACGCTGAACGTGATGAAACTAGTACCTAGTAGTAGGTACGTTACTTGCAGTTATGCAGTACGCTAGCCCAATTTTGCCAATGTTACCACCGCAACCATGCCATTTGTTACTTACAGAGGCATATCAACGATGGTGGTAATACCACCAGCAGCGGCCGCGGCGGTGGCGGTCCGAAACCCCTCCCATGCGGTGCGCCCCGGCTCATTCACATGGACGTGGGAATCCACCACACCCGCTATCAACGCAACATTTCCACCGTCCACCACCTGAAATTGTTAGTACTGAGAGTTAAATTTAATATTTTACTAAGCATACTTTTATGCGTTACTTTTGCCTCATCAGTTGCAGATATAATAAGAGTATATTTTGTAGTCTGGCTATCAATACGAGGAGCTCCCACAGATCAGTCTGGATGATAAAGTGTGCATTGTTTGCAATGTTTCTTATTATTCATATTACATGATATTTTAGGAGAGTATAAACTGTAAATTAAGTGGCTTCACATATCCTAGACACCAGGTCAGCGGCCAATCTCCCCAGCTGGAGATGTAGGTACCCTCTTAAACAACAACGAAGGCAATAGCGCAAGAAGTGATGTATGAAATGAGGTGGGGCGAGGTGACATAAGGTGAGATGAGGCGATATGAGGCAAAGTGAGTTAAGGAGATGTAAGGTGACGAGACGTTAAAAGACGGAGATCATAAATTATAAGTCTAAAAAATGTTCATTCATACATAGGTTCTTAATAGTGCAGTATTTATAAAGTTAATTTATGTAAATTGGACCGACACTGTGGTTGTTATTAAAAAAAATACAACAAAATATTTATTCCAGTTCGATCAATTTACGTATCTATAAGTCGGCCATACCCAGGCCATACCTGCGAGCATAGACCTCTACACCAGCGAGTAAAAAATAGCAACAGACACCCGAACCGACCTCTGAAGGTCGATAGCGCATTTTGACGGACAGGGACAGCGGCCGAGCAAAAATAAGAATAAACATTGATATACATTACATTTATTTTTCCTTTGCTTTCCGCTACTAATTTATCAGCTTGTTTGCGTGTTAAAATATCTTGAATAAGGCCGTTTTCATCAACTAATACCGCTCCGTCGATGATCTCATTTTCTGTTACGAGTCTTTTGCTTAGAAACAACTGGTATTGCACGGCCATCTCAGCGACGCTCAACACACAACTGGCCTAGTTGACGCTATCAACAAAACTACAGCCACATCGCATGTTAACACGGCATGTTAACGTAACAGTAAAGTATTGAGAATGATGAAACAAACAAATTGAAGTGATAAGTGCATTATTATGAAATAGATGATAAGAGAGACAGTGAACTGATATGGATGAAACTTGATCCCAGTGATGTTATGGATTTCGTAATAACGGTCATTAAAATTAATGATGTCATAAAAGGTACCAATTTTAATAACTAGCTGTGCCTCGCGGTTTCACCCACGCGCACGTTAATTTGTGGAAAAAACGCCAGACATCACTTATTTTCTGACGGATGAAATGTGGACGATTGAGTAGTGTTAGTATGTACTATGATCGTATGCCTACTTGCTAGCTTGGAAAAACGGCCAATTTCCAGGTATGAGGTGATCAAGGTATAAAATATATGATTAACATCATATATACCTATAGCCTTCTTCGATAAATGGATTATCAAACACAAAAATAATTTTTCAATTAGAAGCAGTAGTTCCTGAGATTAGCGAGTTCAACCAAACAAATTCTTCAGTTTTATACTCGTAATGTTAGTATCTAGATATTATTATGCTTACCTATCAGGTGAGCCCTCAATAAATTATCTCATAAACCTTTAGTGTTCAGAAGTAAATTCGGAACCCTTATAGTTTCTTCATGTCCGTCTGTCCGTCTGTCCGTCTGTCCGTCCGTCCATCCGTCCATCCGTCCGTTCGTCCGTCCGTCCGTCTGTTTGTCCGTCTGTCTGTCAGAAGCAAAGCGCCGAAACCCTTAGTTCTAGAAAGCTGTAATTTGGCATGGATATAGATACAAATTCATTAAAACTCCAGAATCGTAGAATAAAATATTGAAAAACATTTTTTTTCACGGGTAACGTGAGGATGATTTTTTTATTCGTCGCGTCCCCTTTAATGTGAAGTATCGTTGAAAAGGTCTTCCAAAAATGTTATGGGTCTTCTAAGACCATTTTTGGAATTAGGGGTCCGTTTGCGAAATATTTGGCTTAGTGCTAATTTTGGTTAGTCAGGTGTCCTCCCCCCTCTGCTGGCTAAAGGGTTGAAGTTGGATAAGTGAAAAAATAGGTACTCAAAAATAGGTTATTATATGAAATGAAATGAAATGAAATAATCTTTATTCATGTAGGTATCACTGATACTCTTATGCACGTCATTTTTTTAATCTACCAGCTTTTCGGAAAGGTGCTTTGTCATGGAGGAGAAGAAAAGCCGTAAAGAAACTCCTCAGCACATCTTTTAAAAATAAAACTTATATCTATTACAAAAATAGGTATTCTTTAACCTGTGCAGAACTGGTTGCCTAGCTAGTCATTTCCAAGCATCCTTGTCATTTAAATATTCATTTATGCTATAGTAGCCCTTGCCTAAGAGCTGAGCCTTTACACGTTTCTTAAAAGATTGCACCGGTAAGTCATGTATTTGTTTTGGGACTTTATTATAAAATTTTATACCTAGTCCCATAAAAGAACGTTGCACTTTAGAAAGACGGTACGAAGAGGTAGCCAATTGATGCATCCTTCTTGTTTGACGATTTGAAAAATCACAATTTTGTTTATATGCAGTTATGTTATTCCGTATAAACACTAAATTATTATAAATATATTGGGAAGCTACTGTAAGTATACCTATTTGTTTAAATTTGACACGCAAGGACTCCCTTGATTTTAGTTTATAAATAGCTCTAATGGCTCTTTTCTGTAATACAAAAATTTGTTCTATACCGGCTGCTTTGCCCCACAGTAAAATGCCATAAGACATAACACTATGGAAATATGCAAAATAAACAAGCCGAGCAGTGTCGACGTCAGTGAGCTGCCTTATTTTTCTAACAGCATAAGCAGCCCTAGCAAGTTTAGTTGTGAGAGATGCTATGTGCGGGCCCCATTGCAGTTTACTGTCCAAGGTCACCCCTAAAAAAACCGTGGATTCCTCTATATTTAATGTTTCATTATTTAATTTAAGAGATTTATTAACTTTTTTTACATTTGGCAACACGAATTCTAAGCATTTGGTTTTCTTTGCATTTAAAAGTAAATTATTTATAGTGAACCAATGTGAGACATGCGACAGAGCACTATTAACATCGTCAAAATTATTTTTATTCCTATCAGTCTTAAATATTAATGATGTATCATCTGCAAACAGCACAATGTTCGCATGGTTTTTAACATAATGTGGTAAGTCATTTATATACACCAGGAAAAGAAAAGGGCCCAAGATCGAGCCTTGCGGAACACCCATCACAGTAGGTGACCCTGATGACTTTTCATCGTTATGATCGTATATGATGAATTAACAAGAAAAATTATTACAGATATGTTATCATAAGTACTTAGTTAATGAGTAAAAGTCGATAAACTTAATACTTCGGAACCCTACATTGCGCGTGGTCTGGTACGCACTTAGGCCTTGTGAACTTGGCACCCGACTTTGTAAAATTTAAATTTTTTTCTTGATTCTTATAGGTTTTAGTTTGTAGTTGATTGTAGTAACTTTTTTTTCGTTTGTAGTAGCTCTAAAAAAAAATTACAGAATTTTGAAAAAAAAACTTGGCACCCGGCTTTTGAAAAATTGAAATTTAATACTTGATTCATAAAAAGAATCGTTTGTAGTTGATTGTAGTAAAAAAATTTTTGTTTGTAGTAAAAAAAAATAAAGTATTTTTTTTGTATTTTAAGTTATTGTGACTTAATATAAAAATTGTTTTTTGTTTTTCTTGTATATTTTAGTATGTAGTTGATGGTAGTATTTTTCTTTTTTTTTTAAAGTAGCTCCAAAAAATTTTAAGCGATTTTTTTGTTATTTTTATTTGTAGTAGCCATTTTTTCGTTTGTAGTAACTCTTTTTCGTTTGTAGTTAGTAGTTTTCGTTTGTAGTATCAATTTTTTCGTTTGTAGTAACTTTATTTCGTTTGTAGTTAGAATTTTTCTTTTGTAGTAGTAATTTTTTTAATTGTAGTTCGATTGTAGTTAGTAGTTTTCGTTTGTAGTAGCGATTTTTTCGTTTGTAGTAACTTAATTTCGGTTGTAGTTAGTAGTTTTCGTTTGTAGTAGCATTTTTTTTCAATTTTTTCGTTTGTAGTAACTTTATTTCGTTTGGAGTATCAATTTTTTCGTTTGTAGTAACTTCTATTCGTTTGTAGTGACTTTTTTTCCTTTGTAGTGACTTCTTATGGTTTAAAGTAAGTAGCTTTCGTTTGTAGTAGTATTTTTTTTGTTTGTAGTAACTTTATTTCGCTTGTAGTAAGTAGTTTTCGTTTGTAGTAGTATTTTTTTTGTTTGTAGTAACTTCTTTTCGTTTGTAGTTAGTGGTTTTCGTTTGTAGTAGCGATTTTTTTAAATTTTTTCGTTTGTAGTAACTTTATTTCGTTTGTAGTATAAATTTTTTCGTTTGTAGTAACTTCTATTCGTTTGTAGTGACTTTTTTTCCTTTGTAGTGACTTCTTATTGTTTAAAGTAAGTAGCTTTCGTTTGTAGTAGTATTATTTTTGTTTGTAGTAACTTTATTTCGCTTGTAGTAAGTAGTTTTCGTTTGTAGTAGTATTTTTTTGGTTGTTGTAAGTTCTTTTCGTTTGTAGTTAGTGGTTTTCGTTTGTAGTAGCGATTTTTTCCAAGTTTTTCGTTTGTAGTAACTTTATTTCGTTTGTAGTATCAATTTTTTCGTTTGTAGTAACTTCTATTTGTTTGTAGTGAATTTTTTTCCTTTGTAGTGACTTCCTATTGTTTAAAGTAAGTAGCTTTCGTTTGTAGTAGTATTATTTTTGTTTGTAGTAACTTTATTTCGCTTGTAGTAAGTAGTTTTCGTTTGTAGTAGTATTTTTTTTGTTTGTAGTAACTTCTTTTCATTTGTAGTTAGTGGTTTTCATTTGTAGTAGCGATTTTTTCCAATTTTTTCGTTTGTAGTAACTTTATTTCGTTTGTAGTATCAATTTTTTCGTTTGTAGTAACTTCTATTCGTTTGTAGTGACTTTTTTTCCTTTGTAGTGACTTCTTATTGTTTAAAGTAAGTAGCTTTCGTTTGTAGTAGTATTATTTTTGTTTGTAGTAACTTTATTTCGCTTGTAGTAAGTAGTTTTCGTTTGTAGTAGTATTTTTTTTGGTTGTTGTAAGTTCTTTTCGTTTGTAGTTAGTGGTTTTCGTTTGTAGTAGCGATTTTTTCCAATTTTTTCGTTTGTAGTAACTTTATTTCGTTTGTAGTATTAATACTACTTACGTATTATTACTACTTACTACAAGCGACATAAAGTTACTACAAATAAATATAATACTACTACAAACGAAAGCTACTTACATTAAACAATAAGAAGTCACTACAAAGGAAAAAAAGTCACTACAAACAAATAGAAGTTACTACAAACGAAAAAATTGATACTACAAACGAAAAAATTGGATAAAATCGCTACTACAAACGAAAACCACTAACTACAAACGAAAAGAACTTACAACAACCAAAAAAAATACTACTACAAACGAAAACTACTTACTACAAGCGACATAAAGTTACTACAAATAAAAAAATACTACTACAAACGAAAGCTACTTAGGGGCCGTCCATTAATCACGTGAGGCTTGAAAGGGGGGGGAGGGGTTTGACAAAAATCACGAAAATATCACGAGGGGGGAGGGGGGGTGTAGTAAGATATCACGTGTATTTATTTTTTCGTCAAACGCGCGATTTTTAAATAGAAAAGCAGCGTGTAGTGTGACTTTGACTTGCTGTTGCCAGGCAACGAACGAAGGCCTCACGCGCCGCCACCGACTACCGGCTCGGCATGTTTTGGATTAAAACAATGTCGAAAGTAGGTGATCTGTATAAAGACCTTTTTGCAGAGTATAAGAAAGGAAAAATACACGTGATGTTGGGGTAGGGGGGGGGGGGGGTAGTCTTAAACCTCACTACATATCACCAAGGGGGAGGGGGGGGGTTAAAAAATGCTAAAAAAAGATCACGTGATTAATGGACGGCCCCTTACTTTAAACAATAAGAAGTCACTACAAAGGAAAAAAAGTCACTACAAACAAATAGAAGTTACTACAAACGAAAAAATTGATACTACAAACGAAATAAAGTTACTACAAACGAAAAAATTGGAAAAAATCGCTACTACAAATGAAAACCACTAACTACAAACGAAAAGAACTTACAACAACCAAAAAAAATACTACTACAAACGAAAACTACTTACTACAAGCCACATAAAGTTACTACAAATAAAAAAAATACTACTACAAACGAAAGCTACTTACTTTAAACAATAAGAAGTCACTACAAAGGAAAAAAAGTCACTGCAAACAAATAGAAGTTACTACAAACGAAAAAATTGATACTACAAACGAAATAAAGTTACTACAAACGAAAAAATTGGAAAAAATCGCTACTACAAACGAAAACCACTAACTACAAACGAAAAAAACTTACATCAACCAAAAAAAATACTACTACAAACGAAAACTACTTACTACAAGCGAAATAAAGTTACTACTAACAAAAAAAATACTACTACAAACGAAAGCTACTTACTTTAAACAATAAGAAGTCACTACAAAGGAAAAAAAGTCACTAAAAACAAATAGAAGTTACTACAAACGAAAAAATTGATACTACAAACGAAATAAAGTTACTACAAACGAAAAAATTGGAAAAAATCGCTACTACAAATGAATACCACTAACTACAAACGAAAAGAACTTACAACAACCAAAAAAAATACTACTACAAACGAAAACTACTTACTACAAGCGACATAAAGTTACTACAAATAAAAAAAATACTACTACAAACGAAAGCTTCTTACTTTAAACAATAAGAAGTCACTACAAAGGAAAAAAAGTCACTACAAACAAATAGAAGTTACTACAAACGAAAAAATTGATACTACAAACGAAATAAAGTTACTACAAACGAAAAAATTGGAAAAAATCGCTACTACAAACGAAAACCACTAACTACAAACGAAAAGAACTTACAACAACCAAAAAAAATACTACAACAAAGGAAAACTACTTACTACAAGCGAAATAAAGTTACTACAAACAAAAAAAAATACTACTACAAACGAAAGCTACTTACTTTAAACAATAAGAAGTCACTACAAAGGAAAAAAAGTCACTACAAACGAATAGAAGTTACTACAAACGAAAAAATTGATACTACAAACGAAATAAAATTACTACAAACGAAAAAATTGGAAAAAATCGCTACTACAAATGAAAACCACTAACTACAAATGAAAAGAGGTTACTACAAACAAAAAAAATACTACTACAAACGAAAACTACTTACTACAAGCGAAATAAAGTTACTGAAAACAAAAATAATACTACTACAAACGAAAGCTACTTACTTTAAACAATAAGAAGTCACTACAAAGGAAAAAAAGTCACTACAAACGAATAGAAGTTACTACAAACGAAAAAATTTATACTACAAACGAAATAAAGTTACTACAAACGAAAAAATTTTAAAAAATCGCTACTACAAACGAAAACCACTAACTAAAAACGAAAAGAAGTTACTACAAACAAAAAAAATACTACTACAAACGAAAACTACTTACTACAAGCGAAATAAAGTTACTACAAACGAAAAAATTGAAAAAAAATGCTACTACAAACGAAAACTACTAACTACAACCGAAATTAAGTTACTACAAACGAAAAAATCGCTACTACAAACGAAAACTACTAACTACAATCGAACTACAATTAAAAAAATTACTACTACAAAAGAAAAATTCTAACTACAAACGAAATAAAGTTACTACAAACGAAAAAATTGATACTACAAACGAAAACTACTAACTACAAACGAAAAAGAGTTACTACAAACGAAAAAATGGCTACTACAAATAAAAATAACAAAAAAATCGCTTAAAATTTTTTGGAGCTACTTTAAAAAAAAAAAAAAACTACCATCAACTACATACTAAAATATACAAGAAAAACAAAAAACAATTTTTATATTAAGTCACAATAACTTAAAATACAAAAAAAATACTTTATTTTTTTTTACTACAAACAAAAATTTTTTTACTACAATCAACTACAAACGATTCTTTTTATGAATCAAGTATTAAATTTCAATTTTTCAAAAGCCGGGTGCCAAGTTTTTTTTTCAAAATTCTGTAATTTTTTTTAGAGCTACTACAAACGAAAAAAAAGTTACTACAATCAACTACAAACTAAAACCTATAAGAATCAAGAAAAAAAATTTAAATTTTACAAAGTCGGGTGCCAAGTTCACAAAGCCACGCACTTACCCGGTTAAAACTACTGCTGATTTTAATACCTACTCGTAACATTTCAATATAGTCTCGCCGAGATGCATTTTATTGATGATACTGTGTGCTTCTTTAAAATCTTCCTTTAATTTTATACCCTCTTTTAATTCATTCAAAAATAAAAAATGCAAATTTAATTAGAAATAGATTAAATCCGTGTTTAAATATACTCAAATTTCTTTCAGTAAGTACTCAAAGCCTATAAAAAGTAGATAATGTAATCTCATTTTTTTAAGGTTTTAAGTTTTATTTGCTCTAGTACTGAATCGACGAGAATAAGTGAATCGTGAAAAAACATGAATTCGAGTTCAGTAGTTTTATAAATGGGGATGGATGACCGCATATTGAATTTCTTTTCCATTGCCTTAAGACTGTGCTTAAGAGTAAGAGGCATCAGGCAATAGTCTCATTATAACTGGAAGAAGCTAATTGTGTAGGTATAACCAATGATATTATAAGTAAAAGAGGTAGATGTGTTACTGGCGCGCGAGGATGAAAATCGAAAGCGTAGTCAATTGACCACTGTGACCACTCTGCTTCTCATAACCTATCTGTCACTGAGCTGCGTCGGTTGTGCATTACGTAAAATAAAATTTGTCTTAAACCACGTCAATATGCCTTACTGTGCGATTTTATAGTGCAAGAATGATAGCAGAGCAAATAATTTATTTAATGGCATTGTTTCATACCACAAATAAGCCTAGTTTTAAATTTATTTTGTAATAATTCAAATTCAAAACGTAAAATTAAAAGAAATAATATAACTTATGATCAAAAAGCTACTCAATCACTTGGCAATAAGGTTCGTTTTATGTTTTAGATGGTATTGCTACTCGGCTATCGTTTTCCAGAACATCATCTGCTACTCGGGGAGAGATGCGAATACAAGTTTATCGATATCGGTAGTTTTGTAATTTAAAAATATTTAGTTAAAAGTATTTCATATTAATTAAATATTACTATAATAATAATAATAATGTTTTTAGGGTTCCGAAGTAAAATCGGAACCCTTATAGTTTCGTCATGTCCGTCCGTTCATCTGTCCGTCTGTACGTCTGTCCGCCTGTCCATCTGTCCGTCCATCGGTCCGTCTGTTTTAACATTTTTATTTTAAGTATATTTATGTACAGTTCTGCTATTTGATGTGCAATAAAGTATTGTGTTGTATTGAATCTAAATAAGTAAAAATGTATTAAATTGATATGAATTGATTTTTTTATTTGAAATCATTGGTAAATAATCTAGGATCCTTACGAGGAATATAACCGCATGTGCGCTACAGCCACAGCGTGCCTAGGAAATAAATTTCCACGAAAATAAATTCACCTTATTTGCTTATCCTCTCCCACATATATTTATTTTCGTCGCTAAAAAAGCCCAAGCGTGGTATTCCGTGACTCTTTACTTAGTTAATGTTGATAAAAAATACTACGGTCACGTCTACGCCTTGTAATGTTTGAGATATAAGCTTTAAAAAAATTAACAAGTGTTCACATAGGCAGAACAAACACAAGAATTTTAAGTACCAACTTGACGGATCTACGCCTTGTAATGTCAGACTGAGGCTGCGGGCACGAGATTTGCGACGGGCGGCGCGATGGCGATTGCGGGGCGGCGGCAATATGGAGCGATGGAATCAACAGTATGGCATTCTATGGGACCGGGCACGAAACAGTAAAAATTTACACCATAAAAATATTCTCCAAAATATAAACAAAATATTTTGATACTTATTCTCGTAGTTATATATTTTTTTGAATGACACCTTTGTTATAAAGAGTAGAAAATTTTCCCAAACTACTTCTTCCTTGATTTATTGGATGAACACCATTTCTTGGTAATAATAATTCAGCTCTCATCAGAAAACTAGGCTTCAATGATTCTGTTCGACGTAAACTCATGTTTCACATAACGGAATAGATGACGCATGTATGTACCTCCATCTATATGAAAACCAAGCGTCACTTTTTGACCCATTATTAATAAATAAAATAAGTTTTTATTTTAAGTAGGTCTGTTACAAACGCTTTCCGAAAGTCACTTTACGCCATCGCTTTAACAATAAAAGTAAATTTCAAAAATATAAATAAACAGATCATAATATTGTCATTCTTCACAACACTACTTTAGCGCGACTGATCGACCCGACTGCCCGTCGCAGATCTCGTGCCCGCAGCCTGACAATAACTATTTCGATATAAATATCGATAATTGTCGATAACGCGGCAAAAGCACCACGCACAACTCTAAACCAAAACATGAATGGATGAAGTTGTTAACCAAAAATGTAACTTATCTTAATAACTTTAAGGTTCCTTCACATTCAAGATTCTAGTTGCGCCATCTAGCGTTCAGTAGGTGGAATTATTTAATTATTTTCCATATGGTTGACATTGTATTGCTCAAACTGTATTCAATGTCAACCTTATTACTGGACGTTAAGACTATCGTTATTTTGCCATCTAACGGTGAATAGCAGAACTTCAAGACTATTTGTAGACGACAAGTAACAACCAATTAAAATGCAAGTTTCTTAGTGTAAGTAATACGATTATGCATATACGTGTGTGTGTTTTGTTAGCTCTTTTCGGAACAGATTTTTTGGTTGATTTCTAAGGGGATAACGTATCTTTATTAAACATCATTGGGTATAACTACTAACCCGCCCTCGCTTCGCGAAACCTATGTCATTGTACTCGTACAACAAAAATTGCTAAACCTACCTACTCATTATAGGGTAATAGTATATATTATAGGGTAAAGAATGTACGGATCTCAAATTAAAGAACAAATAATCTGAGATACGGATCTAAATTCTAATGTGAGGTACGGATGTCCTATTAGACTCTGAAAGCATCCAACCACCTCAAATTGGTTTCATTTGATACACAACAATTCGAAGGTGGTTTGAGACCACTAAAACAATGTATTATGAAAGGTCTTTCAAAAATATTATGGGTTTCCTAAGACTATTTTTGGATTTAGAGGTTTGTTGAGGTAGAACACGACGAGTTGTTTGGCGGCTGACTCATGCTCAAGGGTAATAGCTATCCAGGCGAATCCCATTAATAGGAGAGGTAAGATTAATAGGAGAGGAGAAATAATAATATCCATAATGATATTAATTAACAATTAAAATCAATATTACCAATATAATCCCTCCGAGGGCCCTATCACCAGCATGCCAGATTTAGTCGCCTCTTACGACACCCATCCGGCGTGGAATTGGTGTTAGTATTCTAAGCCGCCCCAATACAGCAAAAATGAATTTTTTATTAAGTTTTCAACCTCTGGTCGTAGAAAAAAACCGATTTTATTATAAACTAGCTGTTAATAGCAGCTTCGCACGCGGAAATTATGCTTATCATATTATGTATTAAACTACACTTTAATAACATCCGTTAATAAATCATTAATTGAATTGAAATTTGCATAATTCAAAAAATGTTGAGAATAAAATAATTGTCCTAAGAGTGTTAGGGGAAAATAAAATACATAAATTTAAAAAAAATACCTTAAATATTTTAGTATCAAATTTAAATTTATGATTTCTAAAGGAATATAGAAGTATGCAACTGCAGCTATTTAAAAAAACAACCAATATAATGTTAGGAACTTTGTGTATTTTTTATTTTGAGATGATCTAAACGTTCTTTACTCTGTGGCAAAGTTGACGAATCGTCCAATAAATGCCAATGTCTCACCTTGAACTTGGCTTTGAACACGCGGGATCGTCCTGGGCGATACCCTGTACATAGTAAATAAATAAATACAATACTGGCTTTACCTCTAAGGACCTAGTTAAACACATACCAGACCGGTTCCTACTTGGATGTTTTTGAAAGGGCAGATAGTCTAGCATCTTCAACAACATGAACTAATTTCCTTGTCATCTCTCTGTGAGCTTAATTATGGTCCCTCTAATTGAAAAAAATCAACAATTCGCACTAGTTGTTCATTTACCATAATACATAGTTACCTATGTTTATCGATCAAACCAATTTAATAATACGTACCTACGTCAGGAAAAAATCCTTTGAAAACAATCAGTCTTTAGGAGGCTAGGTCATATCCTACATGTCCAGGTCAGTTTGAGCAAAACAAGGGCAATGCCAATTTCAGGGTCTACTTAGTCAGTTTACTGTTAGTCGTTGCCACGGCGGCGACTCCGTGCCGGCTAACAATGCGAGTGACATTGGCGGGAAGAAAGGAAGGAACGCCGACCGCATAATAAGTGTGGAAGCGCCTTGTGTCCGCGGAACCATGTGCCGCCTGCGCAGTCTCATCAACCTACAGTAAAAACTTAAGTCACAGTTAACCATGTCTATACCTTGCAATTACTTGTTTTCTTTGTGTTTATACAATTGTTAATTTGGCACACATGCCGTGTTGATTGTTTGCGAGTGTCGCGCTTATTTTTGTGCAGCGAAAAGAAGAAAGTGTGAGTATCCCATGAGTATCCTTCATTCTGCACTTCCGCAAGGATCGATAGATGCATCTAGACACGCGGCAGCGTGTCCAGCCAGTGTTAAAAAAAAGGAAACTGGTAACGCAGTGCCATGTGTAATATTACACGAACCATTTCGAGCTACTTTTGAACCCTTCACAACTCGAGACTTTAACTTACATAATTGAAAGGCACATTTATTAACCCCTTAGCTTATATAGAATTCAAAATTTCATAAATATATCTCAAACAGTTATTGATATATTGTCGTTTAAAAGTCTGCATTTGGGTGACTGACTCACTGACATAGGATCATAAACCTAACTTACTTCCAGAAGACCAAGAAACATTATATTTGACAGGTAGACTATTAGGCGTACAAAGGAAAAATCTAAAAACTGAAAATTATTGATAAATATTATGAAAGTAGGTGAATACCGAGTAATTTTACAAACAACAATGAATATAATAATGATCAATAAATACTAATTTCTAGACAAAACGTAATGATACTCATCAAAGACATAAATGTGAAATGAGAGCTAAAACAAAAAGAATTTAGATCTAAACGGGTGCCAAGTTCTGTATAGAAAATCCTAAAATTGTTGTCACCAGAACATGCAAAATCTAAGCTCTACATTTGAGTTGGCTAGTTTTTATTACTTAGCTACACCAAAAAATCAAATTTTATAAAAGTAATTTAGTTATGTATTATATTAGGCCTTTACCTATGAAATTGGAGATTTGTATGAAAATTTTAAAATGTAATATATTTTTTTTATTTTAGCTAATCAAAGTTACCAAATTATCCATAAAATTTTGCCATTTTGATGGCAGCTTGTTTAGTTATCCCTTTACTGTAGAAGTCTGCCGGACGGGAGGCGATGAAGTCAGTGAAAGCATTTTGTACTGCCTCTCGGTGTTTTTCCCACTTAAAAAATTATTTAAATTTTTAAAAGTAGAAAAAAGTTGAAAGCTGTTGGGGCAAGTTCCGGTGAGTACTGTAACTCTTGTAGCTTTGCGATGGTCTGTCGTGAAGTGTGAGCGTTGTCGTGGAGAAGCAATGGGGAAAAACGATTGATCAGTCTTGGTTGTTGCTGTTGTTGTGGCTTTTCCATCATTAAACTCAAAATTTCCAGATTTAAAACGGCTGAATCAATAATGAACCGTGTTTATGCAAGCAGTGTTAGGCCCGTACAGTTCGTAATTTTTCGTGTTGTTATCGCAGCAGTATTTCCACATAGGATCTCATATTCGAAAACTGTATGAATTTTCAGTTTATCCATGGCACCTAAAACTACCACAATTTCACAAAATCAAAATCTATCTAAAAATAAATGACTGAATTTGAAATAAAAATAAAAAATAAAAATAAAAAATAAATTATTAGAATTTCGAATTGCGCGCTAATCTATAGATAATTAATCTGAAAATTCTGGTTGTGAAATCATTATAAAATCCAATTTCATAGATAAACACCTATTATCAAACAAACAGAAAAAGTACAGTACCGGCAAACAGGAAGTACACTAACTTGCGTACGACTTAACGAAGATAAGTTGATTTTACAAATAAAATACAGCTTGTACGTGAAAATTAATCAAGTTAAATGTAGAGCTTAACATTACATTAACTTAACTTACATGTTCTGGTGACAAAAATTTTAGGATTTTCTATACAGAACTTGGTACCCATTTAGATCTAAATTCCTTTTGTTTTGGACTTGGCTCTCATTTCACATTTATGTTTTTGATGAGATTTTATTTTCTACTATGTAATATCTAAAAATATCAAAACTGAAAGCATGCACTTTGCACTTGCATAAAATACACTTTGGTACATAAACTTTGTGTGAAACTAACATGTATGATTTACAAATAAAATTTGCTGCTCATGATTCGTGGAAAGCAACGAATTATGCAAATAGCATATGGTTCAATGCATTTAAAGAAAAAAATATCATATTTTAATTGTACCAGTAATAGATCAGTCATCATAATGGACATAGGTAGGTAATTTAATTTTCTTATACCTTTTATCCTTCCTTCTTTCTATCTTTCTTTCTTTTCTCTTCTTTCTTGACTGGCAACGCATTGGTGATGCCAAAGTTGTTACTGATACCATCCGGCCGATGTGATAAACATAAAATAAGTGATATAAATAAACATGCTACCGTGATGATTTCATCTCAATTTGTCCCTTTGTTTGAAAATGATGATCTAGGTACGTACCTAAGTAAAAGAATATTGTGAAGTCCGTATTAAAGTCCAGAATCCAGATCTTTCAAAGAATTTAGTTTGTTTTGGTACACGTGTCATTAGTTGTTTATTTATGTACCAGACTTAAAAAAGCCTTTTTATTTGAATTAAAATATCAGATCACTGGTAATAAATTTCTGATACAGGCACAGATATTGTGTTTAATTAAATAATACAATAAAATATTTATACATAAGTATTTGCAATGCAACTTACGTGTACTTATTGAATATCAGCATCGGAACAATTGAGAGAACCTTCCTATTTTTTTTAAACTTACTTTACCCATTACATTTCTCAGGATTTTCCATTATCAGTATGTCCAATGTCCATAATTGCATTTTATGTTTCATTCACTGTTCTACTGAAATCATCTGAAACATCATCAAGCGTCTTAACGGCTAGATTAATATTGCAATTACATTAAAAATATTTTAACACTTGTGTTCTTGTGTTCATGTCAATGAATTGATTTTATTTACTTACCAAGTACCAATAGTTCACTCAGGTTTTTTTTATTTTTTATCGCCGCTCAAGCTCTATCGGACTGATCATTCGCTGGTGTAAGCTACTTTATGGTACTGTTGTGACTTCGTGATCTTGCTGAACTGCCACTTCAATTCTCTAGGAATTTCAGTACAAACAGCTAGGAGGATTCTTCTGTACATGAAAATCTTAACGTTCATTTACTTATGGGCGTTAAATATCTTAACACCAGTTCTTGTCATGTTTTGGCTGTAAGAAAAACAAATATCGCCCAGCAAAAAATCCGCCTTTTTCTTATGCACCTGCGTAGTACCCTTTAGGTGCCTTGCTTTATTTTTCTAAGTTCGTTTGTCTACCAGACAATAATAATTGTTTATGACTGCATACTGCATTGCAGAGATACCCAGGCGCTAGAGACATTTATTTTTTATACTTTGATATTTTCTACCTTCCGTATGAAATGTTGAAATGTTGGTTGTAGGACTGGATCGGAAAACCTGTTATGATTAGACCTACGGGGCCAATGCAAAGTTTTCGGTTACAAAACACAAAAAGAACGAGAATGTAATTTAAACACACTTTTGGATCTAAATAAAGCTCTCGCTTCTTCACGTTTATAAAAAACACAACATAAACTTATGCAGGCTCTACATTATGTACATACGACCATGCTATAAACAAAATGGTTACTTAATGGTGGAAAATAACTAGGTAGACGTAAAACTACCTACTATAACTGCAAAAAGTAAATTTAAAAAACAGTGGTAGCCTAATGTTCCCGCCCATTGGGGTCTGGGTTCGAATCTTGCAACACACATCAAATTTTCAAAGATAAGTATGCCTTATTTATGTCCGTAGTCAAAATAAAATTACCATATTAACACTTGCTTCAGTCAAGAAAAACAGAATTCTCCCTAATGTTTTCAAAGCTTTCTCTTTTTCATTCGTCATATTTCATTCTTCTTCATGATCATAAAGCATCTTTCGATGCGTATAATGATGCGTAAAATATTTCTTTACTGTGGTAAAACTGTAGTACTTAAAATGAGACGTGCATAATGTGTATTGAATAATCACCCACATTAATCAATGCCTGATTTTGAATTTGGAAGGTGTGTGAAGTCTGCCAATGACCAGGCTTCGCATTGTGTGATGGGCATTGGGACAGTTATGCTCAAGGGCTCTCTCTCTCTCTCTAGCTCGGTCTAGCATTTTAATCCTGGTGCAAGATCCTTTTTCCAAAAAATGGTTGCCGCTCCCTTCTAACCAATACCGTACCCTATATTACTGACGATCATCAATAGCAGTGACCACTTGCTACCAGATAAATCAGTCCAGTCGTATAACCATAAAATTTCTTATCAAATAAAAGCGAGTTATAAAAATCTCGATACATAATTTAGTGCCTAATGTAGGAGATCTAAAAGGCGTAAAATTGTTATTAAAATAATAGGTATGCGCTACCTTCAATCAAGGCGTTGCAAAGCTTTTTATGTGAGGGTTGGACCTGTCCCCAAATTCCGATGATACATAACACACATGCGTAGGTGCGAGATGAGAACTGAGGAGCTCGGATAGCACGATGACACCGAGGTATTAACACTAGGTGGCTCGCGCGTCCTCCGCTCAGTCCACGGCAAGCGCGACCAGCGCAGGAGCCATTTGTCGTATCGTCCATAACGGACCTTAAACCAAAAAAGATTTTTAAGTAGATTATTCTATAGGTAAGTAGAACAAAGAGAGAAAAAGGAAAAATCCTTAAAAATTGTAGGGCACACAAAAATAAAACCTAATAAAACCTTTGTGTTTTTGTTTTCAGATAATCCCGATATTTATGTGAAAATTCCCCGTAATGGGGCACAATTCTGTGATATGGGTGAGTTTAAATTTAAAAAATCTTTTATTTCAATATTCTTCATAAAAATATTTTTGATTACGTTTGTGCAGTATTTTTTGTTCTGCGGATAATTTTAACACGCTTTAAAAATATTTTAGTCTAAAATAAAAAAATACGCGACTTGCCAATCAACAAATATTTTTAATTTTCAAGGAAAAGAAAATATACAATTTATAAAAAAAAATTATAAACTTTATACTGAAACTGAGCTTTACTTTTTTATTATGTTTTAAATTTAAGTTTCAAGTTATGTTTTAAATTAGATTTTTTTCTACGATAACCTACTTAATTTGCACCGTAATTATCATTGTGTGTATGTGCAGTAGATAAATAAAAAATGGTATAGACCTAAGGTACCGAACGTCTAATAGAAATTCCAATTAGCCATTTAGGTCACCTAATGAAGATTATAAAGTTTATCGAAAAACGATTATGAGATCGTTAGATTTACAAACCACGCGTGACCCGATCAAAATTTCACTTGTGGCCGAAAGTGCAGCAACAAAATATACTTGGCACAAGGTAGTATGCTGAGTACTGACTCATTTGAATCGAACTAATATCATATGCAAGCCATATGAGGAATAAAAAGTACGAAGAATTCAATCGCAATTATCGGGCAGTAGAGTAGGACTGACGTGACGTCGTACAACATTGTAAAACGATCGCTACTTAAGAGCCATTTCGCGGTTAGACGCGCGGAATGAAGAATTTGACGTCAAAAATTAGTATCATAAGAAAGATATTAATGCTGGCAAATGAACACATAAAATAGATCAATCTATTATTATTGATATTGATAATCTAATATTCGAAAATATTAATTAGTTTTTGCGTAACTGTCAATCTAGCATAACTATTTTTCAGCAAAAGGACGACAGAGTCAATTTCATACACTGATTTTCTTTATTAAATCTTGTTAAATTGAGTAAAAAAAATGTCTAGAGAACACTCATATATTATATTTTGCATTTATTACAAGAGATATACGATTACTATCATATTCGTTTCCAAATTAATTCAATAACATTACCAATTTTCATGGTTTATGCCATGACTTTACCATCGATTTTTGTATTCAATAAAGCGTATTTCCCATCAAAAATTTATGTAGTAATAAAATATGGTCTTTGTCGAATATGACACGTAATTTTTTTTTATCTTACTGCAAAAAATAATTTATTACAACGAATTTACTTTACCATATAAATAAACGATCTGGCGCGAATCAAATCAGTTAGGCTCGAGCCCTCTTGGACGTCGGACCTATGTCAATTTTTGCTTTAGCCATCTAAGGAATAGATTTCGTAAAAGTAACGTAATTATATTGCCATTGGACAGTCTTGATCATGTGAGAATTTTTAGTTACAGTCAATTGTATTATTTTTAGTTTTCAATAATTTCCAGGGTTTTGTAGTCAAATCGGAATCATGTCTAGTCCGTTCGTTATTTCAACCGGCCGGCTAGCCCGTCCGGCCGTCCGTCCTTCCGTCCGTCCGTCTGTCCGTTCCGTATGATTTTTTCTACGTCTACCCCTTAATGTGGGGTATCGTTGAAAAGGTCTATCAAAAATTTTATAGGTTTCAAAAGACCATTTTTCAATTCAGGGGTCCGTTTGCGTAATATTCTGCTTTAAACATCTTTGGTTTGAAGAAAACAATAGAAATTAAGTAACTATTTCTTTCCAATTTATGTAGTGTAAGTAGTAACGGAGAAAATCACGAACATACATATGTACAAAATATAACTATATCTATACTAATCTATACTAATCTATACTATTACTATTGTAATATTATAAAGCTGAAAAGTTTGTTTGTTTGTTTTTGTATTGGATAGTTCATTTATCGAAGAAGGCTTTAGGCTATCGGATTTTTGGAAATTCAACCCCTATTGGGTTGGAAGTCACTGCTGTAATTTGAAATAAAACATTGTCCGTTTTTAGACATAAGTTACTGTTTACAGTATTTAGGTTTTTTGTTATATGTGTAAATTACATATTTACATAGAAAAAAAAAATTATAACTTGTCTAAACATACCCTTTATTTATACAACTTTTAGATCAATCTGTACTTTATAGGGTTCCGTACCCAAACGGTGTCAATGGGACCCTATTGCTAAGCCAAAATGTTGGAATGATAGAAGCTCCGACATTAGTCAGCTATAGTCACTTATTATTAGTCAAAGATAATACATTAGTTGTTTGGAAACTCTCGTGCACCCAAGTTCCGTCAACTCCCCATAACTCACGTATCTCAAATACACAACACCCTTTACCCTCTCTCACCTTCTCTCTTCACTTTTTCCCTTCACAACCCCTCGCCTCCCCATATACCCCCCCCTCAGTTCTTCACCCAAAAGTGGAATTTTCAGGCATCCGGGCAAATACCGCACTCATCAGGTAGGCGCGGATCGGCAGATCAGGATATCGGGATATAGATTTTTGGAAAACCGGAAATCCCGGATATCTCGGAGACGGTGCGTCCTAGACAATTTTAGACGGAAATTTCGACCCCCTTTAGAAAGCCCGCAAACCTTATTGCTATATCTTACTGAACCCACTTTTACCCCCCCCCCCCCAAATTTTCCTAAAATACCATATATCTCCTAAACGGTACGTCCTAGACGATTTCCGACTGAATTTCCATCCGCCCTGTGGAACTCATACTTGCAACATTACCCAATCTTATTGGGCCCAACCTTAACCCCCCCCCTCCCAAATTTTCCGAAAACTCCTTATATCTCCTAAACGGTGCGTCCTAGACGATTTCCGAAAGGATCGAATAAAAGTTGTAGCCCATAAAAAGATTGACATTTTATGTGCCGACATTTTTCTTGTAGAGCAAGTGGTTTGGGAGGAAAGTGCGAATTTCGTTTCTCATAATTTATTATACTAGACTATTGTCAATATTTTGTTTTGTAAACCAACAGAAAACAATAAAGAATTCGTTTTTAACATTCAAAGACCGCTGTGAATAGTGTTCTGAATATCTTCTTTTTAAAGCTGTAATCATTTTTGTGTATGGATTGTATTTACCTTTATTTTTACGTTATCTTTTGTATCACGGTAATGATTAGGGTATCGAAAACCAGTCCTGTTTTAAATTATCGGGATTTTCGGTACTCGCCTATGCTGGAACCGGGATTCCCAGGATTTTCAGTGCTTTCGGGATTATTTTACCACGGCTTTCCCCGCGTGAAAATAGTTAGTATCGCGTTTCCTATTTTATCTCTCAGGAGCATTAAATAGGGAAAAACTGTTTTCTACCCAAATCCGTATAGTCGTTTGCCGTGATTGAGTAACCATCATACTATTATACCTTACATGCAAACATAAGTTTCGTATTAATTGTATGAAAGCAACACAATTGTATTGCACAATTCAGCACTGCTTGGACGAGAAAAAAGAGTTAAATCATCTTCATATAAATTAGAAAAATATCGATCTGGATTGTGTAAATAATATTATATTAGTATAGCTGCTTCATGTAGCCGACGTTCTGAATATCTTCTTTTTAAAGCTGTAATCATTTTTGTGTATGGATTGTATTTACCTTTATTTTTACGTTATCTTTTGTATCACGACGCGACATATTTTTATTTTCCAAAATTTCAGAAACTCCCGGTTCTTTTATTTTGTTTCCCGGTTCTTTTATTTTGTTTCCTGGTTCTTTTATTTTGTTTCCCGGTTCTTTTACTTTATTTCCCGGTTCTTTTGAAAAGTACTGTATTCCTTTGTAAATCCCGGGATTTTCGGTTCCGGGATTTCCCGGTTCTATACCCTCCGATTGATTTGAATTTAGGTATACCTATGTATTTCGACGCGCTGCGAATATCGCAGGCAAAATGGACGCATATTGCATTTTATAGATCACCTTGAAAAAACGTGATTTTTAATTTTTCACGTTGATTTGCCAAAATATTGATTTTTGCAATATGCATCTATTGACTTTTTATTGCAATATGCATCTATTGGACATCTTTATTATGATGTACCTAAGTAGGTATCTAAAATGTATTATGTAAATAAGTTACCGATAATGGTACTACTACATCGTACTCTTAATTGTTATATAAACTTATATTGTCACAAACCAGATACATGTATGTGGTCACAAAGTGTATAATTAAAATTATATGTTCATAATAATTTTAAAAATTTTACGATTGAAAGTATCAAGAAGATTACTCGCACAGAACTGAGGTCAAGCGCGACGTGAGCCGGGCGAGGCAATATCACGCTTCAAATACCTATAGTTTATCAACCGAGTTTTGCGAAATGGCTCTTAAGCTTCTAATTTAGGTCTTATAAAATTATATGCTTTCTTTTAATCTTGTATGTTTGTAATTTAATATTTATTACCTCATATCTCCCAAACCGCTAAACCGATTTTGATAATTAAGGTATCGTTCGTTAGATGCGTCTTGACAGCCATTGTTCTTAGATAGGTGAAATTAGAAAAAAACAAATATAATGACTGTAAAATGCCATTGATCGTAGTAGCAAAAAATAAATCGAATACTGCATTATGGATATTAACTTAAAGAGCTCATGATTAGAATTTCAAAAAGGTAGGTATATCATGTTTTTTCAGTTCAGTTTGGTTTTTTATTTTTTTTATTTATACTAAGTAGTTCCTCTCTCTTCCTTGGCCGGTAACGCATCAGTGATGCCTTTGGTGCTGCTGATGTCCATGAGCGACGATAGCCAATTACCATCAGGTGGATCGTCAGCTCGTTGTCGGCTATTTCCATAAATACATCTATGTAGGTAGAGATGAATATACTTAAATTACTTTTTAGGATGTTTGTGTTGAATTTTAAACGTTTTAAGTTTTCTATGCGGTAAAATTAATCTTTTGAGTGAATCCTCAGCTAATATTGACAATAATTTGCTTACAAATAAAGGTAAAGTTAATGGAATATTCGCACATACGTGGGATATTTTGAGTTGTTAAAACTTAGAAAATGCCTTATTGGAAAAAATATAATTGTCTTACTTTTATATTTCTAGTAGATTTTTAAAGTTCTAGCTTCGTTTTTGCAAACAAAATCTGATGAAGGGACCGAAAAGCGTTCGATCGATGTAGGTACCTCAAACATTTTAGCGGGTAGAGTCATAATTTAAGTCTCTTGTTTTTGGAAATCTTCCTATTGGCATTGCTACCATCAGCCCATGTGCATCATAACATTTGTCTGTGGCGATCCTTGGTTAGGGTAATCTCATCTAATTAGGTGTGACTTATATAATTCGGTAATATTTAACTTGACCACGATGGTGCTCTGTGAGTGGAATATAGAAGTAATTGAAGTGGAATGCATAATTTACAGAGGAATTTGGGCTTAATTATTAAGGTTATATTTTGCTTTTATATTCCACTCACAGAAGTCTCAAGTTAAATGTCGTCGAATTAAATAAGCAACAGAATTAGATGAGTTTTTACCATACTCGATAATAAGTAAGAATGAGTTACTAAGTCAATTGGAAGGTCTCTTTTATGTTATTAGATTGTTTGGAGCTTAGAAATTATTCTGCGATGATAGAATTATTTTACTGCGTTAGTCATGTTATGTTTAATGCTT
Organism: Thymelicus lineola; assembly: GCA_963932265.1. Taxonomy (NCBI): domain Eukaryota; kingdom Metazoa; phylum Arthropoda; class Insecta; order Lepidoptera; family Hesperiidae; genus Thymelicus; species Thymelicus lineola. The sequence goes on from OZ010686.1 coordinate 10,251,272, forward strand.
AATAGTAAGTGTACTCAAGCAATTATTCTTTTCCGTAGAAATATTTATAAGATTCAAATTAAGAGATTTCGAATAAGGACCCTCAATGTGTTTATTTTTATGAAGTTTAATCTCTTCACTGATTTCCCGTTTATTATATACTAGCTGTTGCCCGCAGCTTTGCATACGGAAATCATGTTTTAACTTATTCAAACTTTTATCCTGTTTTTCCGGGAAACCTTTTAATTTTCCGAGATGAAAAGTTGTCTAAAATATGACAAAACAAATAAACAGACACTTTGAGTTTTATTATAGTATAGATAAGTACAGACTACCTACAAATTACAATATAACATATTATATATCAGCTTCATAAATATATGTTGATGGACAAAAATATGTTTAAACTTAAACATTATTTAGCCTTGTTAAAAAGAGAATTCCATTTAACGAGTTTGGGTTTCTTAATCTAGAACATTTACCTGTTTGAACCTAAACTAATAAACATTCGTATGTGGTACAAGCAAGGAAAGGTCGTACAGATGACATTCATAACGATCCCTAAATCGATCACATAATCCATTGTTAGTTATGTACGTATGTACAATATCTATCAATACAATACGTATCTATGCTAATATGGAAAAATGTCAACGTGATACTAAATATCTATAAAGCCGTGAATACTAAATAGGTGAATCCTGGCAGCAATTCCAAATGCGTTTTAGGAATAAATTTAAAATAATTGTGAAATTCCTAGAAAAGCGCCAAACATAGTGTTATCACTGATAACATTAAAATTTAGATGGCCACTGTGTTATCATTATAAAAAACATAAATATTACTGATAAAACTAAAGCAATAAACAAAGGAAACGGTCCATAACAATAATTAGGATCCTCCGTTTGATGTCCTTAAATCAAGATAAGGTAGAGTGCCTGTTTAACATGATAAACCTGTCTAAAGCACTGGTTCCCGATTTTTACCTTAAAATAAAATAAATTAATGTCCTAAGTTTAGGCAAAATGTCATTCGCAGGCACTTAAGTCCTGTCGTACTGATGACGATGACCCCAAAGTTGCTGCGGCTACCTGCCTCTGACTGTATGCAAATCGTGTTGTTTGGCGAACATTTAGAGTCAATGGACCAACAACTACTTATTTAATAGTAATTTATTAGATCAATCCTCCACATTTAGAGTAATAAACCAAGACCTATTAGACTTTTATATTTTAATTATTCATTGGATCAGGTTGAATAAAAGAGCCGACTTTTTTTATAACTGTACTTTTTAGGGTTCCGAAGTAAAATTGGAACACTTTTAGTTTCGTCATGTCTGTCCGTCCGTCTGTCTGTCCGAAGCAAAGCAAAGCACCGAGACCCTTAGTAGAAAGCTGTAATTTGGCAGGGATAACTATAAATTTTTACTAAAAGTCCAGAATCGTAGAATTAAATATTGAAAAACATTTTTTTTATCTCCCTTACAGGTAACGCGAAAATTATTTTTTTATTCATCGCGTACCCTAAGCTAATAGTGTGGGGTGTCGTTATAAAGGTCTTTCAAAAATATTATGTGTCTTCTTAGATCATTTTTGGAATTAGGAATTGCAAATTTTTGTTAGTCAAGTTTGGCCCTCCCTGCTGGCTAAACGGTTGGAGTTGGACAAGTGAAAAAGTTCTCAAAAATAGGTTATATTTACAAGGTATACTATAACAGTTATGTTAGTATAAGTAGTTCATGAGTAATAGTCGATAAACTTACTACTTCGGAACCCTATATTGCGCGTGGCCTGACACGCAATTGTCCAGTCTATCATACTTCTTCTCTGTGTAGGTAATATTATGTCATTTACTTAGAAAAGTAAAAATAACACAGAAGACATAGTTACTTAATGGTAATAGTCTATAAACTTACTTACTTACTATTTCGGAACCCTATATTTAAAATAATTTAAAAAATGGAACCAGCATCTTTTTATTCATTATTTCTAAATTGCGTAAAGACTAAGGAATTTCACGTGGTCATTGACCTATCTATGGTAATGAAAATTGGAATAAAAATAAACTTTTGTGAACCCATCTCGAGTGTTGTTCCTCGTCTTGACTCTGTCGAGTTATGTAAATTGCGCAAAGATGTAGTGCGATACTTGATCGATGGGTCACTGACCGCCGCCGCCCACACTTAGTTTTCAGTACGGATATGTCACGCATGGGACATCAATAGCAAAACAATTAACTTGTAGGATTCCGTAGAAAAAGTTCATGTATTTACGAAACCTGACTCTGTCCGACTACTCCTTGGTGACTGATGAGTGATAAGCTTTTGATAAGTTAGTGCTCTCACCATCTTTGACTTCATCGCCACTTACCATCAGGTGGGATTGGTGTCAAGTATTCACTTACAGTATCTAAAAAAATTTACTAACCATTAAAAATAATCTACTATATCTTTGCCCATAAGATAACTCTCTCGTTTTATTAAAATTGTACGAGTAGGTAGATCTGTTTACATCTTCTGTTGATCAAAAGGTGAGAATTTTTAGCTATCACGAGAAATTAAAATTTCAGATTCATTTGCTTAGGTTATTATCAAAATATGACCCATGGAAGAAACTTGTTCGATAAAAGTATAATTTTATCGTGAAAATGGAAAATTATCAAGATATTTTCATCTCGAATTTTAAAATAATAATGCGATATAATAAAAACCAGACTACGCTCATTCGCTCTACATGCCCACCCTAGGATTACTAATAATTGTAACAAGCACGAGTTGCATAGACATACATTAGACACATCAAATACATCAACGACTCCGACCCAAGAACCTATGCTAAGAATAAATATCCGCTTTCACAAATATCTGCACCGGCCGGAAATCGAACCCGGTACCCCTACATGTTGATCGTCAAGTGTTTGTATTAAAATAATATGGCGTTATTACTTTTTTATCCCGATATTGACAACAAGAAGCTGATGATACGCGAATCCGACTCACACTTGGCTGTTTTTACTATAACAGCTGGTGCCATGGATACATTCCAGAACGAACGTTAAGGTTTTATTTAATTCAACGAACTTTTTACAACGTCTTCTTTCAAAATAGTTCTCTACATAACGGCTCTATTATTATACAGCTTTTAAATTGTAATGTCGTCAAATAATTGATACCTATTCGTATTGTTGTCTGTTTAAGCGGTTCTGTAAGATCATTGGCCCCATGGCCTTTGTTAGATTTACCTACCGATTTATTTATCTCAAACACGATATAAACATGTACCTACAGTCAATATTGAAGACTTTTTGATCATCGAAATAACAGATTTATCGCCTTATGCAAATGAGTACCTATTTGGACTTGGACTTCATTTATCACAAATCATCAAAATATTATCTAAATGCAAATAACTTTTTTTCCTACCTAAGTAACTGGATTTTAGGAGTATCAATTTCTCAAATCTACAGAGAAAAAAACCTTAAAAAGAACACTTTTAAACTTTGTATTTGGGATGACAAATTAGACTTCTAATTAAGCAATAAATATACCTCTTTTAAGATAGTTATTAACTTAATAAACGTTGTACAAAAACTATAAATACAAACCTAATAGCGATGCTAACTAGAAACTTTCAGATTTCACCTATTATTGTAATGGTTTCGATACAACTAGCTTATTATTTAATTTATTTTACAGTGCACAGTGCTATTTGTAAGTGCTGTGGCATCGCCGCATGTCCCGGACCCAGGTTCATTCCCTAGGAGCGCAATAGAGACAATCCCTCGTCACGCGCCACTAGCGACACCATTTCGTTCGTCTGTTGAGAGTATACCGTTAAGGTAACTAGTTTTCATGATAATTTTGTTTCTTTAGGAAAACAAGGCTAATTGATATTTATTTGTAAGTTTCGGTAGCTGGAAGTAACAATTGACAAACGAATCTAACGGTTTGGTAAGTAAATACAATACTCAAACAAACAGATGTGTCATCCGAGAGTTTTGAAGACCTCCCAAATTCCACAAACTCGTTTCGTAAATGAGACTATCAAGAGGCTAGTCACCGTTTGTTGTTTTCAAAATGACAACATACTTGCTTAAGACGATCTATAAATTGTTGTTTTTAAATAAGTGTATGTTTGTATCAGGAATCTCAGAGAAGAACCAGATGGACGACTACCCCTCAGGGATGCGGTTGAAAAGCGTCCAATTCCTGTGTTAGATCGCGAAGCTTTGTACAAATTTGTGGAGGTAATTTCCTTATAACTTACATAGTTTCCACTTAATATTTTGTAAGGAGTATCAATAAACATTTCCTTTGTTATTCAGGATGCGGAAAGCATTAACATTAATGAAGACCTCAAACTTTACTACGGAGCTGCAAATTATTTGAATAAGTAAGTCTCAAGATTTATGATACCTGATACATTGCACCTATGTGAATTAACCATCATTTTATTTTTGCTGTATGCAATATAAAAATGTTAACGCTATTTTTATTTTACATAGTGGTTCCCGTACAGACGAAAGGCTGCAATTGGGAAATGCTAACCTTCAAGGTACAGAAATTATGACTTTTTTTTACTGAAGTTAAGTAACAAAATCAAAAACTATTTCATTGGCCCTGTAGAAATGTTCAGATAAAACCTTGTTTAAAATCTACTAACCAGTTCCCATTCCTAGAGCGATATCACCTTTACGCTCTTATCATCTAGAACAGGGCACGACCACAGAAATGTATTTTACAACACAAAAAACGGATGACATGTACGTATTGGTTGGAAATGCTAGTTATACACTGATAACAGACATAACCTTAAAGATTCGGAACATTACAGAGATGCAGCAAATGGTATCATCGTCATCCCGCCGCATGGTGGTATGCTACATGCAGTCGTGGGCAGCGTACCGCGCGCCACCACTTGCGTTTACTGGTGGCCTGGTACCTCGCTCCTGTACCCACCTCCACTACGCGTATGCCGCCATACATCCCCACACGTATGCCGTTATGCCAGCTAACGAAGACTATGACCTCATCAAAGGCAAGTTGACGTCCTCTTAATGATAAATAACATTCAATAGATATGTATATAGAGACATAGACCAGATAGATTGCTAAAGGCGTACCAGTCGTACCACCCATGTCTTGCTAGCATAAAGGAAATGTACCGTAGAACTAGCTTTTTCATTTGCTCTATTTAGCAATCAATCAAAAACAGAACCGAACAATAGAATACAATCTCTTAAAAATATATTGCTCATAATTCGAAGAGCTGCATGATATGAAATTTAATCATTTTTATTTTACCAGGTGGATATCGTATAGCAACAGGGTTGAGAAGACGCGTGCCTGGTCTGAAGGTGATCATCAGTGTCGGCGGCGACGGTACTGGCCGTTTGTTCAGCGAAATGGTACAGGAGCCCTACCGCAGGAATTCCTTCATAGACAGCGCTGTAACTTTCCTGAGGGAACATGACTTTGATGGTCTCGATCTACATTGGGTTTATTCAGGTAAACTTAAGTATAAATATATTTGAGTATAAAAATATTCAGGAATGTGTTCCACACTTTTATTACTGAATAACATCATAACATTAGAATAAGATCAAGTCCAAATTCGATTTGATTCATTAACTTGATCTTATCTAAGCTGAGCTGAACCGAGATTAAAATAAAATATAACGTAATTGAAAAAATATGACATCTCGTAAAAAACAGGTTATCATAAATTCCATCGGCATCTTTATTAATTTCCAACCTTTTCCATCGCAGGAGATAAGGACGAAAAAGAAAAAGAACTCTTAACGAGCCTTCTTTATGAGCTCCGCGAAAAATTCTCGTCGTATGGACTCCTATTATCAACAGTCCTCCCGCCATTAAGGTAAGTAATTCTTATGCTTTAGGATCGAATTAATTATTTTCCCAAGGTTTATTTCTGCGCGTTTAATAATGTGTAATAAATAAGCAGCAATATAAGAATTTAATATGGTCGTAATTTGAAGAAGTCTTCCTTGACTTTGACTCTAATTTAGCGAAAGAGTATTTTCATATTTTGACGTTAAAAATATTATTGCAAAGATACCAAATAGAAGATGGCTACGACTTGGCTGCTGTAAGTGGCGCAACGGACTACACTATCCTTCAAGCCTGGGACATGACGCATGCGAAGAGCGACGACCCTCCCTCCAGAGCGTTGCAGCACAGCGCCCTACACCGTGACCCTGGTGCGTCGGCCAGGGACCAGCGGTATGATAATATTGTAAGTATCTACCTACAAGGTACAATATTACTGTGAATATAAATAACCTTTATTGTATGAAGATTAGCATACGGAAGAATTGACGTCATGAAGCAATTTGTGATTGGAATTTTAATCTTGGAACTTTTATAATCAAGTTATCCTCAAGCTACTTGAAAAACATGAAAACACATGTATTATTTGGATGTGGAATATGTAGGTATAGAATTTTGGTTCATGATGAAAAAGTTAAGACCAAGCAGTTCCATCTAAACATCAACTAGTCCCTAACTCCATAACAACTCTATCATAATAAACATTTTCACAGGAATTTGTAGTGAAATATATCATAAGGCACGGCATGGCGGCAGATAAGCTGGTTCTCGGGATACCACTGTTCGGCCGTAGCTACACTCTCGCCGCCTCAACTCTGCCTTCCCCTGGAGCTGCCGTCAGCGGCTGGGGAGACGAGGGACTTTACACGCAGACCAAGGGACTGTTAGCTTACTTTGAAGTGAGTAAAAATATTGAATCTTCTCCTTTTTACCTCCTACTTAAAATTTCCATGAATATTTCCACACATTTTCTTGGAGAAAATTTTCTTAAGTATATTTTGATTTTTGGGTTTTTAGATTTGTATGTCCGAGCGCGAAGGAAAAGGAGTAAGTGCAGTTGACGAAGCCGGAAATGCATTCGCAGTGTTCGACAACCAGTGGATTACGTACGATACGCCCGATGTTGTAATGGAAAAGGTATTACTTACATTTATATCTCAGTCTTTATGGAATAAATATAATCCAAAAAAATACAAATAGGACTCCCGTGGAATAGGGTAGCGTACTCTATGTGGAAAGAAGTAATCTACGCAGAAGAACGTCAATAACACATATACAATTTGACAACAAAAATCAAATACAATTTTAACAAAGTTTTTTTTTTGTTTTAGATGAACTTTGTCACTGAAATAGGCCTAGCTGGAGCAGCGGCTTGGGCTATCGACATGGATGACTTCCGCGGCCTTTGCGGAAAACCCTTCCCGATTCTGAGCGCTATAGCTGCTAGTCTTAACAGTATGTACTTAAATAAACTGTAATGAAAATCTTGAAATGATTATTCTGCGAAATATTCTAATGAGATGCATTTTCACAACATTTATTTTTGATTCCAGGAGAATCACTAATGACAGATCAATCGTCCCTTAAGATCGGTGCATGTGAATCGAACTCTCCATATCTGGCCTCCGATGAGGAGTCTTGTGCCCATTTCCATTTCTGCTCAGGTGGGATCAACTATCGGATGATATGCGAAGATGAACGCTTGTATGATCCTTCTACAGGTTTTTGTGGGTAAGAATAATTATGATTTATTCAATAGTAGTGAACTGAAGTAAAGATAAGAATGATATTCTTCTTTAAGGAGTAGGTATAGTATGAGGGTAGGAAATAACTACCGAGACTCCCAAGACTTGAGTTAGCAAGTTACCCTTTTACCTTTCACATAGCCTAAAAGGCTTCCTCTATTCTATTAAATCTCGAACCATTCCACTACAGCTAATGGTCGTTCATGAAATATTGTGGAACCCAGGAATATGTTTAATTAAAATCATTTATGCATAAAATATGTAACGATAATCTCATTTCATTCTTTCTGTTTAAAGGCATCAAGATGTAGCAAAATGTATTCCAGGACAGAGTCTGAGAATAAGTGTTGAGGAGGCTGCCCGATTCCTATCCCAAGCTTACGAAAGTGATTTTGAGGTAAGGAAAAGTAATCAGTCTAATAAAGAAAATAACGATATTTAAGTGATTTACTATGAATTTGAATAATTTGTAACAGAAATCAAATATTATTTTTCCAGTGGAGCTTTAGTCCAGCAAAAGACTCTACAATAAGTAAAGACCCTGAACGACTAATTGCTACGGATTTGACTGAAAAAAGAGGTATTGAGGAAAATCTTTGATACATTAGTAATGATCACACTATTCAAAATCAAGGTATAATAAAATAAATTGTTACTTGTAGGTAAAGAAAATGATAAGCGCGTCGTTTGCTACATGACAAGTTGGGCATTCTACCGACGAGCAGACGGCAAATTTGTTCCAGAACAAATCGATACAAGATTATGTACACACGTGGTATATGCATATGCCTCGCTGTCTCCAGACGAATTAGTCGCCAAGGAATTCGATCCTTGGGCAGACATAACCAACAGTGAGTCCTAAATACAATACTTAGTTCTTGTGTTCTACTTACCGTATACAAAACTCTATCTTATTATTATGTCTATTTGCAACAGATCTTTACGAAAGAGTCACATCACTTAAGGACGTCAAAGTATTGCTAGGTTTGGGAGGATGGACAGATTCAGCAGGAGACAAGTACTCCCGTTTAGTATCATCCGGTGCAGCACGAACTAAGTTTGCAGAGAAGCTGGTCGCTTTTCTTCGTCTCCATAATTTCAAGGGACTGCATTTGGACTGGAATTATCCAGTTTGTTGGCAGAGTAACTGCAAGAAGGGAGCTAAGTCAGACAAAGCAAACTATGCTAAACTAGTACAGGTAAATTCTATTCCATATTGTCTTCTTTTTATTCATATGTGAATGTTTAAAATCTTTTGTACTTAAAAAGCAAAGCAAAGCAAAGCAACAACCCATAATTGTCCCACTGCTGGGCTCGGGGTCTCCTCTCACAATGTGAGGGGTACAGGCCATAGTCTACCACGCTGGCCAAGTGCGGATTGGTAGACTTCACACACCTTTGAGAACATTATGGAGAACTCTCAGGTGTGCAGGTTTCCTCACGATGTTTTCCTTCACCGAAGCAAGTGATAATTAAATTGTAATACGCACATAATATTTGAAAATTAGAGGTGCGTGCCAGGATTTGAACCCGGCCCCCCGCGTTCGGGAGACCAACGTTGTAACCACTAGGCTATCACTGCTTCTTTTGTACTTACTATATACAAATTAAATGTCTCCAGGAGTTATCTAAAATCTTGCATGGAGCCGGAATGGAGTTGGGTGTTGCCCTCTCTGGATACAAGGAAGTAATTGAATCAGCCTATGACTTGCCAGCAATATCTGCAGCCGCAGATTTCATGAGTACGATGACTTACGACTATCACGGTGGATGGGAACGGACTACAGGACATCATACTCCATTGGTTCCGCCACAGAAAGATGCACTCCCATATTATTCAATCGTAAGTAAACAACAATATTTACCAATCAAACAACTACTCATCCTTCTTAAGAATGATATTTCCAAAGTGTATCCAGAGATTTTTATAAAGCCCTTCCTTTTAGGAATATGCAATCAAAGCTATGATAAGTGGGGGTGCTGATCCTAAAAAACTTCTGCTTGGGTTAGCTTTCTACGGTCAGTCATTCAGACTTGCAGATGTGGAGAAGAGATCTAATGGCCCAGGAGCACCGGCAGCAGGGCCTGGAGAATCTGGACAATATACAAAGCAACCCGGCATGTTAGCCTACTATGAAATTTGTTACCGAGGTACGTGAAGAAAGTTGTTTAAATAAAACAGTTTTTTATATGTTACGTAAGACGTTGATAAAAAAAACTATTAATCAAAATATTTTCAACGTATTATGTAGCATTAGAAGAGACATTATTCTACATATGTGAAGTGGGTAATATTTCGTATTGCAGTTAAAGATTTAAGGTGGACAACGGGTAGACAGGCCAACGCTGGACCGTATGCATACTCCGACAATCAATGGGTTGGATATGACGATCCCAAATCGATCACAGAAAAGGTAATTTTATTATTATTATATTATAGTTAGTAGATTTTCAGGTATAATTAATTATCTCCGAAATGAAACCATGAATTCATCTATCATCAATGATTTGTGAAATCTGCGTCTTGTGATGATGAAATGTGAGTAATATTTTGTTATCAATCTTTAAATACTTTCCAGAAGATGACCCATCAATAAACGTGTTCCTAACACTCAATATTCCGTTTAGGTTGAATGGGCTATGCGTCAAGGTCTAGGCGGAGTAACAGCGTGGGCGGTAGACCTGGATGACTTCAATAACCGCTGCTGCGCTGAGCCCTTGCCGCTACTCCGAGCTGCTGGTCGCGCTCTCGGCCGTGCCGTACCAGGCCCGCCCACTTCTCCTTGCGAGAGACCCCCAGAACCCATCACCCCATCGCCTCCTACCACCACACCTGCCGAGTCTGACGGTAGGTTATTTCAGATTTAACTAAAAACTAAAACTCTTATTTAGCAAAATTTTATAGGTCTCTAGCTAAACTTTGCACCAAAATTTGGTTTATAGAAATAGATAGAGTATATTTCAGAAGACGCTTTACGTCATTAAATGGCTGTCTTATGATACAGAATGTACAGACAATTTGTATTGTACATAAGGGATCGGCGGGCCCCACAACACAAACCCTAAAACAAGTACGTAAACAGTTGTATGTGAATACTTGGTTAGAGACTAGCGACTCACCTGTGCGCTCCAGCTGCAATGAGTTTGCTGAAGAAGTCACTAGTCAGTCTATACACCAAAGGGAATTCTCAACTAATGGGTAAAAGGATACATGTGTTCCGTCGCGTGACCTCCGTTACAACGCACACAGCGAGGGGTAGACAGCACAGGATTCGTCAGTTTCGTCAGTTTAATTTTTATCTTCCTATTCTGAACACTATTAATATCGCGAAATGTATTATAAATATTGTAATTCCTTGTAGGTGCCATCGCTGGCGGCGACCACGGCAGCCACGGCCAACACGACCACACGTCGACCACCTGGCCGAGCTGGAGCCCGTCCACCACGTCCACCACGGCGCAGACATGGTGGCCACCGGCGACCACCACCCCAGCCACTACCACCACCAGGAGAACTACTACCACTCGCACTACCACAACCAGCACTACTACTAAAAGACCAGCTTCTGGTATGAAAATTTGAATTTAGACCATTGCAATGCAATGGTCATTTATTTAAGTACATGATGTTTAAAATATCACTTATTTTATGTGATTATTATTTAGCTTACTACTTCGTTAAGTTTCAAGATGAAATACATAAATTACGATGTGTCGTAGCTATGTTGATTCTTTTTTAAGATAATTTTATTGTTTTAAAACCAAACATATTTTTTATTTTAAGACATTTGAATAGATATTATTATTATAGTATTTATGTATTTTTTTAAAACCCTTCAGAGATTATTATAATATTACATAATTCCTTTACATGTAGGCGTCGAAGGAGATTCGTGTGTGACGGGCGAGTTTCGGTCAGCGCCAGGGGATTGTGAGGCTTACTTGCAATGCGAGGGCGGACATTATCGCAAGCATCGGTGTGCGCCAGGCTTACACTGGTCAGCAAGCTCTAAAAGATGTGATTGGCCAAGCTTTGCCAAGTGTTCGGGTAAGTCATACTCATTTACCATTACTTTTGTGTATGAAAAACACAAAATAAAAGATTTTATAACGAATTAAAAATTATAAAGAATATGGCTAAGTAATTTTATACTTATTTTAATAACATTTTTAGAATCCTCAAACGAACAATCTAGCACAAGCACCACCACGCTGGCGCCAATGACGTCCAGGCCACCGCCAGCGCCGACGACTACACGAAGAACTACCACCACTAGAACCACTACCACCACCAGAACCACCACCACTACCATCAGACCTACTACAAGACCTACAACTACATCCAGCTCAGGTAACTGATCTAAGATGCTACTATTTTGTGGGTACTTTATTTTTTTCAAATTATGAATAATGTGTCCAACTGTCCACACACTGACACAGGTCGAGCTTGAGTTGTTTTTTTAATGAGTTTGAATTAGGAATAGACTAGTTTAAAATAGGAATAGACACAAAATCCAGAACGGAGGCAGTGCCGTACCGAGGCGGGCTGAAAAGCCCTAACGGCGCGGCGCGGCAAAGACGTTATAAACAAGGCAGTGTGCAGACTTAGTAATTTACAGCTCACTTTAGTCATCGGTTTAGTCAATTTGAGGTTTTATTGTGATTTTTGTCCCCTAGATGAAGTGGAAGGCGGTCCTTGTAATGGTCAGCAGTACCATGAAGTAGCCGGTGATTGCAACTCGTACCTGCACTGCGATGGAACTTCCTGGCGTCTGCAACGTTGTGCCCCAGGCTTGCACTGGAGCGCATCTGAGAAGCATTGCGATTGGCCCAAATATGCTAAATGTGAAGGTAAATAATGCAGATTTTGATAAAATTTTGGCTACATCTTCACCAATCTGCTGGGGTGTAACTGTAACGGACTTCATCTTCACGGATATCGTGTGGCGGCCACGATGCGACGACCGCTACCCATACCAAAGAGTTAATAATATTCGGCGATACTGGGGAAAAACTTCTGAGTGAAAAACAGGATGCTTCGCAGAACAAGACAATTAAAAGACGATAATCAAGAACCTCTGTCTGCGTGAACTGCGTGAAGCTGTAAACGCTGATAAGTGCAGTAGGGTCAACAAAATACAACTGTCCATTCGGAAAAAAAAAATCAAAATATCAACTTCCGGTGACATTTAAAGATCATAGACAAAATAAATATGACGTTGATGTCCTTAATCAATGTCAATTTAAGTAGGTACTTTGTGTCAAAAAGCTGTCACGATCAGCTGATTTTGCAAGTGTTTTGGTTCTTGATATCATTTATTTACATAATTCAAAAAAATCTGCATTTCATTTGCCACTTCTCAAGTGGTTTTGTAGGTAATAAACCAAAATACTCGAGTATAGTGATAAAATGCCGTTCCGTGGTGAAATATACAGGTTCCAGGTGCTAATGAGATTGCACTGTCCCCTTAAATTATGGAGGAAAATCCTTATGAACGTGATAGCCACTCCTCCTGATATTTTTTTCAGATAATACAAAATAACTAAAAAGCTGAAATAATTCTTAGATGTTTTTAATCCTGGTAATATACGTGAATTGACGTTATAATGTGTCCTCCAAAGCTATATACCTACCTAATATTTTTAACAAATAATTTTTCATAAACTCAATTCTAATTTTACTAAAGGTAATATTGATAATTTTTATTTAGCGTTATTAATTCATCACTTTTTCTGCCTTTAAAGCCTTTATTTACAATTTCTGTTTGTTCTTAAAATCAAAATTTCTAAATGTTTTCAACACTTTATTATAGTTGTCATTCATTTGTTAATAGGTTCAACACCAAAAACAACTACCGTTTCACCCAAACCGACTAGAACACAAAGACCAACAAGACCTGTAACCTCAAGTAAGTGTATTTTTTTTTATTCTAATCTTTCCAAAATAATATTTGCTCTCCCTGGGCCAAAGATTGAGTAGGTATGATAAATCGTACCCTCAGTGAAAAAAAGACATAAGATGAAAATTGAAATTTTACACAAGAGCAAAAAAACTTAAAATATCAGTAAGTAGTCAAAGGAATTTTGCACAAAACCGTTAAGATTAATGTAAAATTTTTGAAAAAAATTGAGCATATGCAGCTTTTGTCCCTCTTTCCAATCATATTAATAACTAAAATTCAAAGTAACATGACTTATGCTTTTTTTTACTAAGGGTGAGAAATAAAGATCACTTACCTTTTTCTAGGCCCCGTCTCTGGTCCACTAGAGGGAAGCTCATGCAGAGATAATGACGCTCATGCACCAGCTGCTACCTGTGATGCATATTTGCTCTGTGTCGGCGGGCGGTGGAGGAAGCAGCTATGTCCACCTGGCCTGCACTGGGACAAACGGTCTAGACGATGCGACTGGGTCGATTTTGCTATGTGTGAAGGTATGATAAATACAATAAATATTAACCTAATTTGTTCCCATTCAATTTATTCTCTTTTTTGTGAATGATGATATTGAATGTAAGTAAAGAAGAATGCCCATTCAGTATGGAGATATGTACTGACTCTAACATTTTTGTGTCTTGATAAAAATAACTTTATTTGATTATGTTATCTTAATAAATTACACATACTAACTTTAGTCAATGTTAATAGTAGGAAATACGAGATTTTCATCAAAATTAGTTTGTATTTAGGTTTTAGTAAACTCACAGTAATGGACTCTATGCAGGCGTATTAAAGTCGATTGCGTATGTAATGTCGATGTTTTAAGTTTCAAATTCATTTGACGTCCCCAAACACCATGTAGTTTGTAATGTATTATAATCACAGAACACTATTACTCCTGGCTGATTATAATAATTTTCTAATTCATTTGACAGTCCCCTTTCGTCATCTAGTTTGATGTATCATATTTATAATCGAATCAATGCAACCTATTGGCCCGAAGGATCTGAAAAGATTCCTGATTGGCCCTTATCCAAACATAAATGGCCCAATGGCTTTCTTTTGTAAAACGGAAGTAAAGTTACTTATTAATTTCAGAAAATTATTCCCAATAAGGATTTTTTTAGGAAATAGGGTAAAATACTTGAAATATTTTAATTAAATTTTTTGTCCAAAAATCATTGTGACACAATTATTTTTTTAAGAGTACTGGCTATGGGCATTCTCCTTTGATCAAACTCAAAAATGTAATAATTTTTAGATAACAAATTTAGATAAAAATGATAGCTGAATAAGTAAGTTAATAATAAATTAGGAAACAGTTTTTTATGCCTTTAAGTAAATAAATATTTTTTTGTTTATTAATAAAATAATTTATTTATTTAACAATTTATGTACGTGACAAACATACAGTAGGCATAAAAAGTAATGATTTTTTTTGTTTTTAATTTTCTAACATTAGCTTCCAAGCCAGACATCACCAAGGCCACGGCATTCGCAAGTCCCACCACTAGCACGCGACCACCCACCACACGACCTCCCACCACTCCCTCCACCACCACCACTACCACTCGGAGACCCAGCAGCAATTATCAAAAACCATCGGTGAGTTTACAATAAACGTTTTAATGTTTGAAATTCACATTTTTTCATTCAGACAAGTTTAGTAACAAGTTGGGCATTATTGAAAAAAAATTACAATAGTACTCTAAAAATCAGCACAGATACCTACTGCTTATCTGCACAGTACTATTCTACCTATATGTATGTTTGTTAATGATTTTGAAAAGTAATATTCTTTATAATTTTGTGCTGCTACTAAAATTAAGAAAAGGTTCAAATTTCAATATTCAGAAGAAAAGTTAGACTTCATTGCACTTCCACTGTTTTCTCATAGCATTAGTCCTCATGTTCTCATGTCTCTACAACAAATTTCTTTCCAGCGTTGCGTCACTGGCACATACCACTCCCACCCTCGCTGTGAGAAGTTCTACGTGTGCGTGAACAGCATGCTGGTGACTCAGAGCTGCGCGCCGGGGCTGGTGTGGCGACAGGACCGCTCACAGTGCGATTTCCCTTCGGCCACCTCCTGCACTGACAGGCGACAGGTCACCTCCGCTGCACTCATTGACGGCAAGCCGGATAATATGATGCAGATCAATGAGGAAGTACAGGTTACACGTGAGTAGCTATAGTTTTAGCTCCCCTCAATTTCATTTCTCTTGATTTTTCAGATTTTCAGAACTAAATTTTGATAATTATGAAACCAATCTAGGAGTATTGAAGTAAAAAAATAATTTCCCAAATTGGTTCATAAATGACAGAGTTCTGAGTTAACACACGTTAAAAAGATAAATACAACTGAATTGAGAATCTCCTTTTTTGGAGTTCAAAAAAGAGTCCAATATATTATTCAATTTATCAAATATTTTTTATTTTAGTCTTCTTGATATTTATGTATTCATTTTGTTTTAACAGCCTACTGTGAGAGTGGTCAATATGCAATGGATCCAAAAGACTGCACCCGCTACCTTCATTGCCTGTTCGGTAAATTCGAAGAGTTCTCCTGCAGCGCCGGACTACATTGGAACCAGGTAATAAATTCTGATAATATGGTGTCATAGAAGTGAATTACAGTATGAAAATTACTCTACAGGGCTTTACCAATCTCATATTGCAGATACAAGTAATTGAAGGGGACTGTGCCATCATCAACCACTGAATGCTTATTGTTTTTGTTAAGTAGTTACCCTGTCAATTCATATCTCACACCTGTGCTTACCTTGAGCCAACATATTAATTGACACACTTCATACTAGATATATCGGTAATACATTAAACATACCTAATTTTATCGACAAAAATATATATCATGCCCTTAAATTATAGATAGGTGGTCGCTGGACACGCTGTATATTTAAAAGAAATACCTAACATATAATATTTCAATTCACGTACAGGACAAGCAAATATGCGACTGGCCAAAGAGTGCGAAGTGTAAAGTTAAGAAAGTGACGACAACTACAACGACAACTTCCTCGCCACCGCTAGTAGAAGCACCTCCTCCTAGTAGTCCTGTCTTGGACCCTGACTCCGAGGACTTTGAGATTCAGCGGCCGACCAAACCAGTCACTACACCCGTAGTGATAGCGCCCGGGACAAAACCAGCACTTTTGAAGAGTAAGTCTTGTTTCATCTATTCAAAATACACCAAACCTTACATTTAAGATACGCGCGGGGAGGAGGGGGACATAAACATGGCTTTTAAAACGTCCGATACTCGTGGGTGTGATTTATAGACTTGAAATATTTTTATTTGCCATCCTTATTCTTTACCTTACATTTTGGTATAAGTTAAAGCAAGATAGATAGAGTATTTAACGTACAATAACCATATATTCCGAACTATAAGTAAGCGGACTCCTGGAGTCCGCCTCACAGACAGGGATATTTTGACAATTGGACTCCTAGAGTTCAACTCACATTTGAGCGGTTTGTGTTAAAAATATCGTTTTTTTTTACTTTTAATATTATAGTTTTTTAGGATCTCGATCACAGACCTCAATTTTTGCCATATAATTCGATATAACACGTTATAGGTTTATGTCCAACTCACTAATTAAAGTGTAATTGTATTTTACTTACTAGCCGATAAATATGCCGCATTGCAAGTGAAGTGATCACCGTCACTCACGCAATTCCATAACTAAAACCCGTTTATTTATTGGCTATTCGGTACAAAACATTTCATAATTGAACTTAGAGGAAAGCTAGCAAGCCAGTCTAAAGTCCAGACTTAATGACTTAGGCAGATCTCGGCGATCTCCATATCTTGAAACCAGTCAATATTGCCCCGTCCATATAGGAGGAGTTTAACTTATAAAGATTGAATAACGTCAGAAGTCCAACATCCAACCCTGAGTGTAAGCTTTTTACCTCCTACGTAAAAAGAGGGGATGTTATAAGTTGGACGTCTCTGTCTGTGGCATAGTAGCTCCAAACTGAATGGACCGATTATAATGCGGTTTTATTTTTGGTTGCATGCGTGATCGAGATGGTTTTTATTGTACTTATGTTACCAAACCACCAAACATACGTTTTTTAAATTTATAATTTTATAATTAAATTGTAATTCCATACAGCTCCATACAAGCTAGTATGTTACTTCACCAACTGGGCGTGGTACCGGCCCGGGCTCGGCAAGTACGGGCCCGAGGACATCGACCCGTCGCTGTGCACACACATCGTGTATGGGTTCGCCGTGCTCAAGGATGGAGTCATCACCGCGCATGACCCTTGGGCAGATTATGATAACCGTGAGTTTGTGAAGTTATTTGATACCCCATACTGAACTGATGATATTCTCGTTAACACCCAATAATCTCCTACTAATTGACTACAGTTCCACCTACGGTTCTATTCGAGGTTTGTCACAGTAGTCCACGAACGGCAGGGGATGATGGCTCGTTTTATATCCCCATTTAGAAAACGTTTTTCACTCTTTTTTTTACTTAAAATAAGTTAATGCTTGACCGCAATCCCACGTGATGGTAAGTGGAAATTGAATGCTTAACCAGATTAGCCTAGCTACAGATTAAGTCGCATTGACGAAATCCTATTGCACAGGAATTCCCTATAAAATAAACACATCTTTCACAAAAAACACACAATCTCACACAACACAAAATCTCATAGTTGTCCATGGAGCTAGGAAATCGTTTAAAATGATTCTTTATTTATTTATCTGAATACTATATTCTTTACACATTTTCCCAGGTTTCTATGAACGCGTGGTGGAGTACAAGAAATACGGAGCTAAAGTGTCTATCGCTATCGGAGGCTGGAAGGACTCGGTGGGGGACAAGTACTCTAGGCTGGTGAACAGTCCCGAAGCGCGCGCCAACTTCGTACGTCACGCGGTGCAGTTTATAGAGAAACATGGATTTGATGGGTTGGATCTGGACTGGGAATACCCTAAGTGTTGGCAGGTCAGTTAGTATTATATATAGCACAGTTTAAACAAATTAATATTTTAATTAGTACATATTTTAAAACACAGTATATTTATACACTGCGTTATTAATGTCAAACATATTTCGGTTTTAAGAGTGTTTCTATGACACGCCATTGATTTGGTAGCAATATACCTATTATACATAATATATATATATAGGTATACATAGTGGTAAATAATTATAATAGATTAGACAATAGTAATTACTCTTGACTGAATGACACCCAAATTCTATTCAGACGGGAAAACTGAGGCGGGAAAGTTATCCCAATCTTTCTTAGTATTAAAAAACGCAAGCCAGTTATATGACGATTTACAGCTAAAGAGCTATAGTGGACCAGCAGGAATGATTTCTAAAATACGAATAAATTTTCATTCTAGGTTGACTGCTCTAAGGGTCCTGACTCAGACAAGGAGGGCTTCGCAGACCTAGTCCGGGAGCTATCAGCGGTGCTCAAACCAAAAGGATTGCTGTTATCATCTGCCGTGTCGCCCAGCAAGATGGTGATAGACGCCGGATATGACGTGCCGATCCTAGCTCGACACCTTGACTGGATTGCCGTCATGACGTACGATTACCATGGACAGTGGGATAAGAAGACAGGACATGTCGCTCCCTTGTACTATCACCCTGAGGATGATTACACATACTTTAATGCCGTTAGTATATTTTTTTATCTTTGAAGATTTCTAAAGGTTGATGCATACGTAACGTGGACGGGACGTGGACGGGACGGGGACGGGACGTGGACTGCGCATAAATATACGTGCGTGCTCCGTTCCCGTCCCGTGCGTGCCTCCGTGGCGTGTGCTTACATTTTCTATGAAACAATGTTTCCAAAATTTCACGTCCCATCCCGTACGGCGTAAAAACACGTTACGTATTTGATTGTAGTCTATTAGTCTATTAGTCAATCAATCAATCAATCAATCAAATCATTTTATTGTGGACAGTAGGTAAAAAAGGGTGGTACAGTTTTTGAAATTTCCATCGCTACGTCCTGCCCATTATGGGCGTACAATGTTAACTACATGTAATTAAACCATAATAATAAATTGAAAAGTCGGACCAGTCTACTTACTATCTTAAAAGTAAATGACAATTCTATTAAAATAATGTAAATTCCGTAAATACACACTCAAATGTCACATAAATAGTCCAAATCAAATTATCATAAAGTAAATGTCAAATTATTAAAATAATACATAAATGTCAAATTCAATTATTATTAGTATTAGTCCTAATTCTTCTACTTCTTGGTTTATGTGTTACCATCCATTATCTTACAGAACTACACGATGCACTACTGGATGGAGAAAGGCGCGCCGGCCTCGAAGCTCATCATGGGCATTCCGCTGTACGGGCAGAGCTTCACGCTGGGCGCCCGGTGGAGCTCCTCCTCGTACAGCGCGAGGAACAAGGTCGGCCTCAACGTCCCTGCGGTCGCCGGAGGGGACGCCGGGGAGTACACTAGAGCTAATGGATTCTTGGCTTATTATGAGGTAAGGTCAGGTTTTTTAACAACATTAAAAGTAAAAAAGTTAGTAGTAATTCTTTAATTTATTATACAATACTATACTATGGTAATAAATGCAATTAATATTTACAAATGGAATTTAAATTTGAAATGAAATATGAGTTAATTTTATGATTTACATAATGACTTTAACCTCATGTTTTTAATGTTAAATGAATTTAGTTGTTTGTATTTCAATTTGTGTGTCAAGAAATTTGAAAATTATTATTTTTGAAGGTGTAAGTCAATTAATTATGAATCTAAACTTTGATACTAACAGATTGTATATGCTTTTAAATAAAATATATCCTCAATAAACTTGTATACTACTTACACACATAAAAATATTTTGTATTTATTTTAGATTTGTGAACGCATAAGAGATCGTCACTGGATGGTAGTGAAAGATCCCTTGCAACGGATGGGACCTTTTGCATTCAAGGGCAACCAATGGGTATCATTCGACGATGTCGATATTATAAAGAGGAAGGTTAGTTTCATCAAATCCATGAACTTGGCTGGTGGAATGGTATGGGCGTTGGATCTTGATGACTTTGGGAACAGGTAATTATTTTTATTACTACAGTATTGAAAATGTGAAAAATTACAATAGTCATCTTTTTATGCCCGTATAATCTTACAATTTTGTAATTTATTTTTAGGGCATTATTTTGTACCAAACGGTATTTTACTACTAAAGAATTGTGCTTAATTTTTTTTTATTAATCTTTATTGCAACATCCGTTATTTTATTTCGAAGGTGCAACCAAGGAAAATATCCACTGATGAACGCAATTAAGGACACATTCTTAGACAGAACGATTACAGAAGTAATTGAACCGCAACAAGTTGTTCAACATCCGAACGAGATAGACGATGAATTCGATGACATTGAAGTGAGGCCTGGAAACAGGCCTACCAGCAGGCCGACCACGAGTCCTACTCCCAGGCCTACCACGTCGAGACCTGTGAGACCAATAACCACTACCCGTCCTACTACCGTCACTGAAGCACCAGTATTAAATGATCCCGTTGAAGAGGAACGTTTTAAAGTTGTCTGTTATTACACAAACTGGGCTTGGTATAGGTAATAATTTTAATATAATTTCTTTCTCTTTCGCTTTATATTTTTTAAAACCAAAAAAAATTGAGTTTATAGAAGTTATATTATACGCTGAATGGATTCATATAATTAAGATATCGTTAGATTCGTCTTGATGACCCAAGTGTTCTTAGATAATTGAAATTTTAAAAGAAACAAATATGGTGGTTGTGAGATGCCATAGTTTGAAGTACTTATCATCCAGTACATATCAAATTAAAGAGCTCATCATGAGGATTTCAAAAAGATTCATGATAGCTTTTTTGACAGCAGGCGGTTTTTTTTTAATTTTTAATTATTGTTAATATCTTATTAATCGGCTAATCGTGTTACAGGTCAGGCTCGGGCAAGTACACGCCGGACGATATCGACCCGGCGTTGTGCACGCACATCGTGTACGCGTTCGCGGCGCTCGACAGCGGCAAGCTCGTCATCAAGCCGCACGATAACTTCCTCGACGTTGAGAATAGTAAGCACTACATGTTGTACTCCTAACTTCCTCGCTATATACTATTATAGAAAACTGGAATGGTTTCCTAATGGACATGGTCAATGTGCTAAGTTTTGTCTTAATCCTTACATCGGGTGGCATGTGATGGAAAGACAAACATTCAAACAAACATCTAAACATCCATATTTTCATATTTAATTCATTTCCTAACTTTCACATTAGTAATATTAGTAGGAAAATCCTACATTTACGCGTTGAATTTTCAAATATTATTTATTCAGTCAAGAATAATACGTTACTCAAGTTGTTGAAATTGTAAGTGACTCCGATAAAATAACTTCTGCTTCCAATTTTCAATTGATCCATAAGGAAGTAGTTTTGTCCAGTGCCGGATTAACCAGGTAGCAAGATTAGCAATTGCTACGGGCCCCGCACGAAAGGGGGCCCTGCATATTTAAGACTTTATAAATTATAATATAGAACACGTACACATTTATACAGTTATACTTAAGAACCCATAGTAGATCAAGGGCTCTTTGAAAGAACGGGCCTCGTGCTTGCTTAATCCGGCACTGGTTATGTAACTTTAAACAAATTAATTTGTAACATAGGGTAGTTACCACAAATACAACAAAAGAGTTAACATTGTAATTTTAACATTAAACAGAGTTCTACCAGAAGGTAGTAGCGCTGAAGAGTCGCGGCGTGCGGGTGATGCTCGGTCTGGGCGGCTGGAACGACTCAGCCGGCGACAAGTACTCCCGCCTGGTCAACAACCCGGGGGCGCGCAGGAAGTTCGTGGTGCACGCCCTCGACTTCATCGACCAGTACCAGTTCGACGGACTCGACCTTGATTGGGAGTACCCAAGGTGTTGGCAAGTGAGTGTTTTTTGTGACAATTTGTACGTCACACGGTGATGTCATGTCTGTCCTGAATTGATCGAAGTTTTTTATATCTCTCGCATATGTACAAGTTCTGAAGATAGACGATCGGAACACAGCCGCTCCTCAGACATGACCTTGTACCTTTGACGATATGAGACATATTGTGAGTGAAATTCGAAACTGATGTCCGAAACCATTTGTTAATATTGCGTCCACACGTTGACGAATAGAATACCGAAATGAAACTGCTATAAAAATCTAATTATTCATCATAACATTGCTTATGTTTATCAGGACAGTGAATGCATCAAACTAATTTCAGGTGGAATGCGAAAAGGGCCCAAGCTCTGATAAGCAAGGATTTTCCGAACTGGTGAAGGAACTGCGCGCGGCGTTCGCTCCTCGTGGCCTTCTGCTGTCGGCCGCCGTGTCTGCCAGCAAACGAGTCGTTGATCTTGGTAGATATATTTGTTTCAATGATACAGTCATTGAAGTATAATGTCATAGAACAGACATCTCGAACAAAATGTGTCCCGCCCGGGAGGTTCCATTTTCAAAATTGAGCCTCGGTTCTCCTTTCAAAATCGAACGAACCCATTGAACATTGAAGCCACGTGGCGCCAATTCATTGGAACGTACATGATGTTCGCGGTGTCGGTTCTATACGCTAGTAATAATACTTCAATGGATACAGTACTTTTAGTATTATAGCAGTCTTTTGTTATGCTTCCAGGATATTAAGTTGTGGAGATAGTCAAAGTGAAATACATAGGTTCTTTTCCGATATGTCGTGTATGCGTACGCATGTGTGCATATGCAAATAACTCTCTCTCCTCTCTCTCTCTCTCTCTAAAATCTAAATTAATCAATTATAATTCCTTTTAATTAATGTTTTACAAAAACACGTGAATGTTTCTTTTTAGCTTATGATGTACCGGTCCTTGCTAAAAACCTGAACTGGATTTCCTTAATGACATACGACTATCACGGACAGTGGGACAAGAAGACGGGACACATTGCTCCCATGTACGCTCAGGAAATAGACGATGACCATACCTTGAATGTGGTAAGTGGCAATATTAAAGTTTAGTAGTTTTACGGTGAAAGTGTTTTCAAAATCAAGCACGTAACGAGATTAAAAACGTTAATGCCCGCCTTCCACTGCGAGCGGAGCGGACTCCGTTTGAAATCCGCTGAACTTGCAACAGTAAATTTGATAGAAGCGCTCCCGCTTGTGAAAGCAGTTCTATGAAATTTACCGTTGCTACGGAGTCCGCGCAGACTTCGCTGAAAACTCGTTCAGTATGGTGATCTATTTTGTAACTCTTTATACGTTTAGTCCGTTCCGCTCACTCGTTGGTGATGGAAGCGCTTCTATGAAATTTACTGTTGCGAGTTGAACGGAGTTTATAAGGAGTCCGCTCCGCTCGCAGTATAAGGCGGGTATAAATCTTATAATGAAATCTATAATTTCCGAAATAATTGTAGGACTTCAGTGTAAAATACTGGATCAACAAGGGAGCTCCCAGAGAGAAGCTGATAATGGGCGTGCCCTTCTACGGGCAGTCGTACTCGTTGATGGAGAACGCTGGAAATGGATTAGGAGCCCCGACATACGCTGGTGGAGAAGCCGGAGATGAAACTAGGGCGCGAGGATTCCTTGCTTTCTATGAGGTAATGATTATGGGTCATTGCAGGGTACGTGCATTTTTCACAGGAGATTCCAGTCGAAAACTATCATGGTATTCCAAAGCGCTTCTATCCATTTTTAACAGACTTCAAAAAAAAGGAGGAGGTTCTCAATTCCACTGTATTATTTTTATGTTTGTTACCTCAGAACTTTCGACTGGGTGAACCGATTTTAATTTTTTTTTAATCGAAAGCTGGTGCTTGTCATTTGGTCCCACTTAAATTTGAGCGAGATCTGACAGTGGCATCCATGAGAAAACCATATAATTCTTAAATTTGCATTATGTGCGCGACAAATGGACGAATAACTCAATATCACGCCAACCGATTTCGATAATTTTTTTATTGTTATTGGAAAGGATGTACTTCATTTGAAGTGTTTTTTTTTTTGTTAAAATTGTATTAGATATGCTCCCGCATCCGCTCGCAAGGCTGGAGCGTGCAGCGCGACGCAGGCGGACGCATGGGTCCGTACGCCACGCGCGACGACCAGTGGGTGTCCTTCGACGATGACGTCATGACGCGGCACAAGGCGGCGTACGTGCGTGCCAACGAACTGGGCGGGGCCATGGCCTGGGCGCTCGACCTTGACGACTTCACCGGAGAACGCTGCGGCTGCGGGAAATACCCGCTACTGAAGAACATCAATCATGTCTTGAGGGGAATCGACGCCCCGCCTGCCTGCTCGCTTCAGGAAAGTAAGTGATTTTTAATTTTGAACATATCCCTCAACTTACAACGGCACATCTACGTTTCTTGTACTTTACAGAAACGAAAATCAAAATTTTTACAAAAATGTTTGAAATTAATTTATGGTTTCTTTTTACGCTTTTTACAGATTGTGTGGGTTTGGTTACTAGTATAGACATTAATGCAGTGCATAATGTAGATTATGCACTTTTAAACACGTATACCATATAAACTCAATTTTTTACAGATGTGCCATTATATTATTAGGTGAGCGATATACGTACGCATTATGGTCGTAGCGCACATATCAACTCGGAAAGGGATCGGCACCGGATCGCCTCGTCGTCAACCTAACGTAAGCTCGGCTACGGCTAGGCGACGCCGCGCTTACGGCTCGCCGGCCGCTGGTTGACGGAATGAATGACAGCAGTTCGCCGACGCAGCGGTAGCCGCGGCGCGGCGCGCGCACGAGGAAACGGAAAGTCGACGGATAGCGTACGGTGAGACGTAAGCGCGGGTACGGCAAGTCGTCCACGCACCGTAAGCTTGTCTCGAGGCGAGGCGATTACGTTACGGATCCGATAAGTGTGCTTTACAGTAGGGAGTTTCATACAAAGAATACTGACATGCAAGAGTTGATACGTTTACGTTCCGTTTACGAGTTGATATGTGTGCTATGACCATTAGTAGTATGTGGTAAAAGGTGTATCTTTGCGGAAACCTAATATATAAGCAAATACTAACTTAGTAGTGCTAAAACATTAAATTTGATTTCTTTTAGATTTCCGTTTTGTGCATACTTTTATCATGTTAGGTAAATATTGATTAGTTGTAAAGTAATTATATTTTTTCACAGTTCAAAGTCCGCCGTCAGGAACGCCTGAAGTTGATGATAGTAATACTCTGCCGGAACCAGAACCCGAAGACAAACCGACGGGCGTCCAAGATGATAGCGAAATTAATACTGATGTAAGATTATTATGATATAAAAACATTTTGAAACTCTTTCTCCTTCTCTTGAAATTGAAAATTTTCTACACCTAGATACAAAGTTGTCCTATGCTAATATTCAAATATTATAATAGTAATAGTACTTAGACGTTTGCTGTTTTCCTTTAAAGGACTTACTATAAATCCGTTGAAGCGAAAAGAAACATTGTGTGAATATGAGAACCTTTAGTATGAATATCTAGTATTAACGACATTTCAGGGTTCATCATTGGAAGGCCAATCATGTTCAGGCAACATATTTAGAGAGGATGATTCGGATTGCAGGAAGTACTACCTGTGTATCAATGGAGAATACATACAGCTGACGTGCCCCTCCACTCTCTATTGGAATAAGGTAATACATAACTATAATATTTTAGCGTGTATCGCATATCAAAATTTAGTGTTGGATGTACTTTTCACATTTAATATATTCTTCATTAATATACTAAATAAATAATACATAAATGCTATTGTGTTGTCATGATATTTTTTGGTCATAGTAAACTGACCATTTTTTTTTTGTATAAAAGCGGGACCCTTACGGAATTTTGTATACAATAATTACTATTTATACCTGAACGAAGGTCATCAGGCGTCTATTTGTCTACAAGAATTAGTATTTATAGCTAAAAAAAAAGAGTGTGTGTACTTATGTACACGCCTTAGAAGTTATACTTCTTTGGTGTATGGAAAAAAATAACTAAAATGCAGTAAAAAGTCATCGGGCGTAATCCCGTACTTTAAATGAACTTAATGTACACAAGTAAGCAAATATATACCAAAGTGGGACAAAGCGGGATTTTTTTTGATATCGCGAGGGACAGCGGGACAGACATCCTCAAATCGGGACGATCCCGTGCAAAGCGGGACGTATGGTTACCTTAGTCATAGTAGCATTTATTACATTACATACATAGCTACTTTGGACTATCTGGGCTGGATTTTACTGTCGAATAGTGATAGTCGTATAGCACACTCATCAAAGTAATGCTCTACAATGATAAGTACCTAATGTTTAAAGTTCAGTTTGTTAAAGTGGCATTGTAATCAGATAACAAAACCCTAATATAAATAACAAGATAACTATCGCCTTATTGATTTAAGCGGAAGTCGCTTCGTCATCTTTATTGTAAATATATCATTAGTGATGATATTCATTACATATGCTAGCATAACGTCATACATGTGATTATTTTTGATAGCTTATTGGTATTTTCAGAGATAACAAAACATACTTTTAGGATATGAAATAAAAGAATGTTACGTTCTGTTGTACTACAATATTTGTATTATTCTTCATCTGTTTATTTAATTTTGCAAATTCTAAAGTTTATTGAGATATTTTTTTTTAATTGTTCGAAGTGAGCGTTTATTTATCTTAATTCATATTGCAGAACCATTGCGGTTTACCAGAGAAATCTAGTTGCAAGGGCAAAGCCAGCTTGAGGATAACGGCTGGCGAGAGTGAGGGCGGGGAGGTGGTCAAGGAGAAACCAATAGTGGCCTGCTACTTCACTAACTGGGCGTACTACAGGTATTATATTAACTATTAAACAGACGCGGGACTATGGGAAACTTTTCAAAGATGTTAAAACGTATTTTATATTACCTCACAGTGAAGAAAAAAACAGTTTTTTTTTTAGTCGGGAAATTATTTTTCTGTATTTGAATAAGAGTTACACTTGAAACATACGCCATGCAGTTGACACGGATTCAGGAGAAGATGGTATTTTTATTTTATTCTTCATGGATGGTGAAATCATTTTAAATATTGCACGTATTTTCGTAAGATCATCAGTTCATCACTATGTTCATTAGAACAGATAATTACTTATCTTATCACCACAGACATGTATTTACTATCTATGTCTGTGCTTATCACAATTAAATTAGGTCTCATGACGATGTCGTCTGTGTGATGTCACTAGAGTTTTAAGTTGAAGCATAGAAAACAATAGTACCTAGTTGTAGTTGAGGTTAACTTATCGCCATAAAAAGAAATTTTACTTCAGCTTTTATGAACTTCGATGGAACACCACAGGTAATATCATATTCCTTCCAGACCAAACAATGGCAGCTTCGGGCCAGATCAAGTGGACCCCACGCTGTGTACGCACATCATATACGCATGGGCTCGCCTTGACAACACTACGTACAAAGTAATGCCCGGAAACCCTGAACTAGACATCGACAATGGTAACTAATCTAATTACAATACAATACAAAACTCGCACAATAAAACATTATAATATTTATTATGATTATTCATAATCCTATTACTTGTTATTCCTATTATTTATTACTTTAATTATTATGTGCGTAATAATAATATGTAACTTATAATATTATTTGGTTGGTTGGCTTTAACCCATTAATGGCCCACAACTGGGCATAATATAATATTATTTAGGTATTAGTAAATTAAGTATGTACTTACATAATGACTTACAAATCTTACAATAACGTAGTGACTAAGTACTCTGTGCTTACAATAACGATGGACCAAAATGCCGTATGCATGCCAATCTAAGTAAAAAATTTAAGTAGTTTATATAAGAAACAAAATTATACTTCGACAAAAATACTTTGAAATATGAAACTAATTTTCATACAACGTAAAATCCAGAATTACCTTTTTTATATAATGAAAATGCATATTTACTACAGGAACAAACAGAGACATAATTGTATTACATCTATCACACTCATGTTGATTATTCCACTTTGTATTGTGACTAGATTTCTACGGCAAGATAACAGAGTACAAGGTGCGGGGTGTCAAGGTGATCCTGGGTGTGGGTGGGGTGGAGGACTCGGAGGGCGAGGCGTGGGGCGCGATGGCCGCCGCCCCCGACACACGGGGCACGTTCGTCCGCTCGCTGCTCGCGTTCGTCCGCCGGTGGAAGTTCGACGGCGTTCAGATCGCTTGGCAGTATCCCGTTTGTAAACAGGTAAGTGTGGCTGTGTGGCTGGTGCCTAAGCTTACGTGTGTGTGGGTTGAATCTCTGGAAATCTGGTTGATATATGGAAGAGATCGCTACTTAGCGATAAGATCGCCTTTTGTACACTTGTAATATTAACATTGAAAAGCTTTTACTACTCTCATAATGTAAATTTGTACTCTGTAAATTTGGTATGCAATAAAGTGTAATAAATAAATAAATAAATAAACCTGATTTGCACGCACATGGGCTTATTAGTAACTATCCCGATCCGAGAGATCCGAGAGATATGCAGAGGATGGCTGACGAGGGGTTTTTAGTAGGTAAAAATCCTACACAACCCGCAACCTGGAGTTTGGGTATCTTAACGAAGATTTCCTCCTCGAAAAAAAAGGCTTATTAGCATAGACCGTCTTTTTGTGTATTGCAAATTAGTTAAGATTGACAAAAATAAATGATTGATAAAAATATTAAACAAATTTGAAACTTGACTAATTTTGCTAATGTAACTTCTATACTTCCAGGCACCATGCACTGGAATAAAAGATACATCCGAAAGGGATAACTTCAGCGCGTTGTTAGCGGAACTGGCGAAATCTCTGCGGTACCACAACCTAGAGCTCTCGGCCGTCGTGTCTTCGAACCCTGAGGTGGCTGCAGTGGCCTACGATACTGAAGTGTTGGTAGCGACCCTCGACTGGATGGGTATAGCTGCTAATGACTACTACGGAATAACCAGCAGAAGAACGTCGTATATACTGCCGTTGGAATCCAGTGATAAATATGAAAATAATCTCGTAAGTAAACTTTTGTTGAATTATATTACAGGTATGTAAGAGCTTACCTCTAATATAAACAAACGGCTACCTTTTGGTAAATAATTACCGCCACCATCCAACATATGTAACACGTTGCAGGCAAAGAATGAATGAACCTCCAACTGTTTAAATATGGAAGTCATAGCCCAGCTTGTGATTCACTTTACCACATCTACAATAGGCGATCATTTGTAGTGACACCTTTCATAGGTTAGGATTTAAAGGCGTATTACGTCAATGACGATTTTACATTGTACGAGCGAGTTGAGCTACCTCCGACAAGAGATAGCACAGATCGATGACATTTACTTCTCTTTGAGGCGTTCACCCACGTAACTAAAAATGTTGATGTTTACCATGGAAGTACAATCAATAATGTACTAAAACACCACCACACCTTTGTACATTATATCCCTACTGTACCTGTCCTGTAAATTATTGTGTGTACATAAATAATAAAATAAATAAATAAATAAATAAAATACCAGGAGGTTCTATTTTCAAAATTGAACGTTGTTCTCCTTTCAAAATCGAAGGAATTCATCGAAAATTGAAGCCCATTGGCGCCAATTCATTGGGACAAACAATGTGTTTGCGCCTTCGCGGTGTCGGTTCTATACTTCTATATGTTACCCACCAGATCAAGCTGTTGGCGTACTGGTCGCGCTCGGCGCCGGCGCGGCAGCTGGTGATGGGCGTGGCGGGCTACGCGCGCGCGCACTCGCTGCGGGGACACGCGGCCGTCGGCGCGCCCGGGGACTACACCGCCGTGCCCGGCTTCCTCGCTTACTATGAGGTATACGGTTATTTTTTTGTATTTTTTAGCTATTTCTAACAAGAGTGTACCATTTCTGCTTCTACCAAACTGTAAGCCAGTGTGTCGGCCTTATTACCCTTGACGGTTTTTTACCGTCAACCTATTAATATCCCACTACTGAGAACGGGTTTCTCCTCTTGGGGAAGGTAGAATATACACGCTGCTCCATAGCAGATTGGTGGTGTTCCAGGTCATATCACGTTACGCCTTACTAGAACTTTTCTGGCAGCAAAGAGTTTCTAATTGTAGCATTTTTCTAAATTAATTTGCCGCTATTGTCTTGACTTTCTAATTAACAATCTAACTGACCTTCTTGTCTTTAATCTAGGTATGCAACAACGTAAAGTCGAACACCTGGAAGGAAATAACAACTGCAGAGGGCACGTACGCGGTTCACGAATCCCAGTGGTCTTCGTACTTGAGGCCTGAGGAGGTGTTCAGGATCGTATCGGCGGCCTCGCGAGCTGGCTTCAGGGGCGCCGCACTCTGGGCCCTGGACCTTGACGACTGGAGAGGAACCTGCTCGTGCCAGCCCTGGCCACTCCTCACGGCCCTCCGACAGGGAGTCTACGACCCCAAGATACCGCCATCTCTGTGTACTTAATGTAGTTTTACAAGTTAGTTTACTAGTGGCCTTAGTTTCCTTTCTCCTTTTGTTGTAAGGGCAAACATTTCCTTCATATAAGTTGATTATCAGTCTTAAGACTCTGTTATCTACGGATATCATACGAGGTACTCCTTGTTACAAAATTTCTTACCTAAATGTAAGGTGTTCTCAATATACCTCCAGAGTATGACTCACTACTAGAATAGAGCACGAATTAACCAAGAGATTGTAGACTATTTAGATATCTTAGGTCACTTAAAGTATAGTTTGACGATACTCAGTTTACTAAGTACTTAAATTTTTTCTTTACTTTAAGATTTGTGAGTTTTGCACATAGATGAAGGATACAAATTATTTTGTGATCTGAAGAACAAGACGCTTCCGAGCGTCAACATTTAGTATATTTTTAATTGTAAACTAGAGTACGACCGGCGTAACTTGGCGCGTCTGAACATAGGCTTCGCGATCTTTAGCGCATTTAAGACAGAGATAGCGACACGAACATAGTAACGTGTGACTGAGATATAATACGCCGCGTATCACGCATTGCCGAATTATGTTACTGCAGCCTTCTGCGCGAAGTTCAAACGCGCCGAGATACAGCGGCCGTACTGTACTTATATTAATTCTAAAGTAGAAGCCTTGTTGTACTAGTGCCTCCTCGAAGTTGTAGCGGCAAAATGAGTAAGTGTCTATTAATGACATAATGACCTAATAATGTAAAAACAACGAAATAAAAATTTACTTTACTGTATTTTTCGATCCTCAATTGCCACATCGCTTGTTATCCTTCTTCTATGGTCTTGTGATATTTTGTAAATGTTTTATTTCCTAATTAAGTAATACTTATTCGAATTTGTGGCCCAGTCTTTATGAATAGGATATTAGAATGTATTGTAGTAAAATTAATTGCAGTCATTGATTTTTAAATACATTTTATCACAAAAGCATTTTTTTTTGTAATCATTTGATATCATTCAATTGTGTACTAAAATCTATAATGTATTAGTCGTAGTTACATTTACTTTAAGTAGGTAAATAGATTATAATTATTTTTTATTTTTGTATATAATTTTAATAAACAATGAGAACATGAATATTTTTTCACAATAAATAAATTGGATTGTGTACCTACATTGTTTTATTTCATTACATCATATTACATATTATGTATGCTGTGTGCTTTTCATGTCAAATAAAAATTAAATGAAAATGTGATATGATATTATAAAAAAATAAAAAATACCTGTTACTCTTATAGTCTGCCTAATTATTATAGTAGGTATGGACCTAAATTACATAATTAATTTATGTCAAATGTACTTTGTACATTGTAATTTATCCTGTGGATAGATAGATCTTGATTAGTTTACGTTTTCCTCAGCTGATACTTTTTCAAATGGGGTCAAAATCCAATGGTATTATTTTCTTGCGTTGTCGGTACAAAGGAATAAAGTCAGATTGTTCTGTGTTAGGAAGTTAGGATCTTCATTAGTAATCGAGGATTGCATTAGGAGTAGGTACGTCATTATCAAATTATCTTCCGAGATGTAGGTTAGTTAATCACTATGTATGACGATCTGTGATGACGACTATGATGTAATAGGTTGTTGACCTTGAAGTATTATATTATTAGCGTCGAGTCGATTTTACTCCATTCCGCGCTGAAGCGCTGTTTAGTTAGGTTATCTCATAACTAAACGTATATTGACTTTAAGGTTAGAATTGTATAAAATTCATGAATTGTGTTAGATTATGACTCTTAATTTTTTGCAAGCATAAAAATAATTTCTAGGCATTTGATCAAAACGTTAAACATTAAAACTAGTCAGTGTATTGAGTGATACAGTTAAGTAAAATAAATCGATATTGTTGACAAGTAGTCATTGCACTATGGGTAAAAGATTATTGTGTTCAACGATACACGCCTCTAATCGTTTGGCCATAAGGTCTGCAATCAAATATTTTGGAAACGTTCAAATTAGTAATCTACATGATGGAGCGAAAAAGGTAAGCACTATAGGTAAGCCTCCTTTAACCAGAGTAGAAAATTATAGATAAGTTGTGAACTGTAGGTACCAATTAAATCGTTGTACCTAGGTAGGTACCTACTTTCAGTCATCAAGTTAATTTTATAGTAGTTAATTAATAATTGCAGGTAGATAGAAATACAATGCATTTCAGTAGTTGTTATAAATATAATAGGTCTATGATTTATAAGTAGGACCTATTATGATGTCATGGTTTAGGTAGGTACCAATGAGTAGGTACTTACCTATTAAATTATTAGGAACTTATGTGTACAAAAAAAAAGAAAATGTGTGCAATTCACACGTGGTAGAAGTGAAACTTTCCAAAATTTTGGTTTAAAGCAATAAATCGAAGCGCCATCTATGAATACAACTTAGCACTTTTTAAAAATCTATCTAGCAATAAAACGAATGTTCTATCTTATTCCTCGCGCCATCTATGAATACAACTTAGCATTTTTACTGTCTGTATAATCGGGCGGTCGATCGACAGAATGAAAGAATGAAATTCTTATTTTTTGTTGATAAATTCTTTGAAAATATTTAAAAGAGCATTTGAAAGTATTTAAAAACAGTATAAAAATAAAACTAAAAAAAAAAAACTAAAAAAAAGAAATACTGAGACGCGAACCTGCGCATCAGGTATTGTGTATCTACGTCCTGACCATTGAGCTACGGACAAGTTAAATTGAAAGACGAAATTAGCGGTTATATTATCTTACCTGTCGTTGCATCCGGTTTCAAATCACTAACGATTCTAAAGAAGTTTCACTTCAAAAATAGTTGCATCATACTTCTCATACTCGGAAATGTCCTTATCAAATCTCATAAACAGCTATTTAGGTCTACTTCCAATAGATGTCTATAAATGTTTGCTCTAACAGGGATCGAACCTAGGAAGGGTAGCTCGTTACGAAAGGTTTTACTACCAATTGAGCTGCAGGATAGTATTAGAAAATTAATTGTGTAAGTAGATTGTGACTTTTTCAAGTAAAGAATTTGCTTTTTAACAAACTAACCAATTTTCAGATTTCAGTAAAAGAAATACAGATCCCAGTTAAATGGGGTCACATCGCAGCAAAGTTATGGGGTAACGAAAACGAGCAACCCATTCTGGCATTGCATGGATGGCAGGACAATGCTGGGACATGGGACCCAATTGCACCAATTATATCAGCTAAACGGCCCATATTAGCTATTGATTTCCCTGGGCATGGGTTGTCCTCGTGGTTTCCACCAGGTGAGGAATTCTTGTAGCAAATACTGCACCTACAAGCAGATCGCGTTACGGTCCATTCAATTATGATTTTGGCGAAACCCCTAGATCCAGACCTGCTCACGAGGAGGCCATAGAAAGGTACTGCACCATGATGCATGCGGGTTGATAAAGAAGCGAACCAACAGAACAACATAACTCCTACACTCCTACTCCGGAGTTTCACCCCTCTGGTCTGTTTAGGCGCAGATCTGCGCATACCCCGTCGTATGTTTTGGCACAGATAGGTATGTGCCAACACTACCCTTATTACATTTTATACCATTTTATCCAGATCTGCGCCGAAACAGACGAGGTCCGCTCGATCACTTGATCGACACAGGCGACCGGACTATGAGCGGTCGATATATTGTATTTTGTTTTATTTCTTTTACAGGTATGCAATACTACCCATGGGACTTCCCGCGCTTGATACTATATTTAAAAGACTATTTTAAGTGGAATAAGGTATCGTTGCTTAGCCATTCCATGGGATCTATAGCAAGCTTGAGGTTTGCAAGTGTGTTTCCCGACGACGTTGATTTTTACATTGCAATCGACAGCCTCGTCGCTGACGACTATGACTTGCATCAAGTCGTAGAAACCATGCCAAAGATATTACGAAAAATACAAATCACCCACTCCAGACTGGCAGAAGAACCACCATCATATTCGCTCGAAGAATTAAAAAACGTATGGCATCTCGGTACTAATAAGTCAGTATCATTGGATAGTGTTCATCATTTATCAAAACGAGGTTCGAAAGAGTCCAAATTTAATCCCGGCAAATACTATTTCTCCAGGGACCCCAGAATAAAAACAACTTTATTTAATCCTGAGAGTAAAAAATTTGTGGAGGCTATTGTCAGAAGGCTGAAGTGTCCCACGTTATATATTAAAGGAATAGATTCTCCTTACGCGTCTGATCAATTCTCAGTTGAAATGCGAGAATTAATAGAACAAAACAACGAAAACTTCGAATGTCATTTTCTCCCAGGAACACATCATGTTCATCTCAATGATCCTGATAAAGTAGCGCCTCTTATTTTAAATTTCGTACATAAATATAATTTTTAATTTCTTTGGGAGAATGAATCTATGTTATTTATTTCTTTATTAATCTAATTACAATAACGATAACATCGTAATATAATGATTCCAAATGTGCCTAATTAAATAAATAAAGATTTACATAGCATATAAGTCACTATGGCAATATACAAAAATGTGACTGCCAATATGAGAGCCGCATCGTCATTAACATAAATTGTTAGGAGCTTTGATTGGCTTTCAAATCGATGTGCTGAAAGAAAATCACTAATTTATATAACTTAAATGCACAACGTAAACTTACGAAGCAATATATTATGTAAAAAATGTGAGCAGTCATGGGATGGCTGGCAGATGTGAAACATCGAAATTATTTTATACAACTAATAGGCATACAAGTACAGATTATGACAGGAACTAAATATGGCATGATGAAAAAATACAATAGTACGAATTGTCTCCAGAAAATGATGACAGTGTTTTGTCCTACTGTATGCTACAGCCTATCAAACTAAGTCTATTTATTTACCCACATTGTGTTATTATTATTTTTTTCATATTGCCCTACCATAATAATATAGTGCGGCGAAGCGTTTTCACCACTCACCGCGCCAAAAATCAGGTTTACCCCTCGCCTATTAGATGTAATAGCATCAATAAGTAAAATAAACATTTCTTGGAGTATGGTTTTACTTTAGAAAGACAATTTATAACTTTGTATTATATGTAGGTAAATATGTTCTGTCAGTGTATTATATTTACGGAAGTATATTCTGTAGTAGGTAGGCTTAAATTCAGGGAATGGTTGTATGATACCTTATTTAACTTATTGTTAGTACAATAAATTGTGATGCAATTAAACTTAGGTAAATGTCGATAAATTTTGAAAATATTGTGATATACTTATTTTATTATTTAATTTAGTAGAATTATTTCACGCGAGCGAAGGTGAATAAAATGCACTTTTTGATACAATAAAAGTGACCTACTTTGCATTATAAATAATATAATATAATAGTTAAGTATTTAAGTATAATATAAGTTTTTATTCACCTTTGCTGGGAGAATTTCTCAGGGAAAAAAAGAGGAAGGTAGTTACACATTTTATTAATTAGCACCATTTACGTATGGAATTATAGGTGTACCAGATCTCATGGCATTTTTGACAAGGAAAATAATCTAACATTTTAACAAAAAAATAACCGACTTCAAATGAAGTACATTGTACTTTTGACATGGATGCCATTGTCCGATCTCGCTCTTTATGTGGGACTACACGACAAGCACCAGCTTTCGATTAAAAAAAGAATCATCGAAATCGGTTCACCCAGTCCAAAGTTCTGAGGTAAAAAACATAAAAAAAATACAGTCTCATTGAGAACTTCCTCCTTTTTTTGAAGTCAGTTAAAAATGGGTTTTTATAATATGCCAATGAAAATATATAATATAACATAATAATAATAAATAAATAATATATATAACATACAATAAACAATTAAATATAATTATGATATAACAGTTGTCAAGTCAAAAAAAGATTTGTATGGAATATTTTTCTTTTTCTAAAATAATGATTATTTTCAATTGAATACCAAAAAAATGAGAAATATTATTTTCAATGTTTATCGAAAAACAATAAACGACTCTACAATATTAATATTATCCATCTCAAAGGATTGACTCGTTTTGATATTTACGAGTAATTTTCTTAGTGTTATCATTATTTTTTTAAATGTAAATTACAAATGATATTAAAATAAATGAAATTAAGAATACAAACATTGTTACAAATTCAAGCTTGCAAAAATATTGTGAATAAGACATGAAAAGACTTTACATCATGCACATGCATTATTATTATTATCTATTTATTCTCTTCATCAA
Source organism: Thymelicus lineola (assembly GCA_963932265.1). Taxonomy (NCBI): domain Eukaryota; kingdom Metazoa; phylum Arthropoda; class Insecta; order Lepidoptera; family Hesperiidae; genus Thymelicus; species Thymelicus lineola. The sequence continues at coordinate 10,288,527 of OZ010686.1, forward strand.
ATGAAAAAAAAACCCTATACACAAGGAAAAATTATAATTGTAGGTAGTTGCATAAATTACCTAGCCATTATTATAATTAACTGTAATATAAAAATATGTGTAACGTAATATTTTTTTTAAGTATATATTTTCATCTGTTCTATCTGTTAGGGGCCGTCCATTAATCACGTGAGGCTTGAAAGGGGGGGGAGGGGTTTGACAAAAATCACGAAAATATCACGAAGGGGGAGGGGGGGTGTAGTAAGATATCACGTGTATTTATTTTTTCGTCAAACGCGCGATTTTTAAATAGAAAAGCAGCGTGTAGTGTGACTTTGACTTGCCGTTACCAGGCAACGAACGAAGGCCTCACGCGCCGCCACCGACTCTCGGCACGTTTTGGATTATGTTGAAAGTAGGTGATCTGCATAAAGACCTTTTTGCAGAGTATAAGAAAGGAAAAATACACGTGATGTTGGGGGGGGGGGGTAGTCTTAAACCTCACTAAATATCACCAAGGGGGAGGGGGGGGTTAAAAAATGCTAAAAAAAGATCACGTGATTAATGGACGGCCCCTTACCTCTTAAGAAATTAACACTATGATAAAATTATCAACAGTCAACAAGTTTTATTCCAATTTCCCCAACTCAAACTTTAATTACCCCATTTTGCCATCAGATTCTGGAACACTTATAGTTATAAGCGCGAACCTACATTATGTTACATACGTTTATTGTTTATTATTATTAAATAATTTCCTTAGATAATTATATTAAATTATAATTTACATATGTTTTAGTACGTATGTACATATGTAGTAGTACAATTTGTTTGGTTGTAATTTCTATAAATAAATAAGTATACACCTGTAAGTATTTTTTGTAATAATATTTATATTATAAATTCAAACTACTGAGTTATTTATTATTTACAATTTAATAAATAAATAAATTCAGAAAAAAACAGCATAATGAAATTTAATCACTCTTACATTATAAACTACATATCGCACCCCTAGATGAAGACTCCGGTAAATCAAAAAACTTAATTTTTCAGAAATGCCGAAAAACTGATTTTAGAATAGTTAGGAAAGATATCAAAAATCTAATAATATATACATAAAGGTACTATTTTATAATGCTTTTTGAATTATTTTATTTTTATATTGGCTGTGAAAATCCTAAGAAAATCGAGATTTTTTAGTTAGGTACTCTACTTTTGCAGCAGGAGTAAGCTACTTTTTTGTGCACTAAGTAGAGTTACTTTACTTTATCTGAAATAAAAATGAGATTGGTACATTACTTTTCACCTCAGAAATAAGATAAAACTTTTTTTTGAGGGTTTTGCTATGCACAACCTGGTAAGCTTAGGAACACTAGCTTTAGTTTTTATTTTTATTTAAGTGCATTATGCACTAGAATGGTTAAAGGAAAAAATAAAACAATTGTTTATGCAAAAAGTTGTTGTAATTTTATTACAGTAAAAATTAGTTTGTACTTAGTGTTATAAAAATATTATGTCCTATAAAATAAACTGAGATTGTACACGACTTATTATAAATAAATATTAATTATTCGTTTTTAAATAATCACATAAATGTACTTTAAAAAAATATCTCTTTTATATTTTAAAAAATTCTTATTTCCTTACCTTTCATTACAAAATCCTAAAATGTACAGCTACTGAACTAATATTAGTTAGAATGTTACTGCTCATCTAGAATTAACGAAGATTCTAAAATGCTGGGTGGTGAAGCTCCTTCAGCTGGCAACTCAGGCTCCTTTACTATATTGAGCATATCCTTACCAGGTGATGACAGAGTTCTTAGTGGCCAGGGTCCTCTTTTTATGCGTTTATCAATTCTAACATGAGTTTTTACGGCCTTTTATTGTCCTAAAAATAAACAATGTTCATATTCAATAATAAATCAAGTAAAGTCAACCAACTCAAAAAATCCAAAAATATCACGTATTGTTTTTCATAACTTTATAACGAATAATAAAATCAATTAAAAATGTCATTAACAACCTATTTCTCTATTAAAAGTACATACATCACTAAACAGACAAGAATAAACGAAGTTAGAATTAAAATTCAACAAAACTACGTTAAATCGAAATTTAGGTTTACTTTCATGTAAATCTGAGTAAATCAAAATATCAAAAAAAAATGCAATATAGTCTCATCTAAACCCCTAAAAATCGAAATAAACTATTATTATTATCAGTGAAATTTCAGCAAAACCCAATCATCTCAAATAAACATGAAACTTACCTAATCAAATTTCACGTTAACTCCTGCAACTCAAAATATCCCACTATGCAATCGTACTCCACCTGCGTCGACCGGGAGACAACTAAAAATGGTGGAGTAGTGTTCGCGCCGTTTGGGGTAAGGTCATTCAAGTAAAGCAGCACTTCGTGCCATTTTTCGACAACGGTTTAAGGTATCGTTACGTGAGTTATATCTCCGTGTAGGTATTCGAGTCAGCAATTCAAGAACACCACTAACTCAAAACGCATACTTTTTGATTTAGTGGGGTTTTCATCTAGGGGTGCGATATATTACCTACAATGAATGGGCATTTAGTGTTTGTACCTGTATGTAAATCTGCCAAATAAAGTAATTGTTTAATTGTTGAATTTTAATTATGTACATTTTGATTGACTTATGTGTTTGCGAGTGGGATGGGATAAAATTCAACCTCTTGTAACCTTAATATTCATCGTTTTCCAGATTTCTCTTTGTTGTTACAGCCTTCTTTGTTCTCCCACTGACCTAAGGTTGATTGGCAGAGAATGCTTTTAGCATTAAGGGCAGGGCCGGCCCGTCCATATAGGCGAACTAGGCGACCGCCTAGGGCGCTGGGATTCGGGGGGCGCAAATCGGCGGGACCGAAATTAAGAAATTTTTATTTTTATTTTAATCGATCAAAGGTTTACACAGACAAATATTAAAATATAATGACGTGGATGGCATGCAGAATAAATCTACCAAATCTGTTACAGAACCCTGTATATACCAAGCTGAAATATTTTTTCAGTCATAAAGAATTTAGAATTTAATGCAATGGAAAAATACAAACTACCGACTTTTGCCTATAAGAAAAAGAATACTACTGATTAAAAATTAAAAATGTCTAATTTAGTAACTACAATTAGGTTTTGCTTACTCTGTCTTGTAACCGTAGTTTTTCTAAATTACAACAATATTCTACAAGAAAGTCTAGTGAAATTCTCAACTTCATCAAAGTGCACACTAAGAAATAGCTGAAACAATTGATTCAGGGGAGATTAATTCCATTTTTGCCAAAATTAAGACAAGAAAAATAATTTTGGCAACTATAAGATCCGTGAAAGTGTCTTTTGTTAAGTTTTACCTTTTTTTCTGTATTTTAATACAGCAAAAAGGCTGTATTTTCTGTATTTTAATAAAGAAAGTTATATTTTTTGAAGTATTTTTTAATATGAAAGATGGAATCGATGCACCTTTACCAGCATTGGCAATTTTTAGATGCTCTTTTTAAATCAGCTAAACTGCATTTGTAGCCATCGTTTCCGATTAACTGCCATCGACTACAGCACGAAAAGGTAGCTCAGGAAGTCCTCTACCCAGTGGATAAGGCCAGGGAATATGCTGTTAGCTGGAAGGTTGCTTAAAATACTAGCACATCAGACCTTCGAGACGTCAAGGTCCATCAATGCTATCAATTGCTAGCAATCGCCTCCCCATTTTTCTCGAGGTCCTCGCCATTATTAGATTTGTGTGGCATACGCTAGATTCTAGCGGCTAGAAGATTCTCTGTTGACCTGTTTCAGAAAAACCCGTGCTGTCAGTCGTTAATGAGATAATTTTGCATCAGTTGGATTCTAGGTACGCCATGAGGCGCCTACTCAATATGCGTTTTCAGCCTAAGGTTTTCGGACAAACACTGGGTCCATTTTGAATTTCAAATCATCTGGGGTAAATTCAACGATCCTGTAGCCTGCGAAGCAAGGTGTCTCGTTTAACACGTTCCCTGCGGCATACTTTTCAAGTAACTTTCCTGTCCTGCGTTGGAGACCTAAAAGATCTCGAAACTGAACTATCCTGTGGTGCGTTAGAGACCTAATCCATCTCTAAAGTTTTTTTTAACGCTCTTGGATCCATCTTTCAGTAAGAAGCAAATATGTATATTTGTCTTACAATTACACAAAGAACTTTAGAAGTTAGGGCCTCCCGCAACAGAGTGAAACAACACGATTTTAGTCGCCGCACAATACGAAAGTCTTGCAAGAGATCGAATAAGTCTCCTAACACAGTGAATGTGTTAATTCCCGCCCGAGGCAAATATTTATGTGACAGATAAGTATGTATTTGTATATGGATCATGGGTGTTACAGTGATGTCTAATTTGTGTTGTCCATGCCACCCGCAAGACAGGAAATCCTACTGCAGGGGTATTAGTGTTCATGTGTTTTTTTTAGATTAAAATGCCATAACGGAAACGGGCAAACCAATAATGAATTTTGCGTTCTTGTGTATGTTGTGTGTTGTTACTTTGTTATTGACATGAAGAAGCTCATATTCCATAGTATTTCCATAACTTTTAACAAATTCATGATGACGAGAAATTTTTTTAAGTGAAATATATATTTTTTTAATAAAACTTTGAAATTAGAATTGGTAGCCGAAAAAGGTTTTATTTATTTATTAAAATGGTCAGAACGAGAATTCCAAAGATTTGTTCTAGTTCTAACAAAGGCACGCAGTCATCACAACCTAGCCTTAACTAGTGAAAACACATTCTAGTTAAAAATAAAGTTGAAAAGCGCGAGTTAAACTCGCTTGGAGAGGGTTCCCTACGTTGATAATGTATTTACCGTTATTTTCCTATTTTATTTATTTTTGCCGTTTTTTTACGACTAAAGACTTTTTATTATATAGGCTTTCCTGTAATGTATAAACAAAGAACTATTCTTTGTATTCTTTTCAAAATTCAGGCATCACTAGTTGCGGATATAAAGGGGGGAATGGTCAATTTTTGGCTTTAATTTTCATTCTTTCTTGAATAATTTCAAAACTGTCTATTGTAGAAATATAAAAATATTTATTTCAGATCCTTACAACAAGCCTTTTCATTTGACATACCACACGATACGGTTTGCAAACAAAACAGTTTGAAAACCTATATGAAGTCTATGGTCTTAAAAAATAAATAAAATAGGAAAATAACGGTAAATACATAATCAACGTACGGAAACCTCTCCAAGGGAGTTTAATTCACACTTGTCAAGTTTATTTAAAAAAAAATCTTAAAGGGGCGCCGTTCTAGTTTTTCGCCTAGGGCGCCAGAAATGCTCGGGCCGGCACTGATTAAGGCTGCAGTCTTGCAAAATTCACTCGCGGCGAATTATTTGTACAACTTTGTATTTTTTTTTCATACAAAGTAATGAAATATCATAAAATATTATTATTACACAAAAGTAACCATACTATAAGTAATAGCTAGTTATTTTTTTTAAGTTCATCTAGGTGGATTTTGTTAGGTAAATCAATCGTTAAATACAGCTCTTTCGCGCCCAACGTCATTTCGAGTTATGTTTGTAAGCTTACTTTATGGAAACAAAGAATTAATTTACAAATCTGTTCAGCGCATAATTAGCTCAACATTCTTGTCTTAAAAATGCGCTGAATAGTTTTTTCTAATTATCTTTCATTTTCTTAATTCAGACATAACAATTCCTTCAAAATTCTCGGTTTTTATCTCTTTACAAATGGTTTGTTTCATAATAACTATGCATCGTATGTATGTAAATAATTGATTATTTTAATGCCACGAGTTCAATAATGCAAATACAAAAAAAAAGTGCACCTAAATCACCTTACTCTAACAATAATAATAATCTCAAAAGACCTACAAAAAAAGAGTTTATAAACAAGAAATGCGAGGGAAATTCCTTAGTGGCCAATGCACGGCCGAAGCGTTCAGACGTGTAGTCCACGACGAATAAAACTGTTCCCTCTCACTCTAACCTTGCTCCGGCTCTGACGTAGATTGTGTATCGAAAGTTGCTCTACTTTATTATTTTTTTTTATAATTTTTTGCGTGTTTTGTAAATATTTGTATTTTAATAATAGTTTTTGTAAATATTTGTGTATCAGTAATAGTTTTGTACATAATTACAGTGGACCCCCGGTAATCCGACAAACATTTTGCAGGGCAGTGTCGGACTATTGAATTTGTCGGATTATAGAGTACTGCCTAAGACCCCCCTATAGTCCGGAATTTTTTACAAAAGAGTACCTTGTAATCCGACAAATTACAGATCCAATGATAAGATTCTATATGTTATATTGTACTCTGAAGTACAAATCATACTTCAATAAGTATGTCCAATTTAGTAAATTAAACAACACAATAGTTTTATTATAAAATTAACGTCATTAAAGTGACGTAATTAGTCAAATTCAAACTAAGCAATCAGAATCAAAACAATACCCTACGTGTCGAGCACAATAGTGGTGATGCGTACCTACAAGTTATAACTTGTTCAATCATGCATTAGCGAAGATTGTCAAAAAAATATTCAATTTTAAATAATTAGACCATGTCGGATTACAGGGGGTGCCGGATTAGACAGGGCCCGGATTACCGGGGGTCCACTGTATTTGATTTCAATATGGATCGTAAACTTAAACAATATGCATCAACACGCCAGTGAGGTACATTAGTAGTAATGCTATCGATACTATATAAATACCTAAAAACGGTTCAACTAGTTCGTTATAGACTGTAAGTAGAACTATATAACTATATAGTTATCAGACTGTTAGTAGAACTCATAGTTAATATAACTTGTCTTCTAAAAATATAGTACATAGTTATATCAATTCCTACATTTTTTCCTCTTTATTTTCTTTAAGAAGGAGCTAATAAGAAAGAAAGAAAGAAACATTTATTCCGTCATGAAAATAACATGGTACATGGGTTACAAGGTTAAACTACGGTGAAAGAAAAAGTACTAACAAAATGTAACCCTTTACTAAATTATTGCTTGACATGAAACATAGAAAATTTAGCGGGTACCATGTCACCTGACGAAAAAGGACTACCCTCTGCCTGTGCCATGGAGCGGCTAGGAACCAACCACGGCTGCTGATTTACAGTGTAGTCCCCTTTTTCGTGTAGTTTCACATGTGGCGTCAATCTTATTAATATTGTATATTAATATTATTTTAGAAGCAGGTCAATCCAAAGTTGAAGATAATTTACAACTTAATTATTTATTTTATTTAATTTTATGTGTATATGATTAAATGATACTTATTAGGGATATCTTATATCTTTAAACGAGCAATTCTTGTATATATATATATAATTGGAATCTCGGAATCGGCTCCAACGATTTTCATGAAATTTAGTATATAGGGGGTTTCGGGGGCGATAAATCGAACTAGCTAGGATTCATTTTTAGAAAATGTCGTTTTATCGGTGTTTTCAGGCAATGATAAACTTCTACAATATACTCTTCCTGACATCTATTGGCAAGTAGCAATACTAAAGCTACTTCAGTAAATGGCGTTGTTAAGCAACACTAAACCGAGCAAAGCTCGGTCATCCGGGTACTAATATTATAAAGTGGGAAATAAATAATTATACAAACTATAAAACATACAGAACAAGTGTACATAACAAGTGTACATGTATACAACTACACATCTTAATATGTTTAAAGGGGGTTTTTGTTGTCATGTTATTGCGCTTCAATTGATATACACCTATAGCTTACACCTATATCCATTTAGGGCAAATATTACCAATTATAAACAAGAAGTGATTTCAACGAAAATATAATTTCACGCTGTACTATATTATCACCCCTATTGAACGTTGAGAATACCAGATTGTAATACTAGATTAATTACAACATCTATACCAGGCATTCAAAGCATCTATACTAGCAACAAGGTGATTATTTTACCAAAAATTTTATTATTAGTCTATATTTGTTTAAATTTGACTCGCAAGGACTCCCTTGATTTTAGTTTATAAATAGCTCTAATGGCTCTTTTCTGTAATACAAAAATTTGTTCTATACCGGCTGCTTTGCCCCTGTAGTTAGGCCCTAAACATGAATAATATAACTACTTACCTTTGGATTCTATTTCTCTTCATCACTTCTACGTTGGCACCCAATTTTCCATGCATTTTTTGCATTTGGTGCATTTTTTGTGTTTGCTTTATTGAACTCATGGCATTAAAATAATCAAATTTTTTCATACATACGATGCTTATTTATTATGAAACAAACCATTTGTAAAGAGATAAAAAACAGATAATTTTGATGGAATTGTGACCTCGGAATTAAGAAATGAAAGATAATTAGAAAAAAATATTCAGTAAATTTTCAAGACAAGAATGTGGAGCTAATTATGAGCAGAACAGATTTGTAAATTAATTCTTTGTTGCCATAAAGTAAGCGCACAAACATAACTCTAAATTACTTTGGGCGCGAAAGACCTGTATTTAACTATTGATTTACCTAACAAAATCCACCTAGATGAACTTAAAAAACTTAAAATAACCAGCTATTACTTATATTATGGTTATTTTGTGTAATAATAATATTTTATGATATTTCACTACTTTGTATGAAAAAATGTACAAAGTTGTGAAAATAATTCGCCGCGAGTGAATTTTGCAAGACTGCAGCCTTTAGATTTTCTATATTGGGGATACTATAGAACACAAAAACACAGACAACTCTTCTATAGAAAAAAAAATACTTAGTAGAGCAACTTTCCGAACTAGTCAAATAATTACGCTATGTAGGATGAATGCGGGGACTGCGGGGAGCCTACGTGCAGACGCTTGACGTTTGGACTAGCCGCACGCGATTCTTATTTTGTGAACTACGAGACTAGGCCCTTAAGGGCCTTATCACACTGACGGTTTCGGAGCGGATTCAAAGCGGAACGGGTGCGCAGCGAAAACGCCGCGGACATCATTTTGTTGTGTGCGTTCAGAGAGCGTATTGTACATTGCAATCACGCCACGCACAAGCGTCGAAAGCGCTGTGTATTCGCTTCACGTCCGCGACGTCTTCGCCGCAGACGCGCGGCGTGTTCGCTGCGCACCCGTTCCGCTTTGAATCCGCTCGGAAACCGTCAGTGTGATAAGGCCCTAAGTCCGCCTTTTGTTCTATTACTTGTATAAGGATCAATAAAGAATAAATAAATAAAACGGTTGATGGAAGTGCCTGTGGTACATCTAATGACAAATAATAAAGTTTAGGTCCCTTAATAAATGCTCTGTTCCAACCAAGCCATCCCGACGAGGATATACATATTATATAATAGCAGTCAGATTCTGCTTGGCCATCTTGACTGTCTGTGGACACTTATATGATTTATTTTAACGTGATAACGTTTATAAAGACGATAAGCCTGAGAGGCATTCACGAAAACCGAGTAACGGCCGGAGTAACGTCACGGAAGCGCGCGCAGCATTAGAGAGAGAGGCACGCTAGACCGGCCGTCTCTCTCCCACTCAAGCGTAATCGGTCCGCTTGGAAGGCATTTTTATTTTATTTTACAATCAAAAGATTGAAAGATGAAAAGAAATGATTTCTCGTAGCTCGTACGTATTATTATTATATGAAAACGAAAATCTACAATAGCGTCATCTCTGTTTATAGGTATGAACTACTTGAAAGAACTTTACACAGTACATCGACTCGGACTTTAGTTGTAGTCAAGAAAATCACAGATGTCGCGCAGCTCCTGATATTTAAAACGATTTAAACCAAATTTTCAACTCAAATATGTTTAAAATCGTATAGTTAGTATGAAATTTAATATTATTTAATATAAACTGAAATAAATTTATCTTTTTATGACATGATTTTGTAAACGAAACGTTTAATAATAAAACGAAATATATATCTGTAATTTAATATGTAAAATTGTAATTTTCATTCTATTTCCCGTTCCTAATGTGCGAATTGACAATATTTATATCATAAATTATTCTTCTACGAAATAGACGTTATCACGTAAAACCATTGTCCGTAAACCGACTTTACAGACAACCAATTTTTTTAATTAATGAACTAACAAACAAGTCCTTGCCATATACATATATGGACCCCAAAGGACTCTGTTAACTTGGGTAATGTAGGTACTTTATCTGCATTCGTTATACATAATATACAGGAACTATATGCTAGTTTTTTCCCTTCAACTCGTTTGGCAACTAATACCATAGATACAGAAATCAAACCTATGGAATGTTTTAAAAACAATAGCTACTAAAGTAATGGATTAATAAAATTATTTATATAAATTTCTTTATTTATCTTAATATAATTTTATTTTGTCACATAACTTTTTATGTAATAAATTAAACCAAGCATAATTACGTTGTAATGTCACTTTGGTACGACATATCTGCACTAGATGAAGAACTATTGTCACAAACTTTGGCCCCTTTGCGTTCTGGTAAAACTCTAATCAGAGCTTTTTGCCACGGTATTCCTTCGGAGACGCGTAGAACGATCTCGAATACTGGAAATCAAATTGAGTTTGTTAATTTCTTTTTTCATATGTCATTGTCTAGAACCTACCATTAAATTGGCACGGGATTTTTCTTCAGATACTTCAAATTCCTGAATCAAAAAAAGATCACACACATGCAATGTTTTTGAAGGACAGGTCTCTCCAACAATTCCACATCAGGAGTAGATGGGGAAAAATAATTCATCCCTACTTTAAGTATAAGTTAGGTACTTACCAAAAAAATATTATTTTAATATATCTCTTTCTTACGTGATAAATACCCTATTCCTTGTGTATATAAATAATATTTTTACCATGATCAATAGTTAAAACTTTCCTTGTTTTCATATCAATGTACTTGTCTAATGGAAGTCTGGCATGTCTTATTCCTTGTTCTTCTGCAATACTATGACAGAGACCCTGAAATTTAAAGGGAAATAGTTTTTGTTGCTATTATGTAAATATTTCATAGATTACTATCTTTTTTGTTAACTAAATTTAAAAAATTATATTCTTATTCTACATCAATGATTTAATAGATTTTCAAAAGGGTGCTTTGTTGTAAAGTGCAAATTATTACTCATAATAGTCCCAATACACATTATCAAGTTTCACCAAGTAATATTAATAGAAGTTACCTTATGCTTATTATGATCTACAAGCCCACCAATAATGTAATATGTATTATCTTCAAATGTCTCAATGATATTCTCAGACTCACTAGTAAGGTAGACGAGCTGGTCTTTTGGGAACAGTTTGAAGTACGATTCTTCCCTGTACTCCACCTGAAAAACACATAAAATACACATTATTATTTGTATCTCAATCCTGATATTATGGACTCTGAACAATGAATGGCCTACAGATCCAGTTCCAACATTGAAAAATTACTAAAACAATATCAAGCCCTTCATAAGCTTTAACATAAATAGGAACCATCTGCCTTTTTTTTACAATGAAGCAAATTAATGACAAATGACAAAGATGCATGGAAATGACCAGCTCTGCCACCAGTTCCGTTCAAGTTAATGATTTTTTTTTGTAATAATATAATACCTATGTATTTTTATTTTTACAAGTTGTGCTGAGGAGTTTTTTTCGGCTTTTCTTCTCCATGACAAAGCACCTTTCCGAAAAGCCAAAAAAAATAACGTGCATAAGTGTATCAGTGATACTTAGGGAACATACCAAAACCACGTAACCCATTTTTTCCAACTTTTTACCCCCCTCCCCCCCTTCGTGACCATCCGTAGTATATGAGAAGACCCCCCCCTCCCCCCTAGTTTTCACGTGGTAATTGATAAATACGGTTTTCAATACTTTTTTGCAAAAACAGAGTTAAAAATACTAATTTTGCTTATATTTGACGACTTTGTGGCGCAATGGTTGCTAAAATATGATATATATGACTACGTGACAAAAACCTAAACCCCACCCCCCTCCCCTCTGTGACCAATCGTGGTGTTTTGAAGACCCCCTTCCCTCCCCCCTAAATGAGGCACGTGGTTTTGGTATGTTCCCTTATATGAATAAATTGTTTTGAATTTTGAAATAAAATAAGGTACAGAGGCAGCACTTACTGCAAAGAGTTTTAAGGCAATTCTATCAATAATGGTTTGACAAATCAACAATTTACTTACATCCCAATTTTCATAACCATTGTGCCGAGATATGATTTCTTTAGATCTCTTTCCAAAGCTTGTAAGATAAATCTGAACAGGGTCTTCAGATCTTCTATTTATAGAATAACATCTGAGTATTTGTTTTATCATTTTACACATATCCTTTTCAATCATATAGTCATCAAAGCTAAGGTCTAAAATTATACCCATATTTCTTTTCTTTTTTTCGTGTTGCATCTTTTTTAAAGCCTTTCTAGATATTATGATGTCCATGTTAGCCAGGCGAGCTTTTTGTAAGCGCTCTTTGGCACGTGCTCTCTCCTTAGCCCTCTTCTCAACTTTATGTTTCTCCCACTTTACTTTTTTAAGCCATCTTCTCATTTGGTTTTTTGTAAAGGGCCTCGGCAATTCATTACCAGCATCATCCTTCAAGCCCGGGTCCTTAGTGACATCAAATAAAGTATATTTATGAAAGTTTTTTCCATTAGAAAGTTCTTCCTTCTCCTCATCGCTGTTGTCTTTCTTGACCTCCGTCTCCATTATAGTCTCGTGAATTATAAGTGACTACAAGCATCTAAATATACAAATAATATATACTTTACTTACACAATATGAAGATCCAATAAATATATTTTTGCAAAAAGAATTTTACAACCAATTATTTTAATTATTATTATAAGACTTAAAGTCTATCCTGTTCTTTCACTGGAAATGCAGAAAATGAGAGTGAATGCACATGAACTTAATGTAGTTCATATTCTTTAATCCTTCACTTATTATTGCTAAAACCCCAAACATCTAGTCATCCTTAAAATTATATCTAGTCGGAGTCGAAGCCTTCCCCTATATATAAGTTACTTTATGTCGAAGCCTACTCCAGATTTCATTAGAAATCTCTTTCGAAAGCAGGGTGTTGATGATCAGTTGGGTTGATCTATAGGAATTAGGAGGTACATTAAGTATTCTGTGCTATAGGTTATAGTATACTTCTGGTATGAGTATGACCTAAGTAGTTGTTTGGAACAAAAGATTTGGGGTTTAAGAGAATGAGGTATCAAACTTAAACTTACTCAGATATTAATATCCATTCATTAATTATGAATTTTGAAATTATTCTAAAAAATCTAAATTATATGCGATACTTAGCAAACAGCTGATTTAAATTGACAGTTGACACTGACATTGATGTGACAATTGGCAATTTTTGACACTTGCTTGACAGAGCTGTCGCACAGCGTAGATAATGCAATACAGTAGTAATGCATTTATTCTGGTGTTGTATGTTTTGTTAAAAAGCTTTTTATATTTCGTTATTAACTGAGGAGGGTCTTTTCAAAACGGGATATGTGCATGTTAACTTATTTTTCAGAAAATAGAAAAAACTGATTGTAGGAAAACCTTTTATAGTCCCCACGAACTAAGAATGCATATTTGTCGTTTGTCATCGCAGTGACACTAGAGATGTACAAAAAAAAATCGATTCACGAAAGAACCAATTTTTGCAACAAATCGATTCAAAATTGTAAGACTTTCTAATCGATTCAATAATTAAATTGTAAATTCTAAAAACCGAAACATTTAGATATCCACAAGTAACTGGAATGATACTGCCTCCATTGAGCTACTTAAGTTACTTTACCATACCTATACGCTCAATAATTATGTATTTACGACTATAATAAAATATTTTTTCCTAAAAAACTCACTGTTAATTCGTCCGCGCCGCATCCAGCGTATGAAATTTGGGTTTCGGTTGAATAATTAATATTCTAACCGTATTTTAATCAGTTCAAATGGCTGCGGTTAGAGATTATCGTAATAAACACTTTTGGTCATGTTCTTATAGAAGAGAAGAAATTAAATTGTTTAATTGTTAAACACAAAGAAAGAAATAAAATAAATTCATTTTTATTTTAAGTTTCGATTATAGTAATGTATCGATTATTATGGTTTTATAAGTTGTTTCATGCCGTCACATCACTTAACGTCAGTGTAGATTTTGTCATCTTCATATAACATTGATTCGACTCCTTATTTTTTTATTCAATTTTGCATAAATTATGATGTGATGGGATTTTTACTAGATTATAACGTTTAATATGATTTATAAATAACGTCAATACGAATACGATACAATACGAATAGGGATTTTTAACAAATTTTGGCAAAATCCTTTGTTCGTAAGTATCCAACTATTCATGTCAATTAAATAATTATTCCATTTTGCTCAAAGACGTACGTACAAGGTTGGTTCATATTAATAAATGGCAGCTATCATTTATGCGTTCTTAGATAATTTTGAGTATAGTGAACAGAAAAATAATGTTACTTTAAAAGATCTGCTTAATAAAATGCTAAGAATTATACCTTATTTTTATTTTAATTCCTTCTGGTTTATTGATAATAAGGACATGAAAAATTAAAATATCCCCTTTTGTTAGGACAAAATCGAAATATCCCCTTTTGTTGCATCTTTCATGGAAATATCCCGTTTTGCAAAGTACAAATTATACATTTATCCCCTTTTGAATCTACGAGTATAGTAAAAAACAGGTTACTAAATGTTGCTATTTCTTGCTTTTGATAAACAACGACACAGCTAGTCAGTCCGAAAAACTGATCAACGAGGATGATGCATTGAAGTATAATGACATAGAACAGACATCTCGAACAAAATGTGTGTCCCGAAACCGCGATGACGCGTTCTTTTTTCAAACTCTGGAAGCCGATTTACAAACTTGCCATAGAGTAACTTTGTATACGACACTTGCCGAACCACGACAAACAGTCAACGACTCCAAACTTTTACAAGCTCTTCCAAATGTTTGATTTAATGTTTAGTTGAATTTACTGATTAAAGTAATACACTTTATTTATTATTTACCACAGAGTAGGTACATTAGTCATTCTTATCGGGCTTATTATTTGAGTAAGGCCGACACTGAGTATTTTAATAGTTTGTATTTTAAATTCTTTAAATATCAATTTAATTAATACCGGTATTTCTATAATATTTTGATTACTTTTACATGGTAAAAATTTAAGGAAAATTTATTAAAAGCAATCTAATTTATCACAAAAAATTTAATAAAAATCTACACATACGTCTTATTGCCATAATTACTACGCATATTTAACGTGCAAAACAAAATTAAAAATAAAAGCGTGCAAAAGCGTTTGAACGATTTTTAATTGTTTACCATTGATTCGTGTCGAAAAACCAACATCACAATATATTGGTCACATCACAAGCGTCGGCAAGCCTAAGCAAGTCTATTTAGTCCATTAACACGTTTACGGCTTGCCAAGTGTGTAAATCCGCTTCATAATTTTTTCATTCAAAATGGCGGGAACATTGCACAATAATTTAATGAAATTCGTTTATTTGATTTAAGTTAATATTTTGTTTTCTTACCGATGATAAATAATACCGTTATCTTTTTTGTTTCTTGTCGTGCGATTGTGACACGTTGTTTATTACGCACGACGGCATTGTTTCAGTGTTTTACTAAAAAAATTTGGCATGCGGCCGCAATGAGCGCAGGTGAGTGACAAGCGAGTGAGTGAATGAAGTGAGCCACCCTGGCCGCAATGCATGCACCCGACTCAATGTTCGGGGTGTCTGTTCTATGCGAAGTAATAGTACTTCAATGGGATGATGCCATTTTAATACCCTAAATCGAATATTTATCCAAAAATTTTTAGTTAAATGTCTACAATACGAAAAAAAGTTTCACTTATACCTACCGTGGTTTCATAAAACCACACAATCATTTTTTTTATTAAATTAAATAATATTGCTTGACAGCAATCTTGACAATAATTCAATTAGTCATCATGACTTAAATCCTCACTTCACCTATGTACTCGTATAACCCATTAATTGGTGAAAGAATGTGTGTACAAAATAAAAATGACTAGGTAACTTATTTATTTATTTATGATTTCACTTTACGAGGTTTTTTGCAATTCTGTCTTTTCTTCTACCACTATTTAGCTCTCTCACAGTTTTATCATTCATTTTAATTGTTAAAATAATGGATTTCCTATTTTAATAATTTTACTTATTGCTGAAACCCGCCAAAATTAGATATTTTTTTCGATTTGACATGATATTATGTTACAATCAAATTGACATTGACAACTGACGGAGCGAAAAAATAATCGCTCAGAAACATAGAGGCCTCAATTAGGGCTTCCAAAAATACGGATTTTCCAATTACGTATTTAGATACGCATTTCGCTGCTCTAAATAATTACGTAACTGATTTGTTTTTTTTAGGGCGCAATTTTTTTGCGTATAAAATACATTGTATTTTAGGAAGGAATAGAAATAAAAAATCAAACATCTTCAAATGTTCACATTTACCTATTATATTAACAAGAAACTACAGAAGATAATAATTTTAAAATTAAACTACAG
This sequence comes from Thymelicus lineola, assembly GCA_963932265.1. NCBI lineage: Eukaryota > Metazoa > Arthropoda > Insecta > Lepidoptera > Hesperiidae > Thymelicus > Thymelicus lineola. The sequence goes on from OZ010686.1 coordinate 10,305,090, forward strand.
ATCTAAAATCAATTACGTACGAATAGGCTCAAAGTTTTACTTATTTATTTAATTTTTGTTCTTGATAATGTGATGCCATCAAAAACATTACTTGTAAAAAAAATCGAGTCTCGCAACTCAGTTCTTCTACCGTAAAAATTTGTGAGATCCATGTATGATGGCCAAGTCAATCTATTTATTTAGAACATAAAATATTTTTGATATTGATATAGTCACTGTAAGATGTTGTTAGGTTAGCTAATTACGTAATAATTTAATACAGAAGGACCCTTAAGTAGGGATTGAATAAATTAACCAACTTGGTATTACATGGATCTCAAAATTTTTTACGGTAGAACTGAGTTGCAAGACTTGTTTTTTTTTTCAAGTTATGTTTTTGATTGCATCTCATTTCTTTTTGTAGTTAGTCCTACTTTTTTCCTCCAGTACCTTCTACTTCTTGAATACTAACAATTTCGGGCAATTTAGTCTACTTAATATTTTGCGGGATTTTGGTAAAACTTCATAAGATATCTCCTCCCATTCTTGCTTTTTTATTCCGTTGACCATTTTATAAGTTACCTTTGAACATAATTATATCTAGGTACTTATCTACACCTATTATTCCATTATATTATACATATACACTGATTCATTCACTGCAAATGTAACTTTATTATCCTATATATTTATATGGGATTACAAAGTTATTTATGCAGTTAGTGTATCTACACTTGCGAGCTTTATACTGGAATCACCTAAACGGGGATTGTTCAAAACAATTTTAACAATTTTCATGCAATGAAATTGTAGAATGTAGTATATCATTTGAAAGGTAATTGTATTGGCTTTCATCCTCTTTTGATATCATAACCAAATCTTAGTCAGCTTATATCATGGTACGTAAAAACAAAACTCATTAATTTTTAACATAAAACAAAATATGGTTTGCAAGTCCTGAAACCCTATAAAAAGGGCCATGGGTGAAAAAATTGTCATCAGTCCAATAATTCACGCCACTGGGAACACAGAAAGTAAAAAAATAGAAACCACACCTGCAGAAGCCGCTCAAATCGTCATTCTAATCCAGCATGGGTTGTCTCAGCGTACTATCGCTCATCAGCTTCATCTGAGTCAGTCATGTGTCTCAAAAGTATACCAGAGTTTCAGGGAAACTGGAAACTTAGTGCGAAGACCAGGTTCTGGCCGTCAGCGATACACTTCTGTAAGAAATGACCGTTTTATTGTCTCCACTTCACTCCGGAATCGATACCTGACCGGCGTTGACATCCAGCAGCGGCTCAGACAAGCCCGGCTTCAATTTGCCCGCGATCACTTAGACTGGGGTATAGAGCAATGGAGCCGAGTCTTGTTCTCGGACGAAACTAGAATGTGTCTGCATGGTAGCGACCGTCGAAGAAGAGTTTACAGGACACCGGGGGAGCGATTTGCACAATGCTGTTCTGCGAAAACCGTGGCATACGGGGGTGGGTCCTGTATGATGTGGGCAGGGATTTCTATCGAAGCCAAAACGGAGCTGATATTCGTACCCGGTGGAGGTCGGGGAGGAGGGCTAACCGCAGAAAGATACATCAACAACATTCTGCTAGACTATGTGCTTCCCTACGCTGGTTTTATTGGGCAGGATATGCTGTTAATGCACGATTATGTCCGCTGCCACACCACTGCAGAGACAAGATAGTACCTGAAATAAGTCGGGATTCCCACACTAGACTGGCCAGCCCGTAGCCCTGACTTGAATCCAATTGAAATTTTGTGGGATGAGTTGAAAAGGTAGGTACGAGGAAGATGGCAAGCTCCAGCGTCGATTGAGGACCTAATAACTGCTTTAGTCGAAGAGTGGCAGGAAATCTCACAAAATTCCCTCAGGAAACTCATCCGGTTGATGACAAACCGATTACGAGCCATTAGAGCCAGGGGGTCATTAGAGTCATTAATACAAAATATTGAGGGGGAAGAAAATAAAATTGGAAATAAAATTTTAAGATCTTTTCGTTTTATTCTATTCGTTTAGATGTCCACAATTTCGACCTGTTGCACTAATTCCTAAAATTTAAGTAGGAAATATAAAATAAAATTATTTTTTTTACTAGCATTTGAAATCCAATAATATTACCTTTCAAATGACATACCACATTTTATAATTTTACAGCATGAAAATTGTTAAAATTGTTTTAAACAATCTTAAACTTCATTCTTTTAAATTAATAATATCCTATCTATGTACTTGCGTTATTATACGTTTATTTATTATCCGTTGCGTTATTATCCGTAATTACGGATTTGAACTCTTCAATTACGTATTTGTGGGACTCTTAAAATCTGTCCGTAATTACGTATTTGCGTAATTACGTAAGTACGTATTGGAAGCCTTAGCCTCAATCCTCATTCCATGTGTTGCGATCCATTTTACAAGGTTACTGATTCCAAAATATGCTTAAAACTATGAAAAAAGAAACGCATTGATGATAGGAATATTCTGTGTAAGAAAATGTCCCCTTTTGAAGAGATCAACCTGTTAAGTAACCGCCACCCTTGTAAAATATCCTCTTTTGTTACGAAATCAATATATTGTGAACTATGGCGATTTTTTTTGAGAAAATATCCTGTTTTGTTCCGAACACGCTTTTTTAAGTTCAATTTTCTAAGTAGCATATCATGTTTTACATTCATTTGAAGTGTAAAATGATGTATTTTAGCATAGGTAAGAAGACCTCATACTCAGTTTAAAAAATTCATATTCTGGACATATCCCGTTTTGAAAAGACCCTCCTCAACTACTCGCGCCACTAAAGAAACGAATCTAAAACGGCGGCACTTATCATTACCTGTTACTCGCACGTTATTCCTGACTTTAGGCATTTATTCTGTGGTTGTATGTTTTGATAAAAAGCTTTATTTATATTTCGTTATTAACTACTCGCGCCACTAAAGAAACGAATCTAAAACGGCGGCACTTATCATTACCTGTTACTCGCACGTTATTCCTGTCTTTAGTCACACACGTCGGTACAACACGCAAAAGATATAATCTGTATTGTTATCTCAATACAACCAGTAATCACTATAATATTCTATTTTAGTTACCTACGTACTCAACCTAATTATGCGTTAGGTTTTATACGTTATACGAAAAAACAAAACCCGCTGTTCGCGATTGCAATTAGCACTTCACGGGGTTTTTAATATCTTGCTAATATTTATTTTCAAATAACAAAGGTCTATTAAAAAATATCACCTGTCTGGCAACTCTGTTTTGCTGACGGTCCGCCATTTTCGGTGCGTTTTTTTAATGGTGCGGGTAATATTTTATGTAGCGGATAGTCCCACTTCAATAAGAAAAAATAATTGTACCTGCACGTGACTTTGTTTTCTGTAAACTCTATTTTAACCTTTTAGATAAAATCAGAACCGTAACGCTATACAGAATGCTCCTTTTCAAAAATTGGACCGCGCCGCGCCGGGACTCCCGGTAGTCCTGGGTTCTATTTTCAAAATCAAACCCCATTTTCTTTTCAAAATCGACTGAATCCAGTGAAAATTGTAACCAATTGGCTGTAGTTCATTGGCGCAAACATCGGGTTCCGCTTCGGGGCTTCGGGTTGTCGGTTTTATACCTAGTAATAAACATAGTTCAATAGCTAATGAAAATCCAAAACGAAGAGACTGGAGAAATGGCGCATCAAGGTCAATGCGGACAAAATTTGATCCCGAAGCTTGTGCGCTTTCCATAGCTGATGTGGTACTCCAGGGCATGCAATGTTAAATTCCAAACTCTGTGGTACCCGTTGGTGTTAATAAAACCCAAGTTTGTTTTGGTCTCTAGCCAAAGCCATTCAAGGCAATTTCTGTGCATCAGCCCTTCCTCCTTTGCGCAGAGCAGATAATACCCACGAGAGGCCACAAGAGAAAGCCGAAATATTGGGCACACTCTTTGCGTCAAATTCGACTGTTGATGACGGGGGTGAATGCCTGACATGCATTTTACTCAGAATGCCGTGCGTCAAGTTCTTTTTTCCCTTGACATCCGTTTTTTCCCTTGAATTTCCCTCAACAAGTCGAATTTGCCAGATGGTATACCTGCTGTTGTGCTAAAAACGTGCGCTCCGGAGTTGACCCCGGTTGTAACGCGTCTATTCCAACCTCTCCTATTCTGTCGGCATTGTGGCGTCTTCGTGGAAGGTAGCTTTGGTCCACCCTATTCCTAAAAAAGGAGACAGGTCAAATCCATTCAATTACAGACCAATAGCTATAACCTCTCTGCTCTCTAAACTAATGGAGCGTGTAATAAACACCCAACTGCTCTGGTATCTAGAAGATTCTCAGCTGATTAGCGATCGTCAATACGGTTTCCGCCATGGCAGATCGGCTGGCGATCTCTTACTATACCTCACTCATTGCTGGGCGGAAGCAATCGAGGGCAAGGGAAAAGCATTGGCTGTAAGTTTGGATGTTGCAAAGGCCTTCGATAAGGTGTGGCACAAGGCATTATTGTCTAATCTGCTTTCCTACGGAGTACCCGAGAAATTGTGCAAATGGATTGTCAGTTTTTTGTCGGAGCGAAACATCAAGGTCGTCGTTTACGGAACATGCTCGGACACGAAGCCCATAAATGCTGGCGTCCCACAAGGCTCTGTGCTTTCACCTACATGTTCATCATGCATATCAATGATATTCTTGTTATCGGGGATATCCATTGCTATGCTGATGACTATAAGATCGGATGTTTTTCTTATATGAACGCTGTTTTATTACCAAACCGATGTTTACTCTGCAGATTAAAAAAAACTTATGATACTTACATTTGAATAACTGTCATACAAAAACCGTTGCCTGTACAGCTACAATTTAATTTACACTTGTGTAATTCACTTTTACAATTCACAAATATTTACTTAAAATTTTCCAAAAAAAAATATTTCGCAACACTCTTCTCGTACACTGAATATTAATCGGAACTTACCAGAATGCACCCTATATATAAATAGGTAGATACTATTAAATACACTACTTGTAATATTTTAATGATACCTATTGAGTGATAAGAATTTGTAACAAACTCATCTTACATTAGTAGCAACAACTAGTACCTACCTACGTCTCGTCTTACTGTGAGATAAGAGTGTTTATCTACTTTATTAATTTAATTTATAATTTTGTGAAAATGGTAAGAACGCATGCATGAAGTATTTAATTATTTACATACCTATATTTTACACATTTTTATTTAGATACCTTGTACTTGGAAAATAATAATAATTAAAAAGGTTAATGGAAAAGTTTAATGATACTGGAAATATTATTAAGTAGGACATACCTAATTATATTATTTAACATAATGAAATACTAATACACTTATTATAAGTACTATTATTTCTTCTGTGCTAATACGTAAATCATTCTTCAATTAGCAATGTTTGTAATTTGGTATTGTTGGTCGAAGAAATAACCGATTTTTTTTTAATTAATTTGAATTTAAATTTAATCATTATACATATAATGGTGTAGGACACACCAGATTTAAAAGTATTAATTAATTAAAATGCATTTAATAGAGTTAACAAAAAGCGGTCTTATCGCTTGATCTTTTCCAGACAACCTATAAGGCTAAATCAATAAGGCTGAGATATAAATATGTCTCTGACTCGCCTGTGACGTCACGGTCCCTATCACGTAGCACTCAACAACGCGTCGCACGTTTGCAACTTAGGGCACCTACATAGGTACACTTGTATGTTAATTATTGTACAATTATATGTTAATTATTTAATTTTAATGGAAGAAGGGTTTGTAAAAGGATAAAGTGATAGATAATTTGCCTACCTATTGTCTAAGATATAATATTATATGTATGTATAGTAGGTAAAAGACGTGTTGGCAGACCATACACACGCTGGGAGGACGACATTAGAAAGCTAGCTGGACGATATTGGATAACATGCGCGAAAGACAGAGACAAATGGAAATCTTTGGAAGAGGCCTTCACCCGAGAGGGGTCCGTGCTATGACAAATAACTAACTTAACATAAATAAATAATAATTACAACATTAGAATACTAAGTAATTAATAAAAAAATGAATACAATTTTTTTTAACATTTCAATGACGACTAATGAGAAAAAATGTACCTACTATAAGATTTTTTTATTAATGAATTAATGCAATTATTTACTTTTATAAAAATTTATTTTGAATCATAAAAAATGTAATGGAATATGATTGAAATGTACTGTGTAATTTATGACAAGCATGGAATAAAAGGCTTTTTTATTTTTATTTATTTTTATAGTAGGTACCTACACAGCACACACATGTAGGTACACAGCGATACCTAAGTTTTTTCTTCCAATCAGTCATAGGTTAGTTTTAAAATAAAATAACCCTAACCTAGTCTATACCCATGGATCACGGACCTGAATTTTAAGTCCATGCCATAGATTTGGAAAAGAGCCTGCACTTTTAGCAGGCATAAGTCAGTAAGTATACCAAAAGTGCGGTTTATATAATTATGACAAGTAGGTACTTATAGAAGCAGTACAATAATTGGCCCTGTGGATTAGCCCTATAAGGTGATCATCGATATTGACAATTTCTTGTTACAAAATAAGGTTCCTATATAATTACGAAACAATTTAAATTGATTAGGTATAAGTAAAGTAACTAAGATATACCTAATCATATATAATTTAATTAACTACTATAATGCAATAAACATAAACAAGGGGTCAACAGTAGGTACAATGATTGGCCCTTGGTGTATAATGATCGGCATACCCAAAATATAATGATTGGCATGCTAATATAATAATGATATAAATAAATAATAATATTAATAGTCTAAATTTACCAAAAAACAAAAACGATTCCAAAGAACTAGCCTTCAAAAAATACACATCTAAATCGCCTTACATACCTGGGCGGTTTTCTCAAACGTTGTTCACTACAATTTTACCATGTCCTACAACTTCTTAGTCGGTTATCAGCAAGACATTGCTTCAAAACATGTTTTTTTTTATGTATGTCGATAAAACGTCTAATTAACTCTATCACAATATACACTGAACTTTACTGAATAATGTGGAATATTAAAAAAAACCGCAAAATAGGAATAAAAACATGGCAAATTTTGAGTGTCCACCCTCAGTTACAATCCTCTTGTCTCTGTGTTCCGTGGTAACCGGTAACCGTAGGTGGAAGTGCGAAGTAGGCGGGGCACAGCGACTAACAGTAAGCGTAGCTCCGCTTACTTGCCCGCATAACATATCTGTCACTGAGCTGCGTCGGTTGTGCATTACATAAATTAAAATTTGACTTAAATTATAATAATAATGCCTTATTGTGCAATTTTGGGTGCAAAAATGATAGCAGAGCTAAGAATTTATTTAATGGCGGTGTTTCATACCACAGCCACCCACAGCTAAGCCTAGTTTTATATTTATTTTGTATTAATTCATATTCAAAACATAAAATTAAAGGAAATAATATATTTTTATGATCAAAAAGCTACTCTATTTACACGGCAATAAGGTTATTTTTATGTTCTAAATGGCATTGCTACTCGACTATTGTTTTCCAGAACATTCTTTGAAAACATTCTTTGCTACTCGGGAAGGGATGGGATAAATTTATCGATATCGGTGTGTTGTAATTTTATTTACGATTTAATATTATACGACCAAGACCCGACTGATTAGGGTTTAAATGTCTATTTATAGAGAAAATAACTTCGTATATAACCTACAGTTAATACATATAAATAGTTAATGCCATTTGGCAATCTCTAGCAGTCAACTTGGTCAATATTATTATGAATAATTATAATAATTATTTGAATATTATACTTATTTTGGTTTCTATACTTCTTACATTTCCTAAAGACGCATAGAGAAAAGAAGACTGGCTTAAAACTACTGGGCGGATCAATTGGTTCCCAGTAAAATCTAGTACCATGCTCAGAGCATTTTTTACAAGAAGAATTCATAGTTTCAGTAACCGTCAATACGGTTTCCGCCACGGCAGATCAGCTGGTGATCTTTTAGTATATTTTTTTTAGTATATCTTACTCATTGCTGGGCATAAGCAAAAAGGCTGTAAGTTTGGATGTTGCAAAGGCGCTCAAGAAATTTTTGGACTAGCGGTCACCTATCCAACTACCGACCGCGCCCGCTGTTGCTTAACTTCTTCGATCGCTTCGGATCGACGCAATCCGCCGGGCTATGAGAGCTTCAAAGCTAGGAAATATAATTCCATGAAATAAAGGTGTTTTAAACTATTCCTTGGCGACACTAGATGGCGCAATTGGTTCTACTACTAAACGTTGTAGGTCGAACAAAAGGAGAATGCCCATTTAGTATGGAGAAATGACTGTACTGACTTTAACATTTTTGTGTCTTGATAAAAATACCTTTATTTGATTAAGTTATCTTAATAAATTACACATACTAACTTTAGTCAGTGTTAATAGTAGGAAATACGAGATTTTCAACAAAATTAGTTTGAATTTAGGTTATAGTAAACTCACAGTAATATGGAGCCTATGCCGGCGTATTAAAGTCGATTGCGTATGTAATGTCGATCTTTTAAGTTTCAAATTCATTTGACAGTCCCAAAACGCCATGTAGTTTATAATGTATTATAATCACAGAACACTATTACTCCTGGCTGATTATAATAATTTTCTAATTCATTTGACAGTCCCCTTAAGTCATCTAGTTTGTTGTATCATAATCATAATGGAATCAATGCAACCTATTGGCCCGAAGGATCTTAAAATATTTCTGATTGGCCCTTATCCAAACATAAATGGCCCAATGGTTTTCTTTTGTAAAACGGAAGTAAAGTTACTTAGTAATTTCAGAAAATTATTCTCAAAGAGAATTTTTTTAGGAAATACAGTATATACTTGAAATATTTTAATTTAATTTTTTGTCCAAAAATCATTGTGACACAATAATTTTTGAGAGTACTGGCTATGGGCATTCTTTTTTACCTTTTTTGTATAACGTTAAGGTTGAAATTCATCCTAATTCACATCATTGTGTTTATAGCTAAGCTACGTTGAGCTACATTGAAATTTCACTTATCGACATACTGTTTAGTTAGCTAACGTTAGTAAAAAAGCTACGGCCACGTCTACGCCTTGTAATAGATATAAGCTTTCAAAATTTTGAGCACATTTTCACATAGACACACACAAGTTGTACAAGAACAAGTACCAACATTACCTTGTAGTATACCAGTTTCGATAAATATCGATAATTATCGATAACGCGGTAAAAGCACCACGCACATCCCTAGGCCTAATTAAACAAAAATATAACTTACCGTTATACATTTATGGTTGATATTAGATTTCAGTCACGACATCTAGCGTTCAGAAGACGGAATTATTTAATCATTTTCCAATAAGATTGACATTGTAATACAACCAACTGCAATTCAATGTCAACCTTAATACTATACGTTAAGTATAGAATTATTTATTATGTAGAATATTGCCATCTAGCGGTGTATAGCAGAACTTGAAAAGTATTATGATCTTAATTGATAAAGGTACTAAGTTTACTGAATATGACATTGAAAAATAAGAATTAACATCAAATATTAAAGTGAATTTTCAAACATAAATAGCAGGTTTCTCGGACTATTCGTAGTTGACAACTAACAACCAATCAAAATTTAAGTTTCTTAGTTGTAAGTAACACGATTATCCATTTACTTGTGTTTTTTTGGCTAGAACGGTTCCCATACTAATCAACACTTATACCATTTCCACCTCTTGTCTCTGTGTTCCGTGGTTACAATATTTCAAGTGAATATTTTTATCGTTCTCATTTATCTTTGGTACTGATTGAGTTGTTTTTTGAAAAGATTGTATGCCTAAAATATAAGATTCAACCTTATTGCAAGACTTTAACGCCCAAACTCAGAGTCACTTAATGGTCATTAAAATCGCTCCTTAGTACAGAATCACAATTAGTCACCCCCAGAGTCAGTTAATGGACCTTTACAGGTCCTTAATGGCAATTAAAGTTAATTATACAAATACCATTACTTAAACTCTACTTAGGATTGATTTTGACGTTCAGTTGACATTAGCTTGTTTTTTGGCAATGGCTTTGCCGTCAGTTAATTAATTTGGATTCCACCACGGGTCTTTTTTGACCAGTTGTGCCAGTAACGCCTTTTCATCAGGTGTAAAATTGGCAACTCTTTTTCGCGGCATTTTACACTCCATATCCTATACTTAAACAATTGTTTTGATTACAATTCACATTGGTGCCCCTTATTTAACAACTTAAGTTGTTAATCATATTCGCTAATTTGAAACTACCTACATGATAATATTATATAATAAATAGGTTGGCGGTATTAAACAAAATGAAATTAAATTTCTATTCAATTCAGATTCAAATCAAACCAACAATTTATTATTATCATTGAATTGACTTACAAATTATTAACATTTACTGTACAGTGTACTGCCACAGATATTATAGTACTACTACAGTATTGCCATATATAAATAGTTTTTTAATCTTATTTTAAAGAAAAAAACTACTTTGCAATGTTCTTAAATAAGAAAACACAGTAAACGAATTTCTTGTTACTTTATTAGTATAAATCATCGTTCTAAAAGCACTAAAATAAGTATTATTTTTTATGTGTTCTCAACGTATTTTACATGTGGCTACACGATACGATTATCATATCGATAGAGTATTAGCTCTATCGATATGATTCGATAAGGTTATTAGACGTTGTTCCGCACTAGGGTCACGTAAAGTTAATAAAATGACTCTGAGAGGAATCGATACTTAACATATTTAATGTCAATTAGTTATGGACTCCTTACAGCTAAATAAAGGAACCTTTCTGAGTTGGGGCGTAAGAGTTAAACGTAACGTAAATTAACATTTTCATCGTCTTTAAAATCGTGTCATGTGGAAATTCCTCAATACGTCACGTCGGTTTTGGTCAAGTTTAAATTCAAAAACTAGCAAAATAAGAATTGATTTTGAATAAAAGCAATATTCCTTGTCCCAAGATACCCACCATATAAAATTTTGAGCAGCAGTTTTGCCGAAAAAGTCGTTCGAAGTGGTGGTCCGTCACACGTCCTAAATTATTGTTCCACTACGAACTGGCCTTTTTGCAGGTAAATGTTATTGTTTTACATTAAGTTTGTGTAGTTTATATCACAATAATTTTATATTTTCTGGTTATAGTTATAGTTTTTAGAAAATTCTATTGATTTAAGTGTAATTTCGATTTGATTGAAGGCCGGCGGAATACGTCACAGCTATTACGTAACGTGATGTATTAAAGGAGCTCAAAATGTGACGTATTGGAATTCTTAAGCACTGTTTAGATTGCTAATATTTAATCTGATATGACATTTGATTTTAAATATATTATACTGGATATAATAAAGATTTAAACTGGATATAATAAAAATGCTAATTATTTTTAATTGCATTATTTTTAGACTTATAGAATGGCTTTGACGGCTGCAGAGCGAGCCAAACGGTACTGACAGCAGATCACGCAGAATCCAAAAAAATATGAAGAACACAAAAAAATGAGTTGAAGAGGTTGGAAAAAAACTCAAAAAAAGATTTAACTGACTATGATGATATGATATGATGTCTAGCTCAAAATATTATAGACATTAATCTTTAATAATAGTTACCTACCTACCTCTAATTTATTTAATTTAACTTAATTTAATTAGCACGGTTATCACCAATTACACTTTTATTGGTAATGGTTCTTAAAGGTACTGAACGATCTTTAATATTAAGTATAATAAAATTGTCATTACTCTAAACATTATATAGTTCTTGTTTATTAGTTAAGTAATTCCTATACAATGTGAGCTAATTTTAAACACTTGTGGCCTAAATATTAATTAAGAAGAGTTCGTTTTGATAATCTATTTGTTTATACAATGGAAACCATGCCTTATATTTTCCATACGTAACGTCATCTTCCATTACCGTAACATGTCCTATTTTGGATGTGCTTATTAAATAAAATTTTCTGTTTAATGATATGAATAATGTGCAATGTAAGATATTAAAAATAAGGACTAACACAACATGCTTTCAAAGTGTTTATATAAATATGTCATACGTGTCTTATAGCCACATAAAAAGAATTGTTGTGAAGTGATGCGTACATAAAAGTGACGTAATCTTATATATTGGACTTAAATCACATTTATATGACTAGATAAATCTCAATGTGATACATTTATCAAGACTGATTTTAATAAAGATTCAAATAATAAAAGCTGTTATTCAAATACCTGGCCGGGATTTATTTGATAACAACTTGATTTAGTGACGTAAAGGAACCCCTCATTGGCAGAGTACAACTTTGAGTTTAATTTTCCGGAAAATATATACATATTCCTGGTAAAGATTACTATTTTCTTATAATTTAATGTATTCTTAATCAATTAAAAAATAACTTCCTGCAAATATTTCATTTTTGAAATTACGGAATTCCGTTACATAACGAACAACTTTTGAGAAAAACGCCCACCTACATATTTACAGCTTTCAATCAAGACAATTTCATTAGTTTACACTTAAGATAATATGGCCATGCCATGGGCGCCGCGCCGGCGGCACGCCGCCATTTTGTCCCCGACGCACGCCGTCGCCCCCGCCGCGCCGGCATGGCGCCATCAGCCTCTCGCCGTGATTGGCGTTTGGACGTGTACTTCCTATGTGGCTTGATAATCGCGACTACGTAGTTTCATAAACTGCATACAATTTTATTTTGTGAAATGAAGGACTTAGCAAAAGTAAGTGTCAAAAACCTTAGCATTAACGTATTTTACGACGTCAAAAGTAGAAGCAGTTTTTCATGGAAATATTTTGGACATTTAATCATAACCGGTAAAGGAAATAAGAGAAAGATTCTTAGACCTGACCAAGTTTACTGTTTGGCATGCTTGATTGCTGTGAAAAATGAGAGCGAAGACATAACATTTGGATCGTAAGTAATATGAAAATTTCATTTTATTATATTTATCAAAGTATTATAAGACTTTTGTAATAGGTATGTATTGTACCCATTGAAGTACCTTTAATGTCATAGAATAGAACAGACATCTCGAACAAAATGTGCCCCGCCGGGAGGTTCTATTTTCAAAACTGAGCCCCCGTTCTCTTCAAAATCGAATGAAACCATTGAAGATTGAAGCCCATTGGCGCCAATTCATTGGGACATACATACGTCCCGCTGTCCCGCGTCAGACTGTCTGTCCTGCTGTCCCCGCGAGAACCAAAAAGTCCCGCTTTGTACCAAATGTATAAACCTACTTATTTGTACTTGTTGAAACAGTGTTTAAACATTACTGTTTCTCAGTAAATAAATGGCTTAACTTTAACAGCATGCCTTACGTCTGTGTGTTCCCAAAGGGGGTAGAAAGAGGGGTAGAGTTTTGTGGATCTCATGTGGTTGTGTCGTTGTGAGCGTATTGCCTGTTGCTTTTAATAAATATTATGTTAATGCTTATTTCAGTGTTAAGATAAAAAGTTACAGCAAAACAGTTAGCACTGGAAATTTGTCACGTCATCTGCGAGATGAACACCAAATTCGCCCGGATAAATCAGGACCAGACTTGCTAACAAAACACGACAAATGGCTTTTAGCTCGAGATTTGGCATTGTGGTTTTGCAGATCTTTACTGCCTTTGGATTCAGTTTCTGATGAGGGCATGATTGATTTTTTTAAGGTATGATTACTTGTTATGATATTTATTGTTTATAAACATTATGCTAAGCATGGCTTATTGTATTTGTAGCGCTCGCGCTCGTGGTTGCGCGGCAAATGTTAAAGCTGTCACTCACGGTAGATATTGTTAATAACTTGTCGGAGGCTTTCGAACGGCTTGGTGATCTTACGTGGACTGGTCACCTGCCCCTCCACCAATCCGCATTGGAGGAGCATGGTTGAGCACGCTGGCCTCCTCAATTATGAGAAGAGACCCGTACCATGTACGGTGGGTCACCATGGGCTCCAGCCATGGCTTGTGTATTGGATTTCGATTTCATGACTTATCTGTACTTTATTATTTCAGAAATACAACATGATTTTAAATGACAGTGATTTGCCATCCAGGTCCTCTGTAAGTGGGCCGGCATTGTCAGATGTATATGAGTCTATGTTAATCAAAGTGAAGAAAATCATTTCCAGTCATGCTGCTAAGCACTTTGCCCTAACGTTTGACTTATGGACTGATAAATTTCGGCGACTCGATTATGTAACGTTTACACTGCATTATTTAACTTCAGGTAAGAAAATTAAAATAAAATTACACATATAATATATGTGACATCAAAAATATAATAATTTTATTCATAAAGATTTTAGGTTTGTTGCTGTAAATAGGTTACTATTGTTTTTGCAGATTTCAACGTTATGAAATTTACACTGAGTTCTGAAATGATAATGGGGGAAAAAACCGGCGAGAAAATAAATGAAAGGATCATAGATATAAAAAAGAGGTTTGATTTGGATGGGAAAAATATTGTAGCTGTTACTGATGCTGGGGAAAATATGAAGCGAGCAGTTTCACTAGCAAATATGGCACATCATCTATGTCTTGGGCATGCATTCCATAATCTTGTGACTGAAGATGGGTTGAAATCAATACCAGAAGTTGCAGAAGTTGTCCGAAAATGCAAAAAAGTGGTAATGGAAATAAGGTATCACGCGCCAGAGTTGCAGGTGGAAGCTAAAAAGACGCAGTTAGAATTTTTGGGTTCTCTTGATACAATAGCGGAAATGTTAGATGAAGACCCTTTTGCTTCTATTCAAGATGATGATACGAAAACAAAAGTCAAGGAAGAAGTTGAGGATGAGATTTCACCTTCCGAATCAAATTTCGATAGTAAGCGTATTCCAACAATTGACAGTTCAACTCCAACGCGCTGGCATAGCGTTTTAGAAATGTTAGAAAGTGTGTATAAATGCAACCGAGAATCTATAAATAATATGTTGAGGCAAATTGGCCAAGAAGAATACATAATTACTCAAAATGAGTGGATGCTGTTAGATGATCTGGTGAAATTTTTTAAAAGTTTTTGCGAAGCCGTCCGAATCCTGTCATCACAAAACACATGCACAATAAATCTTGCTCTCGTGTTTCGTTCTGAGATAATAGACGTCCTAAATTCTCTTCAAGACGATGAATCCCTAATTATCTTACAACTCAAACGCAACATGTTGGCAAACATCGACAAGAGATTTCCAGTTACAAAAGAAATTGTAGCAGCTGCACTCTTAGATAACCGGTTTATGACACTCAAAGAAATTGATATATACTTAGAGAGCCAAAATATGACCCGAACAAATTTTCTTTCCTCGTGCATTAGAGAAGTGATTGAAAGCGATTACATTGGTGATACCAATGTGGATACTGCCAGTACCAGTACTAGTAATAATGTTGAGACATCCTTATTGCACAAACTGGCAAAGAAACATAGCACTGCTTCCCAGGGTAATTGCGATGATCAGATTAAACAGGAATGTTGGCGTTATATTGCTGCAACTGACCCAAAAGAGCCTAAGGATGGAGATTTGTTTTCGTACTGGAATAGCAAGAAAAATGCATTTCCCAATATTGCAGCACTGGCTAAAGCCATTCTCTGTGTACCTGCCACAAGCACACCGAGCGAGAGGGTGTTTTCAGATGCTGGGTTTACAATAACAGCGAAAAGATCTCGTTTGAGCCCAATAAGAGTGAACAAAATGATATTTATACATGATAATAATAAAATTTGTAAGACAGATGAAAAAACGATTAAGTAATTATTAAAATTATACTACCGGTTTTCATTTTTTGTCCGGAACCTTTATATAACTTTTTTAAATAAAAATAGCCCAAGTTACTCCTCATAAAATCTGCTGCCTGTCAGTGAAAGTCCCGTCGAAATCAGTTCAGCCGTTTCGGAGATTACCCGAAACAGATAGGTAAAAATAAAATAAAAATTGCCTTTCAGTTGTAAGTACCGTAAATATATTACATTCACATGCACTTATTAAAAAGCTTTTATTTTCATTTTGATTACAAAAAAAAGACTTCAATTTTATTACTAGGTTATTTTTGACTATGAATATTTTTTTTGCTTCTTACGCATGTTTAACTGTCAAAATTCATTTACTTTGGGTAAGCAATGTGATATTTGTGATATAAATAAATATGTTGTGTTATTATTTTCCATAAAATTTGTTTTTATTAAAAATACCTATATATAACCTACGTAAATTTTAAAATACTGTTTCATTTACAAGCCTGTAATTATGCTAGTTACACAAACATTTTAAGGTCTTGGTTTAAGATGTCTTTTGCTAGGACACTTCCAATGTGAAAATTATTATTATTAAAGTAAACATTACTTAACTGATTAGGGGGAAATAGGGCAAGAATAATTACGATTCTTTAAAAAAACCGGTCAAGTGCGTGTCTGACCATGCGCAACGTAGGGTTGTGAATTTTTTCATTGTCCAACTAAAACAACAACTTAGCTTATTTAGACTATTTAGCAAACGAATCCCTGAATCGAAAAATGGTTTTTACAGACCCATAACACGACGCAAGTGATTTTACACTAATCACAGACTACATACAATATTAACTGGTCTGTGACACTAATGAATTAATTGTAAGTATGCTACCTGGTCCTGTGACGTCACACGCTGGAGCGACGAGCGTAACGTGCTTTAATTTTAATAATACATTAAAAATTGTAAACTTCTCCACTGATGAAATGATTATAATATGAAAGTATTCAATAATAATAATATATTTATAAATTACTGTGTCATCTGATTGTTTGTTTCATTAACTAATTATCATATTTTTTCGTCATTCGAGTAGGTACGAGTATATCATTGCAACTCTAACAGTATTTTTTGTTAGGACAATTACAAGTTATGGGGCGGATGTTTCGAAGAAGAACCATCAGCTGTATTGCGTCGGTTAAATGACTCTCTTGCCGTGGACGTCCGTTTATATCGCGAGGATATTCGAGGCAGCATAGCTTGGGCGCAAGAGTTACATCGTAGCGGACATTTGTCTCTTAACGACCACGAACTTATTCAAAAAGGCCTTCTTAAGGTAGGTACCCACAGTGTCCCATAGCTAAATGCTGAGTGCCCACCGCTGTGTTGTGTGTTGCTGTGTCAACCGATTGGGCCTGGATCTTTCTTTATTAATTTGGGTAAGCCTGGAAAGTGAAGGAGTCAGTGGCTAACCTGAACGCAGGAAGTTTTTGTATACCCCAAAGCCATTGTATACACAGTACACCGCTCTTCTCCATTCCGTACTCGTGTATAAAATATCCAGTTCGCTCTCCGTTTTAGTGGAAATCGGGCCAAAACCTATTCCATAGTGAAGAACTCAGTTCGTAAATAAGTGCATATTATGGTAATTTTAGATTGCCTTACATTACCTTTTAGGTTGAGCACGAAATAGAAGAGGAGCTTTCTCA
Source organism: Thymelicus lineola (assembly GCA_963932265.1). Taxonomy (NCBI): domain Eukaryota; kingdom Metazoa; phylum Arthropoda; class Insecta; order Lepidoptera; family Hesperiidae; genus Thymelicus; species Thymelicus lineola. The sequence continues at coordinate 10,322,600 of OZ010686.1, forward strand.
GAATGGGCGTCTTTGTGATGCCGAAGAGGACATCCATTCCGTGGTGGAGCGGAGACTCTTCAAACATGCAGGAGACGCCGCCCTCAGACTCCACACCGCAAGGAGTCGCAACGACCAGTCTGCCACGGACACTAAGTTATGGATGTTGGCTTCTCTGCAAAAAATGCAAGATGAAATTGTGCGACTTATTGACGTAAGGAAGACCATCCGTTTTATTTATGACTGTTGGTACATCTATATATATAAAATTGAAAAGAGATACACTGATTAAACAAAAAATCTCAGAAACTACCGAACCGATTATGATGAAATTTGGCAGGGAGATAGTTTATGTTAAGGAGACGTCAGCTAAGAACGGATTTTTGGAAATTCATCCCCTAAGTGTAAAAATAGGGGTTAGAAGTCATTTTCACACAAGCCGACTTCGTCAGTTTTAGAGTTATAAATATGAAATTTTTCATGTAAGTTTATAGTAATAATTAAAAGTTAACTTTAACACATTTTTTTGAAAAATCATCCCTTAAAGGGTTAATTTAGGCGTTTTATCATAGTATGCAACTTCGTTATTTTTGAAGTTAAAAATATGAAAATTTACATATTAGTTAAACATTATAAACTTAATTTTAAGTATTACGTTTTTTTTTGGAAAATCATCCCCTAAAGGATTAATTAAGGCGGCGCAAGTTAGTATGGGAACTTCGTCAGTTTTGAAGTAAGAAGGGTGAAAAGAACAATGCCCAACTGCCATACATCGTTTTATTTGATTTTCAACTTTAGCGTCTTAAAATAAAAAAAAATCTAAAAATCGCCGCTTTAATTTCTGAGCTTAGATATATAAGAATTTTCAGCAGCCACACCCCAGAACCAAAGTATTTTGAGATTGAATTCTTGTAACCATTGAGTCATCGAGTAGGGGAGAACGTAATTTTTACCATTATTTTTTATTCTGACTTTTTTTTGATTGACAACCGGAAATGGAAATTTGACATTATTACATTTGTTACCAACATTTATAACGAAATTCTGTGTGTAATATTGGCCAGAAGTCTCCCTATATCTTGCTTGATACAAGCTATGTATCGAAGTGAGTGCCCGAATGAAAATGGACATTGTTGACATAATTGTTATTATAGTCAATTCATCACTTATTAATAAAATTATTTTACGCTGGGTAATACGGGCACAGGTATTAATTTTAAAATGCGTAAAAAAATAAATGAATTGCTTCGGTATAACTGACGTTTTAAGACGCTACAAAAAATAAAAAATAATTTTTGGGCATTGTTCTTTGTATTTAAGCTTATAGTTAGACACAAAAAATAATTGTATTACGGTTTTCTCGAAATTCATCCCCTAAAAATAGGGGTTGGTTACATACAAATCAACTTTGCCAGTAAATTTTGCCAGTAATATCTGTAAAAATTATAAATATGATTTTTTTATGTAAGTTTACACACGTTACACACGTTTCTGTTTTTTGGAAAATCATTCCTTAAGGGTTAATTTAGGCGATGGAACTTAAGTACACAACTTCGTCATTTTTGAAGTTAAGAACATTTAAGAAACTCTTAAGTGTGCAAGTTAGTGTGGCCAATTCGTCAGTTTTGAAGTAAAAAGGGTGAAAATTTGTATATAAGTTAGACACAAAAAATAACTGTTTCATGATTGTCTCGAAATTCATCCCCTATAGGGCAAAACTAAGGGGATGTAAATATTTAAGAAACTTTGTCATTTTTGAACTCTGAAGTAATGTAAAACTTGATATGTAAGCTTATAATTAAGAACAAAAAATAATTGTAACAGGTTTTTTTAGAATTTCTTCCCCTAAGAGGTAAATAAAGGGGTTTCAAATTTTTCAGGAACTTCTTCATTATGAAAATTATTATATAAGCTTATAGTGAGAAAAAAATTTTGTATAGGGGACTTTACGGATGGGAGGGGGAGGGGAGAGGGACAAAAAGCAGGAAAGAGACTGAAGCGGGAGAGGGAGGGGGACAGGGAGCAGGAGAGGGATAAGGAGCGCGAGAGGGAGAGGAACAGGAAGTGGGAGAGGGACCGAAGGCGGGAGAGGGAAGGGACAGGGACAGGGAGCGGGAGAGGGCGGGAGAGGGAGCGAGAGAGGGAGAGGGACAGAGAACTGGAGAGGAAGAGGGGCAGGGAGCGGCAGATGGAGAGGTACTTGAAGCTGGAGAGGGACTGAGAGTGGAAGAGGAAGAGAGAGAGAAAGAGGGAGAGGGACTAATATTGAAATTATAATCAATAAATAACACATCAATAACATGTCAGAGCACCAAAAATTTGTTTTTAAAATTATTGTCTTTCTGTCTGTCTGTTTGTCTGTCCAAACATCAAAACCCTTGAACTGAGGAATGATTTGTGATTGTATCGTAGGTTTTACTTTATAAATTCCTAAATTCAATATAAATTAACCTGTTATTAAATTTTCTTCTATGAGGGGTACAAAATAAATATGATAAGCATAATTTCCGCGTGCGAAGCTGCGGGCAACTGCTAGTATATCTATATAGTAAAAATACGAGCTATACAAATCCAACAAACCAGCTCGTATAATGCCACCAATCATAGCACCACCTTACTATGGTGATTAAACTGTCTGGTATCCAGGCCCAGCGACCTCCAATAGAAGGAACGTTTTTGTTCGTTGTTCTACCAGGTGCACCTAGAGCTGGGAGGTTGGTTTGAGCTCCAGAAAGACTCCAGACTCCTAAAAGACCACCAAATCGGTTTATTGCACTTACATCATACGCGTATCTGTTTCAGATCATTACCACTAGAGCAGATAAAGAAATAGATATCATCGTTCCAGGATATACGCATTTACAGCGAGCTCAGCCGATTCGTTGGAGTCATTTTCTCCTGAGGTGTAGTACTTTACCTTTCTATATGAGCTTTCAGTTTTCAGAAAAACTGAATCTACATTTCAACAATTGTGTATACTTCATCCATCCATCAGCCCTTGAAGGTCCACTGCTGGACATAGGCCTCCCCTAACTTGCGCCACACTGACCGGTCGTCAGTCCATCTGGTCAGGGGGGGCGTCCTATGCTCCTTTTCATACTTGCTTGACTTAAAATAAATTTGATAATTTCAGCTACGCATGGATGCTACATGACGATGTGATGCGCTTATCAGAGCAAAAGAGTCGGCTATCTATGTGTCCTCTTGGCAGCGGAGCTATAGCGGGCTGCGCGCTATCGATCGACAGAGTTCAATTAGCCAACAGCCTTGGATTCTCGAAAGTTACTCCAAATTCCATGTTTGGAGTTGGCTCTCGGGATCATATTGGTAATGTAATTAAATCGTTATTGTTATTAATTAGGCCGTTTTTCCTATTTTATAATATTTTGTTAATTTTGATTTTTGAGATCTTAATGAAAGTGTTTTTGCTATTTGCTGCGCTCATCTACCATTCGAGAGCCTTATTTTTTTGTATATTTTAAGTAAAAAATATTAGGTCTATTTATTTTTGTAAAAAAATACTTTGATGCACCTACAAAAAGAGTAATACCTATATCTTCCTAAAAAGTAACAGAGTAATACGTATTTTTACAGTCGAATTCCTAAACTGGGCGTCGTTGTGCGGATTACATTTAAGCAGATTATCGGAAGATTTAATAATCTAAAGCTCTCAAGAGTTCGGCTTTATACAGTTCTCCGATCAGTTTTCAACCGGCTCTAGCTTGATGCCGCAGAAACGTAATCCGGATGGCTTGGAGCTGGTCCGTGGCGCTGCCGCCTTGCTGCTCGGAGACGCATTTTCGTTTAGCTGCACTTTAAAAGGATTGCCCAGCACTTACAATAAGGACTTACAGACCGATAAAGAAATTATATTCAGAAGTTATGATAAGCTAATTAATTGCATCAAAGTCAGCAGTGGAACTATACAATCAATGATGGTTGGTAAACTTCTATAAAATATTACTTTACCTCACAAAGGAACCGTAATCCAAATAATATTATGTTCTCTGTGATAAGTAGGTACTATTATTTCTTCTGTGGTTATAGGTAAACGCAGAAAAGGGAGCAAGCTTACTTGACTCAGGCATGTTAGCTACAGACTTGGCCTATGTGTTGGTCCGCCGGGGAGTGCCTTTCCGCCGCGCGCACCATTACATCGGGGAAGCTCTAAAACGGGCCAAAACACTAAATGTGGATTTACAGAATATGCCGCAAGAGGAATATCTCACGATATGGTAAATTCTTAAGACCTTTAGGCTTTAAGCCTATTTAAGAATATTTTTTCATGCCTCACAAACCAATACAATTATTAATAAATAGATTTTAAATCAAAGGGTCAATTGTAGGGGGGCCAAAATTACTACTGTTTACCAGTGAATCCAGTGCCTCCCAGTGAATCGCAAATAGGTCGTTCATAACTGTATTCTTAGATCAGTTCCTAAAATAAACAATTTTCAGCCCGGAATTTGGAAATCTGGAGGAGCTTCAAAAAGTGTTCTCATGGGAAGCAAGTGTAGAGCAGTACACGAGCGTGGGAGGCACCGCTCGCGCTGCTGTTCGACATCAGATTGACGAACTACGCGAATGGCTAGAGATCAAGAAGAACCCGGACACTTGCCGAAAGGAAAATGTATTGTGAATTAAAAGAGAAGAAATCTAATAAACTTTATTTCCATGCATAGCTTTCTATTTATTCAAAGTTAAGTACCTACTACTATATGGACTGTATAAACGTGGCAGCATGTTTCGTTACGTGCTATCTTTCCACGAACAACCCTCTCTATTTACAGCTTTTACAGCACTAGATTATCGAGGCTTGAAAGAAGACAGGAACGAATTAACACAAAGGTGCGATCTTAAAGAAGTGAAATAGCTGTGTATTCTGCAAGATGTGTGGCTTGAACCAATCTTACGATACTATCTTAACATTACAATTTACAACCGGGACCGACGGCTTCACATGCCCTCTGTAACACGGAAGCAGAGAAGCGCTCAAAAAATTTTCCCACTAGCTTCCACTCGCCCTAATAACCCGACTGCGCCCGCTATTGCTTCACTCGGTTAGGATCGAAACAACAACGGGCTATATTGAGAACTTTTTCACTACAAGCACGGTAGGTAGGTAAGTATAGGATGAAACCTAGGTCCAAAGTTTACAAGTTAACGCGGCGACAATAAAAATATCAAGTTTTATCATTTAATCCGCAACCAATATCCCAACTTAAACCTACTATAGGGAAAGGTCAAGTACATGATATATTTTTAAACCATCAGTTATCTTGTGCCGCTCATTACACCGAAGAGTATTTGTACGAGCAGCCAAGTGCTGAACCACCATTGTTCACTCTACCATCGTACCGCTAACCACTTTGGTTTCAACGGTTTTACCTATATAATTTAATAATGTAAGTATTAATATTATCATTCAATTACTTGGCTAGGTACTAACTATGTTTCTACGCAAATTGTAAACTCCGGTACACCTTATATTTCTTTTATTTTAATACAGATAATAATGTATTATCTTTAAAACACTACATTTACTTATAGTCCAGGGTCGATAATTTTTGAAAACAAAAAAAAATTATAATAGGATGAAACCTATTGCAAAAGGAAGAGAATATAACAAAAAATAAAGGAAAAATAATTTACGGGCGATCTGAGGTCGGGAAGTGGGGGGGAGGGGGGGTTTAAGGGTAAAAAACGGTTTATCTCAATTTCCAGCAAAACTATTAAGTCCTATGGAAAAAAGTTAAATGGCAAAGTTATAGGTAATAAAAAGGTCTACAATTTTTGTATTTACACTTTTTTCACATAACCTCAAAATTTATGTGAAAAATTCAAAAAATCAAGTTTTTGGTTTTTTATTTTTATCTTTTACAAAAAAATTTTTTTTTTAAACGAAATTTTGTGAAAACTTACCTTTCTATGTCCCAAACATACTGTAATTTTTTTGATTTAAAATATTTATTTTTTCACCTTATTTTGACTTAATATCGAAAAATCACCCTAATTTTCAATCGAAAATTCACCTGTCAAAATATCCGCTTTTTTAAAAAAATCTGTGAGCTTTTTATTTGCTAAAATCTCTACTTTCTGATGGTATATAAAAAAATATACACTGCCATGTTAAATTTTCTCAGAAAATGCAATGAAACGACAACTATTTTCACAAAAATTATTCGAGTTCGAGTTTTTAAATATATATTTTTAATATTTATGTACAATTTTGAGCCATTTATTAAAATTTACACTTTAATTAATCGAAAAACGTCAAAATCCATGTTAAATTAATAAATTAATAAGCAAAAAAATTACAAATCCATAAAGATTGCAAGAAACATGCAAAAATAGTTGTCGTTTCATTGCATTTTCTGAGAAAATTTAACATGGCAGTGTATATTTTTTTATATACCATCAGAAAGTAGAGATTTTAGCAAATAAAAAGCTCACAGATTTTTTTAAAAAAGCGAATATTTTGACAGGTGAATTTTCGATTGAAAATTAGGGTGATTTTTCGATATTAAGTCAAAATAAGGTGAAAAAATAAATATTTTAAATCAAAAAAATTACAGTATGTTTGGGACATAGAAAGGTAAGTTTTCACAAAATTTCGTTAAAAAAAAAAATTTTGTAAAAGATAAAAATAAAAAACCAAAAACTTGGTTTTTTGAATTTTTCACATAAATTTTGAGGTTATGTGAAAAAAGTGTAAATACAAAAATTGTAGACCTTTTTATTACCTATAACTTTGCCATTTAACTTTTTTCCATAGGACTTATAGTTTTGCTGGAAATTGAGATAAACCGTTTTTTACCCTTAAACCCCCCCTCCCCCCCACTTCCCGACCTCAGATCGCCCGTAAATTATTTTTCCTTTATTTTTTGTTATATTCTCTTCCTTTTGCAATAGGTTTCATTCTATTATAATTTTTTTTCACTTTTCATTATTTTTAAAGGCTTCTACCCTGGTCTATTATGCTTAAACGAGCAGGAAGATGATAGTTTAACTAAATAGATAACTACAACTCGATAATGATTATTATTGAAGTTGAGTGCATTTAATTAAAGTTGGGGTTTTACCCGCACCACAGTCGATTCGTGACAACATAACGCACCCTCGGTGGAAAAAAGGCATAAGATGAGAATTGCAATTTTACAGGAGAGCAAAAAAACTGTTAAAATATCAGTAAGTAGTCAATAGAAATTTACATTACAATTTCTTGCATAAAACCGTCAAGTTTAGTGATAAAATTTTGAAAAAAATTGAGCATGTGCACCTTTCGTCCCTCTTTCCATTCATGTTAATAACTAAAATTTTTCCACTGAAGGTGCGATAACACCATGGCGGTAAGCTTCCTAAGCTAAATTCTATACCTGTCCTGTCTAACTAGCTACAACAAACCTCCATCAGATTAAAAGCGCAATGAAGAAAACGCTATCTCAACATTATATTGTTATTATAGTATAGGTTCTATGTATAATAACTAATAATTAGTGACTTCACCGGTTCATTTCAGAATGATTGCATTAAGACTTACCATATTGTTAGCAGTCTGTGTTCTGGTTCCTGCAGTTGTATCGGACAGCGCCAACGCAGACCTTGAAGATCACATTCCTCTTTCAGGACCGATAATTGATGAGGTACGTATCTATTAAATAAATAATATAAGCAAAATTAATCCTCACCCACAAAGTTGAAAGTTTTTATAAAAGTCCCCTATTCTTATAACATTTTTATAACCTATATACTAATATATAAAGAGGAAAGATTTGATTGTTTGCATTGAATAGGCTCCGAAACTACCAAACCGATTTGAAAAATTCTTTCACTGTTGGGAAGCTACATTAACCCGGGGTGACATAGGCTATATTATATTTTTTTTGCTATTTTTCCCGAAGCAAAGCAAGGGTGATTTCCTCGTTATGTTATAAAGATGTGCAGTTTCTTTCGCCGTTTCTCGATGATGGCTGGCTGGCTTCAACCCATTAATGGCCCACTACTGGGCTCGGGTCTCTCCTCTTGAGAAGGCCTAGAGCATACTCCACCACGCTGCTCCAGTGCGGATTTAGGATCTTGCAACCGGATATCTTTAACAGCCAGCAACCCTTATTTGCAGCCGGAAATTAGGCAACCATATATTATGACAATAAATGGAAAAAAATTAGCTTTAATTTGATATATAATTCATAAATGTACGTTATGAACGTATAAATGTATCGAAATCATACCTGTTTACACCTGGCTGCGAAGAGGTGCGGGCGGTTGCGCGACGGCAATCTCTTTGTATAAATGGCCGTGATGTAGACGAGATTTTATTAAAAAAATAAGTGAACGAAATTTTTTCCCAAAAATTATTTTAAAATAATTTAATTTAAAATACTAGCGGCCAAATTTTGATAGGCAACCTAGTAATTATATTTTCCTAATTATGAATATGCATAAAAATTTGGTTTTTAGCAAAAAACAGATGAGTGCACTAATTTGCGGTGGGATCTAAGACTGTGCTAATTTTGGTTAGAGACTTGTGAAAGGGGGGCTCTCACCCTGTCAACTGATTGATGTCGGGCATGTGAATCTAATAATATCATATTTTTATTATAATAGGTATTAATTATATAAATGTCCATAAAATTTTGGCGAGTAAAAAGATAGAAATTATATTAAAAGTATTAAGGATTTAGCAATCAACTTAATTGTTTACGGTACGCGAATTTGAATTAAGATAGGCGCGTTATCTGCCATACAGAAACCAATATTACGTAAACAACATACTTGTATTTTTAATAAGCCTTGCGTGATATCTAGCGCGTGATGTAAAACTAATTGCTTATATCATTGTTTCGTTGCCAATGCCAACTATTTCCAGTATAGTAAAGGAAACCATACTACGTCCTATGTCCTTATAAACTTTTGGCTAGAATTTATAAATTATTAGTTTATTTCATGTCATGATATTCTTTGTGTTTCAGGATATTGGCTACATGAATAATGTGATGGACGAGTACAGAAGACATGTTAACCCTCGGCTGAGCACCGAAGTCAACGCCCCGCCAACCCAGGACATGTTCCAGCGGTACCAATTGTGGAAACGAAACGCTAACATCATCAATACGCTTCTAGGATTCCCCAGGCGGATGTTACTCGCAGGCCGTTAATATCAAACATACAAAGAAACAACATGAATGTGAATAAACATGGATTTAAATAAGAAACATTTTAAATTTAAATATATATTTTATTTTAATTCTAAAACCAGGTTCAGTTATTTATCATTAATTCATAAAATAGATATTTACACTTGCGATTAACCAGTTACAAAAACCATACATACAAAAAGTAAGATATTTCAAAAATATAGTTTGTGGACTGTTTCTATACTCATTACAAAGTGTTGTTTAGAATGACCATTTTAAGTAAATTATTGTTTCCATCTGGATGTGTACGGCCGCATCTGCGACTGACATAATGCATCATTATACATTTTAATTTAATACAGCCAATTATTGCCGTAATACGTTGTGCATTTTTATTGGTTTTTAAAGACACGTAGGTAGGCAATAAGTACAAATAAATAATACACCCTTACTTCGATATTTCAACTTAGGTTTTCTTTTTTAGTCTTATACCTATACAGAGTTGGCCTCAAATAGTATATTATGGTTATGTATAAGTTTTTTATGGATTTTTTCTATGTTATAATCACCGTAATGATGTAATAATATAGCACGGCTATTTTTACACGACGATTCATTGGACATTAACTTTTTAAGCTATTGATGCTGTCAACATGTGAACTTCTGTCGATCGAAGTGCTTATAGTAGGGGAGCCCATGATCCTAAATGTAGATTTACTCAAGTGTCGCGGAAACCTATTAGATTTGGTAGATTAGATGATAGGAAGAATAAATGGTCCTATGTTTCCACTTTCAGCGGTGGGGAAAACTTCTATAGACTTTCAAAATTGTAAAAAAAAAACAATTGTAAAAAACACTGGTAATATTATGACAACTTGAAAAAAAAATTTTTTGTTAATTTTTAATGGTGTCATGGCGTCGGAAAGCAGCGTGAGGAAGGTGTGAGAGAGTCAGAGATAGGGTTAAAGTGAAAGGAATAGACGTGGAGCGGGGAATACTTTATCCTCGCTGCGCGCTCTGATCTTAATTGATGATTTTTATTACTTTCGGCTTGCGGAAATCATCAGAATGGTTTTGTTATCCTGGTATTATTACCTTTAAAATACAAAAAAGACAACCATGCTCGAGTAAGTCAAGAAATCTTTTTTTTGCAACTTTGTTACCCTCCTTAGGTTACGCTCAACTCGTCAGATTAGCAAAATTGACACTTTTTAGCTAGTAATTAATAGGGGGGCTATTTTAATCTGACGCGTTCGAGTATTTCGGTAAATCGAATTTTTTTAATAATCTGATGGGTTCCCATGAGCGTGTCCCCCTATATTAAGGGCTCATACTGGCTGGAGGTACTTATCAATATGTATCTTTTGGGCTTCCCTACTATTATTTGCTGTTAGATTTCTTAGTTACAGTTACTCTGCTTCGAAATACACAGTAAATTTTACACTATGAAAACTATACAAGTCCGTACACAATCACGTCACGACTAAATAACATGGCAGTATTATATTCCTTTCTCTTTACAGTAGATTTGCACCATTAAATTTGGGAGTATACAAAATTAAAATTTACCACTATTTACAGCATTACTATTATTAAAATAAATTGAAAACATCGATTTCACATTCCTAAAAATTCAGATTCCATCAACAATCTAAAATACATGAGATCCGCAGGAAGTCACAATTCAATCGAAATGAAAAATTAAAGGAAATGCTTAACCAATTTATTTGATTTTTAGAAAAATAAGTATTTATAATAAGCTTACGGTTAATTCGAATCGATAACTAGAACTTGAGTGAGAATCCCGGCGCGACGTTGACGGAGCGCGGTTGCACGTGAAAGCCGAAGGACTCGATGGAGTCTCCGCGCGCGTACTGTGCGTACGCGGCGCCGCCGGCGGGCGGGCGCGGGCTGTGCGTCGTGCGCCGGTTGCCCTCCGACTTGGCGGGCCACGTGGGGAACATCGCGGGGTCTATCGCCACCGGCTGCTCCTGGGAACAACATTGTATTGATTAAATTGAATGTCCGTTCTAAAACATCTGTGTGAATGATTAAACAGAGCTCTACTGATCATCATTAATTATTGTTAGTGCAATAATAAATAAATAACGCTTCACACCCATAGCCCCACACTAGGATTCCCTGTGTCGTGGGTGCCATGGACAACACACAAAGACAACAGACAAATGCCCAGAACAAGAACAGAAATTCAAACTCATCATTTAAATTTCCCCCTCGCTGGGAATCGAACCCAGGACCACTGGCGCGGCGATCCGGCATGGTAGCTAACAATTGCGCCACACGGGTCGTCAAATAATGGCATAATAATATGAAATTTTTGGCTTCGAAGACCGAGTACAGAGTCCTTTATATTGACTCATAATTATATTATAACTTTACCTTAAAGGATCATAAATAGTACTCAACTCACTTTGAAATAGGCATGATCGAGGGCAACGTCGGCGGTGAGTCGTCTGTCTGGGTTGTATGTGAGGAATCCTTGCAGCAAGGAGAGCCCCGCCTCGGACAGCAAGTCTGATCCTATCCTTTGTCGAAGCCCACCGGGCGGGTGTTCGGCGAACGTCATTTTCTGAACAGCCGGCAGCTCATTATAGCCTGGCCACAATGATTCCGATGGAGTTCCCAAATCCTACAAAAAAAAAACAATTGAATTAAAATAATAAGGAAAACTGGTGCGTGCCGGACCACGCGCTGTTTAGTGTTGCGTTGTTGAAATATAAAAACTAACTTCCTTTCAAATTCATCATAAACAGATATTACTGAGGTAAATTATTTCACAAGTCAGCATCAACTTGGTGGAGTATATAAGGGGCCTTCTTAAGAGTGTCTTCGCGTGCTGTTCAGTAGGCCATTAATCAGTTGAAGCCAAAAATATTAACTAAACCTCGGCATAGCAGAGTGAAGCAATTTCATTAAGGTAATTTCTCAATAAAATATAAATTAACATATAAAACCTGACCTTAAATATTCGATTCAACTGATCCACTTCAGATTTCCCAGGAAACAGTGGATTCATAGTGATGAACTCAGCGAAGATGCAGCCGACGCTCCACATATCGATGGGCGTGGAGTACTCCTTGCAGCACAGCAACAGCTCGGGCGCGCGGTACCACAGGGTCACCACTATTGGCGTGTACTGACGGAGCGGCGAGCCGTACTCTCTGGCTAAACCGAAGTCTCCCACCTGTGAACAAAAATCGATATTGTTTTGTATTTTTTTTCTTGTGCTCTTATGTATATTATTGTATGGTATACAAACAATAAAGTGTTAAATAAATAAATAAATATTTTTTATATTATACTTTATAAAAGCGAGTGCCAAAATTAATAAAGCAAACAAACATTTATTACTAATATGAACAGATTTTAGTAACAAAAAAATTTAGTAAACTTTAATTTAATATTTATAATAAAAAAAGTAATAGGTTTATATTTACCTTTAAAATCCCCTTATGCGACAGTAGTAAGTTGCTAGTTTTTAAGTCCCTGTGCAATATCCAATTGTCGTGAAGGTGATGTACCGCTTTCAGTAACTGTGTCATCAAACACTTCACTTCTCCTGTAAAAGATTAAAGTTATTGATTTGTCACAGAAAACCAATAAATATTCGCTATATTTGCCTATTGCATGTGTTAAAAAAGTATACTAATATAAACTACTTAATGGTGTTGAACTTTGTAGTAACAAAGTTACATATTAATTTATCAGTGAATTAACTTGATTACTTAAACCTTAGACATCTCTGCAAAGAAATAATTAATGGCTAGATAAAAATGGCAGTGTTACAAAAATAAAAGGGACCTTAATTCGGCCATCATACATGATACTTGGTGCAATTCAAGTTTTCACCACTCCATAATGTCAGCCTGTCAGTGTTGTCCTGTGTGCTCCAGAAACAAAGTATCGGCTATTACCTGGAAGGAACACCTGTTTCTTTCCCCTCATGGTCTCCATGAGGCTCTTGAGGTCATGCTCGACGTAGTCCATGACGATGAATATCTTGTCCATGCTCGAGCCGACGACGATCTCCCTCACCGTCACAATGTTCGGGTGTTGGCCCTGCAACAAACAATTACATCGTGCGACCCTGTAATACAAAGACAGAGTCCCCCGACAGGGCTATCATATTCCGGTTTCCATTCATCCTATACATCATCAGACATTTGGGATCATATCTCGCTATTATAGCAGGTTATACTACAATAATACTTGGTAGCTACTATGCGCTATAATATACATTTATAATACTTCAATGCTTAAAGTACTAACTTACATACTAAGTGTCACTAACAAGACAAGTCCACGCGTACTGATTAGTCCTGTATGGTACTTCGTAAGAGTTGTCGCAGGTATTTCGATACATAATCTGATTATCATGATGTTGTGGTAAATTAGAAAACGTTAACCATAAATCTGTACTCCCGAAACATATACTCAATACTCTTATCTATAATATATTGTAGTAAAATAAGCAGAAAAGAGAAACGAAAGACGAACTAATAACAATTGAAGGCTTTATTTAGTTGATTAGAGTACTTTAAAAATGTGCCCCCATTATATATTTTTGTTACAACATGACAATGGAAATATTTATTTTAGATATATTATATAAATAGGTCATTACATTAGAACATAAATAATAATAATAGGAAGTACAAAAGGCGGTCTTATCGCTATCAGTATAGAGCGATCTCTTCTAGACAACCTTACAATAAATAAGAAATATTTATTTAATATAAAATATGTCCTAATTATTACCACTTACACATTGTAACAATGATATGACATGCAGTTAATTTTAAAAGTAGACGATTTCTACACGATTATACGACTTATTTGCAACACAAATACTTTCTGGGATGGGAATTCCAGAAATAGGAGAAAGTGATATAAATTAATAAAGATACTCTAGTAATATTCCTCAGTTTTTTATAACTTTTAAACCATTTCCACCACACACCATAACCACACACTAACTACTGCACTAAAGAGCGTGTACATATTTTTAAAACTACAGTGAACCCCCGGTAATCCGACAAACATTTTGCAGGGCAGTGTCGGACTATCGAATTTGTCGGATTATAGAGTACTGCCTTAAAACCCCCTATAGTCCGGAACTTTTTACAAAAGAGTACCTTGTAATCCGACAAATTAAAGATCCAATGATAAAATTCTGTATGTTATACCTAATTATAATGTAGGTACTCTGAAGTACAAATCATACTTCATTATGCATGTCAACAACAATGAACAGTAAACAATGAAAACACGCTAGACTGCACCGCTATCTTCATCACATGTAGTCAAATTCAGATGAAGCAATCAGAATCAAAACAACACCCTACGCGTAAAGCACAATAGTGGTGGTGCGTACAAGTTATAACTTGTTCAATTATGCATTAGCGAAGATTGTCAAAAAAATGTTCAATAATAAATAATAGACCATGTCGGATTACAGGGGGTGCCGGATTAGACAGGGGCCGGATTACCGGGGGTCCACTGTATCAGCTTGTTTAAAGTAATTCTTTAATTCATTACCTTCATTACATTACTAGATTACCGTTGCTCATCCTACATTGTTCTACAACATCAGCTACAGGCCTTAATGCTTAAATTTTTAAAAACCTTATTTACTGTTTTCTCAAGACATACTTTTACTTTACATTTTAGCAATATTTCAGTTTAACAATAAAAAATATCCAGAATCAGAGTTAGCAAAACAATATTTTTACATGCTACAATTACAACAATTCATCATAAATGTAATATTTTGCAAATACCAAATTGCGAAATATTATATCAACTAGGGTAAGTAGTACACAGATTGGCCCTTTAAGGTTGTCTTTGTTAAGATCGTCTTTGACAATTTCTTGTTACAAAATAAGGTTCTTAATCTTGAAACATTTTATGTTGTTCCTTGGGAAGCTGGCAATTTAAATTGATTGTAACTATAATCATATTTTGTTTCATAAACAACTTTAATGCGATAAACATAAAGAAGGACTCAAAAGTACAATAATTAATTGACCCTTGATGTATAAAGAGTGATATTTTTATGTTATGTTGAATGTTTTCCCACCAATTATGACATATTAACCAAATCACTAGGTTTATGAGAATAGGAATCACACAATTTAAATAAAAAGAAAACTATTAAATATTATTACAAAATGATTCTTACGAATTAGTAACATTATCTCATGAGTTTTACTAACTGATAATTTAAAAAACTGCCAATTACGTTTGAGAGTATGTATTATTAACACAGAAAAATTTTTTTTTCCTCGTAAACCAATACTATTTTTAATAAATGAATTTTAAATCAAAGGGCCAATTAATTGGAGGAGCGCCAACATTACTACTACTTACCGTATATAAAATATAATATAATAAATTAAATATTGTACGAGTTCAAGTTATAACACAAAAATACTTTTATATGAAAGAAAAGGTAAGGAAACACAACAGATAACGACCGTTAAAAATGTTATTAAAAGAATCCAACAACAACAAGAACGCAACAACTTGTATATGCGAATTATAATACAAATGTTTGAAAGAATCTAAATCAAACTAATTTTTAGGAATAACGTTTGTGCGAAAGTTTATTTTTCGATATAACGTTACTTCGAAACATGAATAACTTTTATTACCATATTTATTTACCATACACACAAACGTTTCTCGACATAGTATTTATATATTACGATATAACTTAAAATACACTATTGTTTGTACATATTGTTCTTATAATTAAATTACTTACAAATCAATAAATAATATGGGTTTATTGTTTCAAACTCAAGTCTCTTTACTTATATAAAAAATACGACATTATTTACCTGCTTAAAAAATGTAGAAACAGGCGAAAGCTCAAATAAAGCATAATCTGTGTCCCAGTATGCAATAGTATATGTGAGGTGCATTGGATTTAGATTGGTATTGATAGTAACAATACATTTTATTCATACAATACATATAACGTACTAGCAAGTAGTCCGGAACTTACACTACAATAGTGTGGATTGTTGAAGGTAGGTATGGCGGACCCTAGACCGCTAATTGTTTTTTCTGTTATTAGTAAAGTAGCACATAGTAGCAAAACCATGCATTATTGTAAATATATGATTGACCCTCTATAATAATTGTGTGAGATATTAATTACCATTTATTACTATAACATGGGATGTTGCAGATAAATAATGTATAGAATAAACTCCACACTTAAAAAAATATTGTTACAATATTATCACAATTATCCAATATTTTATTGGCTAAACAGAATAATGTGATTCTTGACATTATCTTGTAGGTATCTTCTTTAATCCATATCATAGCCAAGTAACTTTTTCTATAATTTACTCATTTATTTTACTCTTATTGATACGAACATTTGTATTGAGATGGGGATACAATATCACTCGTAAATCGTACTAAATATACATACTTATATTACAACAGTACGTACTTTACATTTTTTATCATTATCAAAAAAATACTAAAACTGGAAAACAATAGTTTTTGTTGTTTTGATGTAAAGTTATGCTTGTATACACAAGCATGCTATACAGCATACATCATGCTATACATCCATGTTATACAGCATGGACACAACGATTACAATAATTATATATGATAGAAAATTTTTGTGAGACTAAACCACTGCAGCAACTATTTCTGCCAAAGCGGTTCCCAACAAAGCGGAGACAAGAGATATAAGATGTACGCAGATATAGCTAGCTAGAGCGAAACAGATTGTACGGTCACCTGCAGAGAAAAGTAACCCATCTGTTTATTAAACTGTTCAAACAGATGGGTTACTTTTCTCTGCAGGTGACTGTACATTTGTTTGCTCTTTCGCTAGGAGCCACGTCGGTAGCGGCAAAGAAAACTGCTCGTCTCCGCTTCGCACACTTCTATCAATTCTACGCACCGCTTTGCTAATTTCCGCCGAATAGTTACCGCCGCAGCTAAACAGAGATGTGAAATAACGTTATCTAATTCCCGCCTTTCACTGCGAGCGGAGCGGACTCCGTACGAACTCCATTCGACTTGCAACAGTAAATTTAATAGAAGTGCTTCCACCACCAACGAGTAGCGGAACGGACTAAACGACTACAAAGAGTTATAAGAGTTATAATACAGGTTGGTATATTGTAGTTGGAAGGCAAACAATAATTTTCAGTTCAACTCTTTCTCAGTGGAAGGTCGAAACTCTTTTACTTAGTTCCGCCCGGCTATTTCCAGCTCATTACCCTTTCGCAGTGGTAGGCGGGCATTAATCTAGGGGTTAATGCCAATACTGAGACAAACTTTTAGTAAGTTTTTGTTCTAACGTTATCAGGTTATTTGAATTAATTTTATTTCAAAAAATAATTCTTTGTATCTTCGAAACTTTCGTTATTCGAATTAAAATTATTCCAGGATAATTATCATTATCCTACACTACGCTTAATTGGATCTGATCACGCGGATAGATAGTTCAATTTTTTATAACAAGCATCAACGACTTAGATGTAGAACGCTTTGTTCTACATGTGATACCGAATCGCTTGAAATCAAAATAGGAAAGGTGGCACGTTCTGGGTGTAGTAACTCATACCTATATTCTAAACTGTACAGGAATATTCTTTTTATACAATTAAATTGTATTCACATGACTTGCGCAGACGAGATACTATTGTGAACAAATAAAGGACCTTTAAACTTCGAAAATTGTCTCTCGTCTGCGCAGGCCATTATATGTATTATATATATATGTGACACAAAAAACCGTGGTACATAAAGAAAGTCCCAAAAAGCACGCAAAATTTGAACTTGTTGCCACTTGAGCGGTAAAGTGTTGCCAACAAAAAGGAAAAAAACTGTTTGACAGCTTCAGCAGAGAGTTCAGGGTTAAGGAAACATTTAAAACGACTATTTTCTTTGTTCCACAATATTTCAAAAATAATGAAAGTTTAGTAGTGGCCACGGTTTGCAAATTCTAAACAAAAAGTGGCCGGAATATTGTTTGGACCATACGACAAAATTATGCTACCATATTCCAAATATTTTATTACAATATTTAAAAAAAGTTTTTTTCTTATGAATTCAAATCTTGCTTAAATTTTGGGACATCCTTTATAACTGCCTATATTTTGAATCATTTTATCTTTGTTCTACAGATAGGCCGATGGTATTAATTGGTTCTACATATTTACTACGAAATCCATTTACTTTGAAGGTATAATTTTTTATTTCAGTAAAAGCATATTGTGAGTTAACCTTTTCCTATGGTTACTTGGGCAAAAACGTAGCGTTTGAATAATACGAAGAAAATTTTGATTATATTCGAGTTTTAACGAGACTTATCGATATCTAAGTAATAACTCAAACGACCCAACTCAAGAGTCACTAACGGTTAGTTTAATCGTTCCTTAGTATAGAATCACCATACAAATTCTATACTAAGGAGGGATTTAAGTGGTTACTTAAGCGTTTAGTGACTCTAGGAGTTGGGCGTTAATCGTTAAGGTTTTCAATTTTATTGAGAAATGCGATCAATACATTTAAAATGTAATTACAAGTATTTTTGATTGGACGTGTAGGATTGTAGCTAACCCAACAAACACATTTTTCAATCATGTCAAAACTAGCAATTAATGTACGGATATAAAGAGATATAATGTAGCAAAAACAACTGATATATAAATGTTTATCTCAAAGAGAATTCTTATGAGAAAGGCAGAGCCACGTGAAATATTATGTATGTATGTACCAAAATTGAAGGCATAGTTAAAAATGCCAATGCAAAGTTTACATATGGCACAATATAAATCTAATATTAAATGACTTTCGTCGATTTAACTATACCTGGAATCTGGATTTACGTTTTTCACTTTTATAAACCTTCTCGTCAACTTTGATAGAACATAGCATACTGATGGCTTAAATTACCTTCTATAATTATGGTAATTATTTTATTATCAATGAGAGAATGAAATACATATTTTTACACAACAATTATTGTTCTACGCTACATCTCTTTATTCTCATACATAAGACTAGCGACCATGTTCGGTAAATGTAATTGATTTTAAAGGCCTCTTTAATAAAAGCCCGGCGCATGATGCGAGGCGCAGTGAGTAGTGGCTAGCGCCTCTCGTGTCTGTAGTATATGTATGTATAGCGGAACTCACGACACATACCTTTCAATCAAATCAAATAAGTGAGAATCAGCCTGCAAATATTATGGAAGCTTCATACACATTATCGTAA
The DNA here is from genome assembly GCA_963932265.1 of Thymelicus lineola. Lineage (NCBI taxonomy): Eukaryota > Metazoa > Arthropoda > Insecta > Lepidoptera > Hesperiidae > Thymelicus > Thymelicus lineola. The sequence continues at coordinate 10,341,994 of OZ010686.1, forward strand.
CAATTTGATACATCGTCGTTGGAAGTCCAACTAGTGAGAGTAGCCCGTAGGCGCCCCGCATCACACGTCGTGTCTCTTTAATGATACCTTGAGTTATCATTCACTTATCACTTGATTAAATTCCTTACGAAAAACGTCAAAAAGTCGAAAAAATCTGTGTAAAAATGAGACCACGTAACCTGAAAGCGATAAGTGAATGACGTTTGCAATGGTTGTAGCTTACGTCGGTCACGCCTGAAACAAAAAAGCGTCCTAAAATCAATAACAACATAATTCCTCGTTTCCGATCAATATAATTAAAGCTTTAATTTTTGTGTTTAAAACCTACATGATATGGGTTTTAAAATGTATAATTCCTAATTTACTCACAATGTGTAAGGAATAATATTGTAAATTCTATGCCACAGCTTAACTAAATCACATTTATCAATTATATAAAATATGATCTCAAAAACCTAATTTACTAATAACATTAAAAAGTTCAATGAAAAATAAATGTATAATCACAAGAATTTCAACTTACTAAATATTCAGCAGAAAAAAAAAATGTTTTGTGTCCAAGACATTCGTGAACTTTGATTTTCCATATTATGCTTTTTCAAGCCGACCAAAATTAGTTACAATGAAGAAGATGTTGTCGCAAAAAAGCACACTAGTGCCGAAATTAACGAACTAGACTTCAAAATTAACATAAATTCAAAGGACACGTAAGGCCATGACCTCATATCTGTCCTCCGAATTATATGGCCTACCATAGGTCTTTCCATAGCGCGTGTGACTGAGCTTTCGAATGAGACCAACAGAGAAAGTCAATCATCCTTCAATACGTAAGTAAACAATGGCCACACACTATGCTCGAACACTTTTTGATTTCAGGCAATACAGAATTTTGAATGAGAAGAATGGAAGAATGGGAAAATCAACCCATTAATGGCCCACTACTGGGCACGGGTCTCTCCTCTAGAGGCCTATAGCATACTCCACCACGCTGCTCCAGTGCGGATTGGTGGACATGTTAAGCAACGACGTTCGCGGTCAGTTTGTGACTTTCACAATGTTTAATTTTTGAGTTTATCCTCGCAAAAGATAGAGATTTCGCTATCGCTATATAGGTTATTAATTTCGGACGTTACTTGATATTTGCTTTTGTCTGAAGTATATATGTCACCGGAATATAATAAGAACCGTAAGTTTATAAATTTCCTAGGAAATTTATAAACTTTCGTAGGATTCTAAACGAGACATAAATTGTATTATTTTACGGCCACATTTTCGGAAATTGATAAACTTACCGAGCTCACTCGTAAAATAATAAGTGACCAATAACCAAACGCCATATGCGCTCTGATTGGTTGAATAAGTTACGTGCTCCTTCGCCTTTGTTGATGAAGTGAAATTTACCACAGAGCTACGAAAGTTTTAAGTGGTCATGACCAAAACTTTGACATGATTGCACACGAAATCGAAGTTGGCGAATCAGATTCTTTCGATTTCAGTTGTTTTTCCATGGTGAGGGGCTTCGCCATAGATGTCGACGGAACCCCGCTTTGCGGGGTTCCTATTTTTTCTTAAATAAAATCAGACAACCATAACCTAACCTATCCTTCTTTTGATTTGAGTTCAGTTGTTTTTTCATGGCGAGGTGCTTCGCCTTAATAGCATATTATGAAAAAAGTAAACTTGTATTATAGGTACCTAAATAGATTTAAAGTAAAAATACTGTTAGGTAGGTAATCGAAACTGATAGATTTAGTTTATAGTTTGGCAAGTCTGATTGTACCTAAGTCTATGGACACAAGCATTGCCACTGTCAACATCGCCCAATCAGAGAGCAGTGTGTTATTTTCCGTATTTTAAAGAAGCGTAAAATTAAAAGCTCTTCTGTGATTGGTCGAGCCGTTTAGAATCTTACTAATGGGCAATCCGTTAGTTTATAAATTTACCACGAGACGTCGCAGATTGATAAATTTCCGAAAATGTGGCCGTAAAATAATACAATTTATGTCTCGTTTAGAATCCTACGAAAGTTTATAAATTTCCTAGGAAATTTATAAACTTACGGTTCTTATTATATTCCGGTGACATATATACACTTTATTTGACGGATTGTAGAGATTTAGTGAAATCAGAATAAAATGTTTTAAATACTAAATTCAGCATGTTTGTAGAGCTGTAACTCTTTTCCCGATGAGGACATTTTATGTATCTTTGTATAAACACAGTAATATTTAAGTTGTGGTAGTGGCACAGAATACATAATAGTACCTGTTGGTACAGAAAAGTCACTCCGCAAAATCATTTAACGACTCTTACTCCATTTAAATCAGAGGTTCCCAGACTTTTTTCTCATAGATCACTTTAAAAATTTAGCTGATTCCGGTGGACCCCCTGCAGCTACATTTTCTAATATATTCCCAAAACTCGACAAAAAATGTGACAAAAAACCACGAATTGATAGTTTTCGAAAAAAAAGTGAGAATTGATTGGTTAATTTATTAATTGATTGTGCTATGAGTGGATGTCAAAAAAGAAAAGTTGACCAATCAAAAAAGTGATTCCATCCAATTTCACTTTTTTGACATCTACTGTGAGTAGCACAAGGAATAAATCAATAGGCTTGTTTCCACTAAGAATAAATCGAATGGCTTAGAGTTTCTAATGATTAACCATGATAATTAGTAAACAAAAATGCAGCTTTTCTATTAAAATAATAAAAGATTAATAATATTTTTGGAAAATAAAATCGACAAATTGAGGCGTTTAATCACGTGACATTAAACATCAATCAGTGAAGCGCATGGAAGCGTGACGTCACACCTCGCGAAACACTACGTTGTAGCTGTCATTTTCGTATAAAATGAACAGGTTATTTGGAGTTTTCAGCAATTCTCGTTAAATTAATACAGTTCGTTTTTAGTTTAATCTTGAAAGACAGATATAATTTGCTATGGAATCAGGATTTAACAAAGCAAACAGCAGTAATTTGCCCAAAATTGACGCCGTTATGCTTGGCAATTTTTTTGCAATAAACACCGACTTTTGTTCATCGGAATTCCGCAATGTTAAAACTTCTGTGTAAGTATAATGTGAAGAACTTCTTTGGTATACAACCTGGTTTCATGCGCACTCGAGAAACTTTACCCATAATATGATACTCTGTATAATTAATCATATCGTTTGGCAACTAAAAAAATAAGAAGAGTATGAATTATTACATTTTATAAAACGAAAATAATATTTTAACCCAAATAAATCATAAAACCCTACTCAAGTCATAACATTTTATAGGTTATGTGTGGTATATTATGGTAGATTTTGCAAAATTCATTTCTTTTACTATACATTTATAAATAGATACATCAAGTTGTGTTTATTACTTACATCAAAATGATCTTCACAGAAATAAATTGTGGAATCAGTTGATAAAGTAAGAGCATCTTGCCTCCTTGCCATATTTAACCACTTTCTACGTATTTGTTTATTGTTTGGAACGTATATGAATAATTTGTTTGGCGTTTTTATCGTTGTACTTTTACATTGGGGCACTATACAGTATTTATAATACGAGGAATTCATTATTTATTAAAAAACACAATTGACTGTCATACACAAACACGGCTGTTTCGCGAGGTGTGACGTCATTCAAAACGCCATGACAGTCTTGGCCTTTTTCGCGGTCAATTTCAAGTTCATTTCTAAAAACTCAAAATACTAATGTAAAAGACTTATTTTTCTTAGAATAATATATTTTTGGGGTGAAATAGATGCTAAGCTATAGTTTTAAACTAATTTCCAAATTTTGTCAACTAGCCTATTCTCACTTATTTCATTTAGAAAAATCCCCATTCGGAGTGATAATAATTACTTTTTAACAAAAAATTTAACCAACGAAAAAAAATCTAATATAAAAAGAATCATCGAAATCGGATCATCCATTACAAAGTTATTGGGATAACAGATAAAATTTGCGTGGGTGAACAATCAATTATGCCCTATTTTCGTACCTTTAGGGGAGGATAAAATTAAAAAAAAAATGGGACCAACTTCAAGATCCCATCCATTAAAAAAAGAATCATCCAAAACGGACCACCCTGTGTCAATTAATAAGTGATCATACATTAAAAATATATTGAATAAGTGAATTTTCCATGTGTGCGTGGAGGGCCAAATCCGAAACTACGAGGAATAGCAAAAATGCTCAAAGGAGTCTCGGGGCCGATTTTGATGAAAATTAAAACATGTAGTTTTAATTTATTTTGTATAGTATGTATTTACATTACATTTTTGGAAAATCAATATTTCAAGCCACGAATCGAACCGGTTATTTTGAAAAAAAAAAACACCCTGTATTATTACACCGTTCGATAGTATCGTTAACAAGGATCAAATTCTGGGAAGTAATGACATACGAAAAATCAATATTTCAGGCCAGGAATCGAACTCGTTGATTTTGAAAAAAACTCATCCTGTATTATTACACCATTCGATAGTGTTGCTAACAATGAGGACACTCAACGCGGTGGCGGACCACATTGACTTTTCAGCTGTACATTGAATGAGTTCACTAGGGTCGTTCATAGTGTTGCATCAAATTACTCGGTTATATTGTGATTGTGACGATACTATTTAATGGATTTATTAGTTGACATTGAATTATGGTTTTTTTTATTTAGATTTTATTTTGACATTATGAATGAAGGATATTATTTTTATATTGGTTCTATTATACTATTTATTATATTATTTTATTGTGATTTCTTTTTAATGGATGTACTTATAGCCTAACATTAAATTATTGTTTATTTTAATTTCTGACATTATGAATGAATTATACTCGTATAATAATTATTTTTTATATTATTATTGACAGTATGTCATACAAATGACATGACAAATTTTTATTAATTCACTATTTAAATGACATTTAAATTAATTACCTAGTGCTTATTATTAGTGAATTTTGTTTATTGATAAATATTTTATTTAAAAGGATTGCTGACTGATTGTACGTTATTTATAATTGTAAAGTACATTTAATATAATCAGGAACACTAACGAATTGGGGATACCTGTGATGTTAGTTTACAGCCTGTGAATTGAATAAATAAAAAATAAATAAAAAAACAAGGATTGAATTTTGGGAAGTAATGATATACAGCAAACTAAAGGAAAGATGCTGCATTTTAAATTCAAAATTTTCCTTAACTTTTCCGTATGTTATTAGTATGCCGTATTTTCTAAAATTAAATGATGCAGTTTTAGTTTTCATCAAAATCGGCACCAAGACTCCTTTGACCATTTTTCGATATTCCTCATAGTTAAAAATTTAGCCATCCACGCACACTTGAAAAATTCATCCTGTATATACGTTTCGAATTGAGAACCTCCTCCTTTTTTTCGTGGGTTAAAAAAAAAAGAAAAATAGTATATTTTATGGAATATGCAAGCAACTTTTTACAAGTAACAGTCGCTGAGCTTCTTAAAATATTATCTACCTACATTGATAGGTGAAGTCAAGCTAACATTTTAGTTCTTTACTATCGAAAGCAGATAAATCGTGGACCCCCTTACGAATTGTGAACCCCCATTATTTGTCACGCCAATGTAAAACCCCGAAGAGTCTCCCGTGGACCCCTGGGGTCCACCTGAATCACTTTGGTAACGAAGGATTTAAATAAATAGCGACTCTTCCGACACAATAAAGTGTAATTCGCACAGCGAATATGACAGAGAATCATAACTTTTATCCTGTCTGACAATGTCAGGGTTGTAATTTTTTTGTGATGACATGTGTGATAAATTACGCGTGTACGACACGGCGTGGCTGCCCTTCTAAAATTGGCCCGACACGTCGAACGAGGCATGTACTTGTAACATCATACCAGGCCTGGGCCTGGCGCACTCCGTACTTAAGCTATGAATTTACAATTACATGCCGAGTTCGACGTGTCGGTTTAATTCAGAAAATTCATAAGCGCTGTCACACATTCCTAATCTATCACACATGACGTCATCACACATGTCACACGTTATTTCGATACGACGCGCTGCGTCGCGCTATACGATATTTACTAAAATAAATGCAAAACCATATTGCATCGCATTCCACCGCCTAAACCATAACAAGAATCCGAATCTCACGTTTTTCACGTCTTTTGTCGTATGTCATTCCAGAGTTGATACGCATACATACATACATAACACCTAAAATATAATAGATAACACTTATTTTATAGACAATGTATAGATAACATTTATTTTATAGACAAACTATCATAATGCCGTACGGCAATCTTGTAAGGTAAAAGTAACTATGCAGACATTGTCAAATAAAGTAGTTTTCTCTTCTACATACTACCAAGTACATAAGTACCTACTTAGCACCGATTTATTTGAAACGTCATTTGTTCATAAAAGTAGCATGGGAATTAGACACATTGCATCGGAGCAAAAGTCACTATTTGTTTAAATGATTTTGCGGAGTGAGTCTTCTGTACAATTATGTCTTCTGTGGCGTTACTTAAAATTACATCAAGACATGAGGAAATAAAAAAAGAATTCACATAAAACTTATGCCAATTTTTATACACAAAGTGGCGACCATAGGCTACGACGAAAATGTATGTAGGAACATTTCACGTAATATAAGCACGAGAGAAAAAAAAGAAAATGGGAAGAATGTGAGTGAATTTAAAGAATAATTGTTCGATCAAGTAAAATATAGTGGTCCTAAAGAATCTAATAAAAATGTTTATGATAGGGAACAAGTATTTACTGTCGCTAAATAAATACATACTACAAATACTGTCATTTTAGTATTAGTTTAGCATCGCTATAGGCTGGGTCACGCTTTAACTCTTTACTTTGTCTTACAAGAATCTTGTGACGGAGCAAGATTTATTACATTATGTTAGTGAGTGAGATTTTGTTGTCACCAGTGACTACAATCTGTAGTCACTTCAGGGCATACTGAAAAAGTGGCTAAATACTGATACAAGAATAACGGCATTTGGCCTTTCAACAATCTGAGCCGAACATATATTTTGAGATTGAGGTAACCACTAACCCACTTCAGGTTTTTTGGTATAGTTAGTGGTACCTTGAGCAATCCTGTGTGCTACAGAGCGTAATTAGTACTACAGTGGAAATCTAAAAATTTCGCTAGCGATTAGAAATATAACGATAAAAAATAAATAGCGTGTACAATTGTAGTGTCCACAAGAGAGATTACAATTGACATTATATTACACTGACTCCAAGTAAAATTAAAGGCAAGACAATTAAAGCATGATAAAATCAAATAATCTCGATCATCATATAATCATATATTCTCGATTCAGAGGGAACTTGTTAATTATTAGCACTAATATCAAGTACCTAAAGAATGTTATTTCAATTCGTTTATATCATTAAGAGCAATAAATTTAAGTTCATAATATGGCTAAATTGACTTGACCAAGCGATACCGCGAGGAATGACTCACCACGCGCTTAAGAGGCTAGGCTAAACAATATCTTCTGCACGTGATATCTTTTAGTGGCTATGAATTCTTGTAACGCATGCTAATCCATTTCAGCGGTACGCGCGGTCATGTGTACTTAGTCTTAAATTAAATGCCAAAAGAGGTTTCTTTGCAATGTTATGGCTTACTCAATTTTTGGTATATTTATACATAGTGTGCAAATCTCCAACAATAAAAAATTTCAACAATAAAACGTTTTTGTAGAAGTGCTTATGTTATAAGATAAATTATTACTGAGGTTTGTGCCATGCTATTTATACTAAAGGTTTCCAGTTTATATAATATTTTTTATCAAATCTCATAATTAAATCTACTTATTATAGTTACCTTGAATTCGATGAGGTCAGATGACAGGAGACATCACAGTAACCAGGGTCTTCTTGAGTGTTTCAACAGATTTTCCCTAATATTGTATCACCATCTCAATAACTTTCAATGTTCGTAGTAATTACGGACATACTTTGGAAATTACTTTTCAAGGACTATTGATTTTTTGTTCAAGTGGAAATTATAGGAGAATGTATCCCCTGGAATAAATTCCTTATAAGAATACTTAGGCCCGCGCGAGTATCGAAGTTGTTAACCCTTGCTATTGGGTTACACCTCTTACCACCCTCTTGAGGAAAGAGGTGCCGGGCCTGTAGAAATAAAATAAATGGCATTAATTAAGTGAAATACACACATGAGCCATCGAGTGCTTCAAAGCCCGAGGCCCAAAGAAGCAGTACATTAAAATAACTTTACAATAAACATGATACCTTTACAAAGAGCAGTGATGCATTATGATGGCTCAAGTGAGCTTAGATTAAAGACAAAATGAAGACTGTGAACGTACCTTAAGTAAAGTGTTGATTTCTCTTAGTGAGGTTATAGGAAAGCCTTCCTTCTCCTTTTCCATTTTAAGGCGCTTTAAGGCAACAATTTCTTCTGTTGTTTTATCTCGAGCTCTGTAAACAACTCCATAGGTGCCTTCCTCAATTCTATTGAGACATTGAAATTCCTCAACAGAACGACATCCCTATAAGATAATATTCATTAATACCTTGACCATTGTAAATAAAATGGCACTGTGCCTTTTTTGTTTACAAACTAATACTAAACTTTTTAAAGAATTTAAAAAACAATCATAAACTTACATCCCCTGTCAAGTAGTGACAGTCAAATGAGCTCTAGCCATCATTGAACACATAGTCTAATTTCACACAACATTAGACTGTGCGGTTTTTACAGCTAAATATTTTAAGAATTAATCCAATCACATAATACTTTATACTTAAAGTATAAGACTCACCATATTTGCCAAACCAAACAAATCATTGTGTGAAAACATGCAGTGTGTTGCTATGTGTATGTATACTATTTGGTTTGGCCAAATTAAATTTTAGATCACAGTGAATTAAATATAAATGATTTTTTAATTGCAGGTATGTCAATTAAAAATAATGATATCAAAAAGACTGACTTTCTGTTTAGTAAAGTACAAAAATAAATAGGAATAATTCTTACCTGTAAGGCTGGGAAGTATGGTGGTAATGCATTTATGGCTTCCTCCCTCAATCTTGATTGTTCATCATCTTCATTGGTCTTTTCTTCTTCCGTTAATTTTCCATTTTCGCCGGGTGGAGGAGGCGAGAACGAGTGAGATCTACTTCTGCTCTTAGACCTAGAGAGTGATCTGAAAATTGTTAAGACAAATTAAGATAGCTCTATAAGATATACTTTAGTTTAATGGCAAAATCGCGATGGAGATCGTTACGTACGAACCACGTGGCAGTGCACAAGAATTGATTTTGAATCTGCTGCAGCGAAATGGTTTGCCTCTGTACAAAGACCACACTGTCTTCTTTTGGACTGGCAATTTTTACCTTAGGTGTTACAATGTCCATGATGGACAATTGCCCATTAATTGCTTGTTTGTCACACTTACAAAAATAATTCTATTAACAATGGATAGTAGACTGATAAACACATTGGCAAATTATTGGTATTAACTTAATGAATAAATGAATAGTAATTACCTTCTTGAATCACTGGATAATGGGCTTTTATTCTCTAATTTTGGTGTAGGCGACTTTGACTTTGAATTAGCCCTTGAGACAACTTTTTCAGGCTCTTTCCTTTCTTTCACAGGTGATTTCTCTACTTCTCCATTGTCTTCATCTGTCTTGGATTCAGCCTCAGAGTCTGAATCAGTTGAGCTCTCCTCATCTGATTCTGTGTTTGTATGTTCACCTTAAATAACAAATTAATAATGAAATATGGTAATAATTTAGCACGACAATTATGGAATATAACTAGAAATAATTTTTATTTCTGATATTTTTAAAAATACACACCTTCTTCAGGTTCAGATTTGGGTGATTCACTTTTCATATCAACATCACTAGCATCTGAGACAGTAACAACAGATTCCCCATAATTTGGAGAATGATTGCTTTTGTTCTTCTTGCTGGCCGTTTCATCTGGTGTGACAGACCTCTTCTTGCCGCGACGTCGACGCTCGTCCCGTCTGGCTTCTAGTTCACCTTTCGACTCCGTTTTTCTTTTCACCATTTCTCGTTCTAAAATAAATAAATAATTATATGCTTTGGTAATACAAGGAATAAAATTGTATATCTGTGGTGCATAGATATCTTCCCATCACAAGTGTAATCCTTGTGGGTTACCCTGCTAAAAAACAAACAAGACTGTGACACAAGGTCCCTCTTGATGAATGCAAAAAGTTTCATCTTGTCTGAATATAGTAATATAAGTATATAAAATAAATAATCTACTCACCAGCCTCAAGCAAGCGTTTCCTTCTCTCTTGTTGAGTCTTATCTAAAGTAGAGTGTCGCTCCAGTTTACTCTCCTTTTCACTATAGTCATGATGTTTCTTGGTGTCCTGAGCCAACTCTTTTGATATCCGTTTACTTAATAACCTACTTCTTAAATCTTCTAATTCTTTGTCACCTGAAGTCTTATCTCTATTTTCTTTTTCACTATTATGATTTGTGTGGTTTGTTCTACCCTCATCAGCTAATAACCGGAGCCTTGATTCAATTCTATCTGGCTCCAGGCGTTTCCTCTCTGTGTCTGAATATTTGTATTGTCTGTCCCGACTGACATAAGCCTCACGTTCCCTCTGAGTTTCCTTGTCTTTATATGTTTCTTTTTCTCTATAAACATCCCTCGACCGTGCAGCCTCTCTAAATGAAGTATTCTCCCTGTACATTTCCCTTTCTCTGTAATGCTCTCTTTCTCTGTATGGATTTTCCCTGTAAACATCCTTATCTCTGACTTCCCTTTCTCTATATGCTTCTTTCTCTCTTATCTCCTTTTCACGATACGCCTCCTTTTCTCGGTAGTACTGCTTCTCCCTATAATATTCTTTGGACATTTCTTCTCTCTCCAAAGGTTTGGTTAAATCTCTTTTTGATTTTTCAGATTTTTCACGCTCCCTAAAGAAACATTTATTTTGATTTATTACTATTTATTTTATGACTAAGTTTAAATTAAACAAGAAACAGGATTGCAGTGGGTTTGGGATCCTAAAACTTAATAAATTTAAGGAAAAATATTACAATTTCAAATTTGATCTAAAATATATATTTGCCTAATAATGGCCAATTATGCAAACGTTTTGCAAATTATGAGCTTAGTTTTAATGCCCACTGTACACTTGAGAAGCTACAAATACTACAATAACTAAGAAAAGAAAGCATCCAATAACAAATATTGCTCTATGAGATTAACAATAATCATAATTAATGAAATAAATATTATTTATTTGCCATTATTAATGGCAACGGAAAACTTATGTATCTCTACTCAATTTGATTGTGTGGAAAGCCTACCGAAATCCAAAGTTTTGATTCTACGTTTTAGGTTAGCACTATCAATTGAAGTATGGAAATGTAATGGGAATATGAATCCATAACATATTAATGCAACATCTTGTATAATCACCTGTACATATTTTTCTTATCCTTTCTGACACTTTCTTTATATCTCTCTTTAGCAGATCGCTTGTGACTTCTTTTGTCCCGATGTGACGTTCGAATCACAGCCTGTGGAGGCTTGATCACTAGAGAGTCATGGGGCTCCCGGTCTTCATCAGACAAGCTAAAATTAAAATAATTGAGGAATAATAATAAGTTATGAGAAAAATGTTTCAAACGAATGATAAAACAAGGAAAATATCGACAAGTCATCGTGGTCGCCACAATGTAACGTGGAGCCTGCTTATTAGGTACAACGAAACCAATAAACATATTAAGCTATACAATATTTTGGTAAATTACGCCAAAAAATATACATTACCTGAAATCCATTTCATCATGAACTGGACTTCGCGCTATTTCTCCATCTTCACTTTGATCATCTTCGTAATTACTCATGATACAATTAAACTTTCCAAAAATAGCTTGGACAAAACAAAAATATACTGACACTTATAATAAAAATAAAACAGAAAGCTACGGCAATACAAAATTTAACATTAAATTTCTTTTGGCCGTAAAACGCGAAAGAAATCTCAAAATTACAAACATCAATTCATCAAGTCAGAACGCCATCTTGATAAAAAGGGCAAAAGCACAGCACAATGCATGGCATGGCATGCATGCAGTGTTGCCAACCCTAATCTAGATTAAAACTGTAAATAAGCTTTCAAAAAGCTGTAGAAAACTGTAAAATTCTGCTTAGAAAACTGTAAATCTACAGCTTTTCTTAAAAACAACATAAAATAGTAAGAAAATTATACTTGTATTCGTAAATCAACTTTAAATCTAAAAAAAATTAAACAATTTCTACTAAAACTGCCTCGTTTTCAATTTGCACATACTCTTTTCTTTCAGTTTCATTTTTATTTTTAAAATCGTACATATTTTTATAAAATGTCTTTAAACTGTCATCGGTAGCATTGAACTCATAATAATTCTTAATTTCTGAATTTGTTTGTAAAGTGTCTTTTATGGTGGTAGTAGACTATTTATTCCTAAGTTTGGGTAAGCAGCGAATAAAATAGAAGGCACTAGTATTATAAAGAAAAAACTGTAGATTTGCAGGTCTAAACTAAAAACTGTGAAGATATCGAAAAAACTGTAGATCTACAGTTAAAACTGTAGAGTTGGCAACACTGCATGCATGCATGTTCCCAACCAACCAACGCCGTTTTTTAATTGTCTATGGTTAGCATTTATTAGGGCGCGATCACTTTGTGGCAGCGCGGCGGTCGTTTTCGCGATCGCGATCACGATTGCATGCAAATAGTAATATTATATTCCGAATCCGAATCCGTGTCTGATGGATGATCCATGTCTATGCTAGATTCCGCACTCCACGGAACACAGACAAAGTTACTCTATGGAACACAGACAACTGTCATGCTAAGTGCTAGTTTTATAATCATCCCACGATAAATGCGAGTTGGCTACAATCATGGATATATTACTCACATCCATGGCTACAATTTGTATGGGACCGAAGCTTTTCTTTTCTCTGATTTGGTCCCATACTTTAGCCAATAGCATTTACGCTGCGAGCCCGTTATGTCACGTAAAACTCGCACCTGTGTTCCGTGCCGCACAGCTGTCTGTCTGTGTACATTAGACTATATTGTGTATCTGTGGTTATATTAAAATATCTGTATATGTCGAAACTGACATATTATTATTACTTAAAATGATAGTGACAATGACAACTGAAAATTGACATTTGATGAAATAATTCTGTATTTGTAATTTTGTATTTACTTTTTATCAAAAATAAAACTGCATAATTATAGTACCTTCAGTAAAATAACTACAAATGGGCTCAAGAATAACCATGTACACATTTCATTTAAGATAAAGTAAGATGATGGTAAGCTTTTGTAAAAAATACGAAAAACCAAGATCGTTGTTATTCGTAATTATATTATTAAAGTGATTATTTTAATTAATAGTATTTTAACGAGTATCGTGTATCAGTACGCTAGGTATTGTTCGAGTCGACCCTACTTCATTTTTTTGTAACAAGTATATTGTATTTTTAAAATCTCGGTTTTAATGATTTAAACCTTCAGCACAGAATTAAGGAAGAATCATTGAATATCAGTGTCTCGTGAAAGATCAATATAAACTTTTATTGTTATAGAATGAATTTAAGCAATTATAAACACATCACTTAGTTAATTTTGAAAGAAATTTGATAAATAATATGTAATTTTCAGAACAATAAGATATTGCATACCCTAGCCAGTGCAATAGACAACAAAGAAGAAATTAAAAAACGAGTTGAAAATGGGAAAATAGTTCTGCGGGAGCTGTTGACTTGTGTGGAAAATTGTCAAAATCGCTTTGGTGGTAGGTCTGAATTAGCGACAGAAGACGATATAAGGTAAGCAATGATGTGTTAAAATACATTCAATTTAATTTTGAGAGTATTACCTCAAAGCACACACATAATATACTAGTGCTAATACTCTACTAAAAATGTAATACTAGCTCTCTGCCCAACTGCGCCCCTCTGTGCAATATTTTCCAGTAAAAGTTATGCTATATCCTATTCTAGATCATGGTTTTTCTGTGTGTATAATGTAAATCCATTTGATAGTTTTCATGTAAAAGAGTAACTAACATCACGCATCAAGAGTATCAAAATTCAATAATAATTTTATTTCTATTTTATAGGACCAAGTTTAATTTAAAAAAGCATTAATTTAGTTTAATTTAATTCCATTTCAGAATTGCCCACTTGTGTGAAAAATGGGAAAAGGTGTTAAGTCATGGGATAAAAACTAATTTGTCAAACTCAACTATCCAGAGTCTTGTATCAGCTGGCTTGAACTTTACTTTCAATATCACCAATGTTGGTCAGTAAATAATTATTTGTTTAATAACATGTTAACTGTACAGTAGTAGCAAGATTTAATTTAATACGACTATAGTATTAGAATACAAAAAAAAAACAATAATTAGTTGAATTTAATACTATAAGTAATAATAATAATAAAAGTCCTCAGCGTCTTCCTCTCTCCTCTTTAACCTAATTTGCCGTGCCCTTTAGGGGGTCATGATTGTTAAAGCCATAACTGTATCATGATGAGCAATAAAGAATACAAATATGAATTATTTGAACATTTATAGGCAATTCGCTATGGAGCTACAGTTGTCTTCACCTCACCAAACATGAAAAAGAGAGATTCAAAATCTTATCGAGTATCAACACGCCCCTGGGTTATTTCAGGGCATTATTACGGGCTGCCCTTAATGAACGTTCCTTGGAAAGGTATTGTATATTTTACAAGAAGTAACTTAATTACAAATGGCTTTACAAGTTTTCTTTGCATGTAAATAACAAAACAAATATTGGCACTTATATACTAAAGTAAGTCATTCAGGGCTTATTAAATGGAATTAATTGTTTACTAATGTAATGCAATGCATTGCCACATCCAATCCAAATAAGCTATTCTAACTTTTGAGACAAAATCTGTTATGTTATTAGTACAACACCTACTAATAAAGTTGACACAGAAAAAGATATTGATGTGTGTTGTTGTCCTTGTATATGGCTTATGGAGTGTCTGATTAATAACATTTTAAATACTCTCTACTGAACGCTTGCAATAATTGAGAACTCTTGAATCTTGTTTACAAATTGTGAATTACAATAAAACACCTTGTTAGTATATTGATGTCCTTAATATATCTCAAACAGGTATTTACAAAGCTGGATTAGTCATGGACTTCTCTCTGAATACTATGAGGAGGGTGCTATTGTCAGAAATACAGAAGCAAACCTATTGCCTGGTGTAGCAGCAGGTAAATGTTGTTGTTACTCAATCTATATATGTAAAACACATAAATGTTTGTAGGTATATTTATAGACTTTCAACCATCCAACCGATATGCCCCAAAATGGTTTCAATTCAATGGCAATAATGTAAAGATGATTTGGAACCACTAAAACAATGCGTCAGGCATATTCGGTCCATTCATAAATTAGATTTTTGACTTTTCCCATTAAAAAATTTTCCCGACTTGAAATTTATTTATTTATTGCAAAATAGTAAACATAGCACACGCCGGGTATTCATTACTTATTAAATAAAATATAAGAAAATAAATACAAGTCAATTGTTCAATAAAAACATTGTTTCAGGCTTATCAACTGTTTTGTTCGCCTTATCTATTGACCGAGCAGAGTTGAATGAATCACAACAAGCCAGCCACATTCACAAACCAGAACATGTGATTCCACTGCCTACACCAATTAAACCATCGGGTAATCTGAAACGTAAACCACTGCGGCAGGTCATATCCTTTGATAAGGAGGAACGAAAAAATGACAAAACTTTAAAGAATCCTCCGCCGAAAGATTCACCAGTACCTTCCTGGTACAGCGCTCCATCGACTTGTCTCAATTCCCCCGACCCTAACGTTGTTCTCCAAGCCGTATCAGTGAGTGAACCGACCAGCTCAGATTGCAATAAAAATAGTTTTAGACACTTTTTTCCCGATAGCGTCAGAGGACTGGACAGCCCGATGCAAATTCTTTCCAAACTATCCGAGAGTGCTAAGGAAATATTTTCTAGTTCAAATAGTATAGATACAAATAATGTTGTTAAGGATGACGCATCAGATTTAAGTGTAAATAGATTAAAAATCTATGAAAGTGACAGTGAAGAAATAGCGGGAAGCATTGATGGAAGCAATTCTTGCTTGGAGCTTTGTTTCACAGAAGACGAGAGTGTCCCGGATGAAAAAATGATGAGTTCTGTTCTAGAAAATAGAGAACAGGAATACATGAATTTACAACTTAAGTATAATGAGTTTGAAATGACGAGTAAAGAAAAGATACATAAGCTAGAAAAAGTTGTTTTAGATTTAAGCAAGTATGTCTGTAGAGTTATTTGATTAGTTAATTAATTTTTGCGTAATAACATCTGTATATTCCTAAATGTAAACTCATCAGTCGTTATTTTTCCAGAGAAAATGACAGATTGAAGGATCAATTACGGAATTATATGTCAGCTGTTGAAATGGGTAAAGCTTTAAAAAGTGGTAATGGTGAAGATGGTGAAGAAGAGGAAATAAGTCAATATGAGAAAAAGCTTGTTCAGGTTTGTGATGAAGAAACCTTTAAGTTTTGCTCCTCTGTATTTTTAATGGTATTTCCAGTGCCCTAAACTGTATAATGTACATGTCATAAGCTATCGATTCCATATACTTTCTATGTCGAAACTCCATGTCTACTGTCTGGGTATTATTTTTTCATTCCGGAAAGTTTTGCTGTTGCTCAAAATGTTATCTATATGTTATAGGTAGCTGAAATGCACGCAGAGCTCATGGAATTCAATCAACATTTACAACGACGACTACAAGACTTGGAAAGTACATCGGCTATAGAAATATTAGACTTCCCAGAGTCCAATGTAAAAATTCATATTCCGACTGCTTTTCTTGTAGGAAAGAAAACGAATTCTTATCATGTCTATCAGGTAAGAAATCAGAACATTCACATTCATATTTGGCGACCCTGTAGCCTAGTTGGTAGCGACCCTGCCTCAGTTTTAATAAATATGTATATCCATACCAAATTACAGCTTTCTAGCACTAAGGGTCTCGGCGCTATTCATCTAACAGACGGACGGACATGACATGACGAAACTATAAGTGTTCAGATTTAACTTCGGAACCCTCAAAATACGTGCATAAGTGTATCAATGATACGTAGGTGTATGATTTTTTAATAAATATTTCACTATTCCAGGTGTTCGTGAAAATAGGTCTGGAGGAGTGGAACGTGTATCACCGGTACGCAAAGTTCCACGAGCTGCACACCCAGCTGAAGAAATGTCATCCCGATATCGCTAATTACAAATTTCCTCCTAAAAGGACACTGAGGAGGCGCGTAAGTGTTATTTATAACCAATATGTTATATCGTTGGTTTCATGTGATAGGGGGCGTCTCTTATCAAACTACTCTGCTCAAAAACTGAAAGACACACCAAGAGTGACTAGGCTTTTACTAAGTTAGTGCGTCTTACCACTCATGACTACAATACCACTTTCCATCAGGTGGGATTGTTTTTAAACATTAACATCACTAATATTCAGGGTACTTTTTTACCAACCACATTTTTTCTCCACCCTGTATATAGATTAATGATAGGTTTCAACATATATATTATTTTTTTAGGCAACCCACTCGCGGTATTATTGTTTAGATTGATATTTGATAAAAAAATATTTTTTATCCGGTAAACAAATGGGTGAAGAAACGCCTCTAATTATATGGTAATATCGATCTTATTACCATATCGGTGGTCAACGGAATATTGTTTGTGTTGTATAAGTAAACACACTATGTTATATAAATATAATATGCGACTATATTTTTAAGTCTTATTTTCAAGCCGTGTAATAATTTTATTGTTTATTTTTAACATTTAATATTTTTATTTTTAAACGTTCAGCGACCAGCGCTGGTTGTCCTTGTATAACCAGCATAACGCTGAGCGAGACCCGCTTCAGATTAAATGCTATATAAGTACATTAGGCTAACTAAATCAGATGTAATTCCGTGTAACTGTATTTAGTCTGAATAAAAATGTTTTCTTTCTTTCTTTCTTTGTCAGGACGCGGCGGTGGTGGAGCGGCGGCGGCTGGCGCTGCAGGCGTACCTGCGGCACGCGGCGCTGGTGCTGCCCGCCGTGCGCGCCTGCACCTCGCGCGCGCAACTCGTCACGCTACTGCCCTTCTTCGGGTCAGTATAAAGTCTGATTTACACGTATTAAGTAGTTAAGTAAGTAAGTAAAGGAGAATGCTTATCCAAACATAAATGGCCTAATGGTTTTCTTTTGTAAAACGGAAGTAAAGTTACTTATTAATTTCAGAAAATTATTCCCAATAAGGATTTTTTAGGAAATACGGTAAAATACTTGAAATATTTTAATTTAATTTTTTGTCCGAAAATCACTATGACACAATTATTTTTTTAAGAGTACTGGCTATGGGAATTCTCCTTTTATGTAAATTAATACGTGTAAACAGACATTTTAGTAACTTTTTAGTTAAAATTTACTTTACTTTACTTACTTTTACTTAATTTAAAGGATGAATAAGGGGATGATTTATTAAATTTCAATGATTTTGCGGAGTGAGTCTTCTATAGCAATAGGTACTATTAAATATTCTGTGATAAGCTGTCCCAGATTTGTCAATAGGCCTTATAGGCCGCGGCCTAGGGTCGGCAGATTTCAGAAAATGATATTAAAGATGATTTTGCTATTAAAAAGTGCCGTAAAAACTTGTAATTCTTTTTTTTACGCACTTTATTAGTGACTAATTCAGTGCCTTCCTTACTATGAATGGAAAATTATTATTTTAGAAAGGTACATGGGGCGGCGGAAATAAATTAGCCTACACTGATAAAAAATATAAATCTGGCACTGGTGGTATTGGGATAAATTATGCTACACCGTGCCCAGCACGAGGCACGGTTTCAAAACTTCACTAACATTTTATATGACGCGGACATCGAGTGTTTTATACACCGTGCGACGTCCGCGTCCGAGCCGAGTAAAATGTTAGTGAAATTCTGCGTGCCCGGCACGATGTAGCATAATTTATCCCTTATCACAGAATACTTAATAGTACCTATTGCTATAGAAGACTCACTCCGCAAAATCATTGAAATAAATAGCGAGTTAGCGACTCTTGCTCCGATACAATAAAGTGTAATTCAGATCGCACAGCGCTAATCGTTAACAGACGTTGACATTTAGACGTTGCCTCTCTTTCTACTCATAACTCTTAGCCTGGGAATACACGTCCGATTTTGTTTCCGATTGTCTGATCAGACTATCTGATCGTATTTACTCGATACACGTCCGATTTTTGCGTCAGACTTTTTCTGAACACAGTCGTTCTCGAGCTGTGAGAGCGGTAAGTGCTTGCTTGCCACTCTTGCCAGAAAGAAAAGATTGATGGCGATTGAAGGGATGTTGACACTAATTATAAATTAATATAAATTTATGTCTAAAATGTTAGTGGTAACATTTAAAGGCCTAAAATATGATTCTTTTCTTGAAATCAATCACAATAAATTAAATATCATTAATTTAAAATGTTAAAAATTGTACTCACTGTCACGTGACCTCAAACGCCATTTTGAGAATATGACGTCATTGGAACAATTTTATATGGAAATTCAACAAACTTAGTAGACAGATAGTATTGAATATCGTTTAATGACGTCACGTGACGTTTTTGATGGGGATAATGATTTTTATTTATCAATTTTTGTTTTTAAATTGAAGATTATTATTTTTATAATATTTTTTTCGTGAATATTGAGGTTCTATCTATAAAATAAAATTGAATCCTAAAATTAGACAACATCCCTATTATTGCACTTATTGCATATTTGCTCGTGTTAGCGCGAAAGAAGAAATAACGTCGCTATTGGATTCAATATTCAATTTCAGTTCAGATTGATTAAGTATCAATCTGACAAGACTTACTGAGAGTAATTTCTACATATAACATTCAAAACTACTGAGATACCCCGAAGTTTTTTGATTGTTATAGTTATAGATGTGTTATAGTTGTAATATTGTTATGTTAATAATTCTGGACAACAAAATAACTGACTTCAATGTAAGGGATGAATCAAAAACTACTCGTCAGATCTCGCTCTAAGGTGGTTGTCATGTGGTCCCACCCCATGAAAAGCATCAGCTTTCGAGCGAGAACTTTCTAGCGTCGATAGTTTCGGAGATAAGCCCTCCCCCCCTTTCCCCGCACGAGTGATCCTATAAGGGTTCCGTTTTTCGTTTTTTTTGTGCGGAACCCTAAAAATATAGTTGAATTAAGAACCCTTCCTTTTTTTGAAGTCGGTTAAAAGTATCCCATAACCAAGTACGTTTTTCTACGCTCATAATAAGCCATTCGATGCGTACGTTCACTGTCACGCTAGAGAGTAAACTGGCAAGTCGGAAGGAGGAATCGGACGTGTATTGGTCTCTGTAGAAAAGTATGCAGACCGCACCTTCAGACAATCGGATCGGCCATAAAATCGTAGACGTCTTGGCGCTGTTTCCGACTCGGACGTCCGATCCTACTATCTGATCGGACGTGTATTGTGTATTCAAACAAATGTATGGTACGAGGGCCTTTCGATTGTCTGATCTCAGCGGTGATAGTATTTAGTTTGTGACTCACTACGAGTAGAACAGTTGTAAAAACATTTTGTATCTTTTTCAGAACCTCGTCTACTACAAGTGAAAACGGTTTGAACAATGCACTGAGCCGCCAACATTCGAATGACTCTGTGGCGACTTACGATGCTCTGTGATATTGTGATGCTGCTATATCGGTAACGAACGATGTTTAAGTAAGATTGTAATAACTATTATCTGCCTATCTATGTATTGTATAACTATTATTATAATTATAATCATCGGTGCACACACCTCTACGAAAGTGTAACAAAGTTAGCAAACCTATTTTTAAAAAACCGAGTACCTGACTGTTTGCTTTGGTGTTCTGCTGTATGGTTATTAATAGCCGAAGACCGTATATTCTATATTACTGGACACGTCAGCTTAGTAACATTAAAACATTGTTCACTATTATGGAGGCCATACACGATCAAGTATACTTGTCAAGATTGCAGCGGACTTGACGCGACATCAAGGGCGGATCCAGGGGGGGGGGTCATAGGGGTCATGACCTCCCCCCCTGGGCTGGGTCCAGGACCTAAGTGGATCACTAATTAAAATTGTTGAACATAATGTTTTTATACATTTTTTGTCACAATATTGATTTTATTTAAATAATTATTAATGAAATATCTATTTTTTACTTGTATGCATTATTATCAAAATTAAATTATAACTTCTTGTGATTTGACCACAACTATGTGACCCCCCCTTGCGCCAAAGGTAGATCCGCCCTTGCGCGACATCCAGTATACTTTGTCATGTATTACCACGGCATAGCTATCTGGCCATATAGCTATCTCATGCACACTGGATGCCGCGTCAAGTCAAACTGCAAACTTGACAAGTACACTTGATCGTGTATGGCCTCCATTATGCGTGGCCATTTGTTAAGGACGTTTCTTCATTTGACATCTAAATATCGCAATAACGAAGACTTAAACTAGGCTCAAATTGAAATAAATCTTTAACAGTAGCTATCTTGATTTTAAGTAGTACTATTTTTGTGACAAAATCATGGTTATTTCTGTTTTATTTGAGGCTCCCTCGCACTCTTTCTCCACTCTTACTCCAGTCATTATGTCTCGGCTATATCTATCTACGATAATAGGTGATGTGATGTTTTAAGGGCATAGATTATAATTATGGTTAAGGGACTTCAAGTCACCTGAGAATACAGAAGCTGCCAGTAACTGACATACTTTTTATACCAGCCTATAATAGATGCTTAGTAAAAATATTAGAAGTAGGTAACAAAATAGGTTTGTTTCCATATGTTAGTGGTACATAAATTGTTTAGTCGTGTTAGACACATTTACAGAGAATATCATGCAGCTTTTAACTAAGTTAAATAGAGAGCTAGGTTACAATAATTCAGTTGTTTATTATATATATTTGTAAGCATGTAAAGTAATTATTTAATATCTATGTTTCTATGTATAATTTGAAAAGTCGCTATTTTTACCGTTTGGGCTGCACTGAATTATTTAAAAACCTTTTTATGCGAACTATTTTAATGCACTGAGTTTTCATTTAGTGAATAGGTTTTATGACCATAGATATGTTTATAAATTATTGTAGACACGTACAAAGGTAAAGCAAGTGTAATTTATATTAGTAGTTATCCATCACTTAATGTTAATGTAGCTTTTAATTTTTAAGGAAGAAATAGGACTTATAAGTTGTGCTACAGTATCAATATTCCATAGAAATGTATCTAATAATTTATCTATTTTTATGTTATGTTATTTACTAAGTATTGAAGACGACATCGAAATAAAGCTTATTTTGTCTTTTAGTAGTAATAAAGGATAATTTTAAAAGTTAAAAAGGGAATCAAAGAATTGGTCCTTGCATTGTCATGAAATATGAAGTTATAATAAAAAGGTAAGGATCTATGCATTGGATAGTTTAATAAATTATTGTAAATACCTGGATTTTTTACTGTTGTATATCAGTCGGACATTGATTGAAAAGTGAACATTGATTGATTGATAAAATACTGATGAATATTGTAATCCAAAATAGTGCAATAACTAATTATACACTACAGTAAGACAATATAGTAGAGATTTGGGTTATTAATTTAACCATATATTTTATAGTCTGTGATATCATTAATGTCTCGAAATTATACTTTGTGTATTTAGTTTTGCAGTGAATGTATGTTATTTTATAATGTTAGACCATATCAAAAGAGAGCGTCCGCGTCATTGTCCTTGTAAATCAATAAAAATTTGAAAAATAATCAGAACGCAAAGCAATACTTTATCATAATAATGTCACTTATTAATTTATTCCAATAGAAGAGTTGTATCTAAAACATGGTAAGATAGCTTTTAAAAAGCGTGTATTCATAGAGTAACATATACATTTGAAATTCATAGTACAGACAACGATAATAAATAACAGTGTACTATTTATTGAAATAAATATATTTGTTTATAACATTGTGTTTTTATTCCTAAATGGGTATCATTTTCTGTTCACATAATTGTTATTGTTGACAGACACACACAACACTGGTGATATTGTTATTATAGGTTAGGAGTAATCCTAAACGGAGCACTAACATTTGATACAGCGCCATCATGCGGGATCTCAGGGAAACCAGTATTCGATAAAACGTAGTGATTAAGTACTCTGTGGTATTCGATAATCGTGAATAATATAAGATATATAAAATGCTGTCTACGGCCTGTAGCGACTGTAAGTAAAATCTGTCCCGATCAATATTTCTGAGAAATCTATCCGTATGTGTATATAAAGAATGTATATTCTGTTCTTTAAGTTTTATTTGTTAAACAATTTTGATACTTCTTCAACTACCCCATTTAGCCCATATTACTCGGAGGATTTTCAGGAATTAATCAACAGTACAAAAAATCTCAAATCTTTCCTCTTACAATACTGATGATATTTATGTATACATAAATTCTTTTCATTTTGTGTTTATTTTACATTTTATGTGACATTTCCACTCATTTTATTTAGGAAGGGGTCAAAAAATGAAAGAATGTCTGTAGCAAATTAAATTCATAATTTTATTTTTATAATAAATAAAAATCAAGAAAACACTCTTGTTGAGAATTTTCCATATATTAAATACATCATACAAAAGATGTCAATACAAACTAAATCACTTGGTGCAGAGGCAAGCCAGTCGGTTTGGGGTCCGCCCGAGCGCCGAGCGCCGCCCTGTGAGCTGTCCGCGGCCACGCCCTCCTAGCGACACGCGAGGGAAACCGAGGATAGCCTCATTTTACTTACATTAACCAAAAAACGTTAACTTATCGATAAACAAAGATACAACCTGCCCTTCCTCCTGGAATGCATCTTTGTAGACATCTCTAATTTTGAATGAAAAAATAGGTTTATTTGATCATGATTATAAAATAATGTAAATAGAGGTATGTAAAAAAGCGTATTACACTTCAAAAGTGAAACAAAAAACGAGATAATTTAGGTTATGAAATACAATAAATAAAATATAATAAAATCGTGTATCTAACTTAAGTATGAAATAATTTACTACAACTTTACACCTAAACGATATAATAAATGTATTGCAACACATTAAGGAGCTTTGGAACCATTAAGTAATTCGGGGCTCATGTTTCAGCTGGTAATTAATCTCAAACAATAAATCTAAAGATTGTGATTTATCTTTGGTTTTTCTGAACATTGTCGACCATAGTTCCATAACTCCTCATAGGACGCAGCGACTCGATGCAGTGAGACTTATGCGTAATTCAAAAAGCCAACACTCAACTGCGTTTTATATTTCATAAGTACTTACACACGGTACAGATCTACTACGAAAGCTAATGCATCTTAAAAGCAAATAGAGAACTTTTAACCAAAAATAAAGGCGCGTGTTTTAACCCATATAATAGACGTGAACTATCAATAAGCACAGGAATATGCCACTAATTTGCAGTAGTAGGTACAGGGACGTGAATGTGTTTGGTGGGGAAAATGGTAATTAAACATCATGTAAACGCTTTAGACATGATTTCGAGACTGACCTTCGTAATTTCGAGACTGTTACGAATGAAACCATCGATCAAATGCGACTATTCTCTAAGGAAGCGACGCAAGACTCGCGCCGTCACTAAACATCACAGCTCATAAGCAATGTATGTTGTAAAACAGGAATACTATCAAGGTGTCATGACCATTAACTATTGAACAATTTTATTAATTCGTAACTAATTTACTATGCATTGGTTATGTAAAACTTTATCGTAAATACCAGAGCGAAATGTTGTGTATTAGTTGAAAGAGATTTTCATATTCGACCAATGAATATAAAAATCGCCCACTAAATAACGTTGTGAGTCCATCTGGCGCTGAACGTACCTTGTGGCCGAGAACTTGCTAGTGTCAGCAAGTCGCCCAGGTACCACGCTCGGGAACCAATGCGGGCTTCGTCTTACATCCTGCCTAACTGGTTAGTGATCACCCATCAAGCCTTATTTCACAACAATTTATTATCGTTTCGTTAACTTATTAAATGCTCTCATGTCGGCATAACAACGCTTATCACAATATATAAAAATATATATTAAAGAAGCTTACACTAGAACTACACATTGAAGATGCATTCGGCTATGCATTTGCCACCACACTCGCAATCAAACACATGATCAAATCTTTCCGAGAGTTTATTTGTGCGGCAGCATATGCAAAGTTGCATGTAACTCAGAGCCCTTCTCTTACAGATACTGACATGATATTGCATCTTGAAATAATTTAATTATAACTAGTAAGGAAGAAATGGCACTCCGTCCGAATTTAATTGATCCCTCAAAATGTTACTGGTAACTGACTCAGGTGTAACTTTGTACTGAACGATGCAGGAGCCGCACCGCATATTTCGGTAGTTCCTCGTACCATTTCTCCCTTCGAGACAAAGGTCACATTGTATTCAAGTAATCAATGCACATAAGAAATCAAGTTAGAAACTAAAAATTTAATACTTTTGTCATTTCATAAAAATAGTGCTTTCTCAGATTTATCAGTAAGAAGCAACATCCAGACCACCGAAGCCACGAGATTGCTTATAACATAATACTCTTTGCACGGCTAAATCTAATTGATAACCGTTACCGAAGTTATATAGAGGCCTATGCTCACCCTGTGTCTAAAATGTAAAAATTTTGATGCGCAAATTCCTTACAGAGAAACAGCATGTATCATAGGCCTAATACAGAAGCTAGTCATGTCTAAATACATGTGCACTTAGTGACATTAAGATTAGATAGCTCGAAATGTTAAGCCTAAGAAAAATCTACGATATTTTTTATTTTATTTTTTTGTTGTAGCTTATATTAGGCTTTTTCGTAAACACAAATAGTAATTATATTATGGGTATAATTTTTTTTGAGAATTAAATTTTGCCGCCTTATTAGGTACACCTACGAAGTTTCATTCATTTTCTCTATGATGTAACGGCTATCTCTTCAACTTTCATCTGAAAATTAAAAAAGTATTTGTCAGTGTCATCTTATTCATATAATAAAACATAAAAAAATGTGTCTACGGATGTCCTTTAAAGACTGAAATAGGGTTGCCAGAAGGCAAAACTAAAATATCTGGACATAATTTCAAAAAGTCGGGATGTACTGCTAATTAGAACTGTACATATCAACTAAAAGGCTAATGGGCCTAGAAGAATACAAAGACGAATTGGATCCTTGCAAACCTATGAATAATTGTTTTATAAAACAAAATAATAGGATATTATTTTAATATAAGTTGAGTTGTTCAGTTCTAACGATTATAAAATATAAACAAATCAATATCACAGAAAGATACTTGTTCCTTATAATTAACGTTAATACTTTTTAAGTTCTTTATCTTTTGACTAATCTAAATAAAACACTAATGGGATTATTAATTATTCAAATTGGACACTACTACAACACGGAATAAAAATGGGAGATAAGACAAGATACAAAATGTTTTCTTTTAATATTGGCGCAATGCAAATGAGTAATGTATTGTTGGTATACAGCCAAAAACCGTAACTGTTACGTTGACCTGAATCATACAGCCAATGAACTCATCAGAGGGCGTGACTTTACTTCCAATTCGGTTAATGAATCCGAACTATTTTTAAAGCCACTTCATTAGAAACACACGCCGGATGCGGGATATAAAGCTAAATGCATTTATGTGTTAGAAAAGTAAAGTGCTAAGACTCTGCTTTAAGTTTTGGAATGCTTTTGATCGTTCTAAAAATAATTTTAAAATATATCAAAAGCAATGTAGGGAAGTCAATTTGAAAACACATAATATATCAGATAGGAGGAGGTGAGATAAATTAGAGTTATCTGACAGGGATACATAGATTAAAGTCTAGTAAGTGAACCTAGAACTGCTTTTTAAATGTTAACTTACCAGCAGATCTTCTATTTCCATTCCATTTAAATAGAAGTTTATATTTTAAATAGTTTGGAGAGTGAGAATTGAAAGCAACAAAATAATACAGTTATCTTATCTGTATCGTTAAAGAATGGGGAATATTTTAAGCTTAAAACAATAAGAGGATATGTGATCATAATTAAATTGACAAAACAAAGTGTTTGTTGATATGAAAATCTACCATTAAAAGAGCTCACACTTAAACAGTTCATATTATAATTGTGTGTCATATTTTCTGCTAGGTAGTATGTCACAGCAGTAATAAAACATTGATTCATAATTTTATCAGAATCACTGGAGGAAAATAGCAACTGGAAACTTGAACAACACTTGAAGATTCGTCATTGTTAGAGTATATGAACGTTTGAAACCAAAATCTTTAACCAGAATAAATTTGAGGAAATATACAAGCCCACTACTGGGGCTTAGAGATTCTCACAAACCGTAAGTTCTTATCCATGATGAGTTCATTGATCATTGTGAAGGAGAGGCATTTTTGTTCACATAAAATCTTCAAACCGATACATATCAGACTGTTGAGACTATTTTAGTTGGTACATATTAACATTGCATAACCCAAAACTCCAAGAGCCGGAAAAAAAAACTTTTACAAAGTCCACCCTTTCTGAAAATCTGTTTTATTGGTACACAAAGCAAGAGTTAGGTATGCCAAAACATGTCGTAATATTTAATATTACAGATTGTTTACGTTTTTAACAAAGTTAAATCATACCTTATGTATAGGTGTAGCATTTATTATTTACTAGCTGATCCGGCGAACTTCATGTCGCCTTAGAATGTAACAAATCAGTGTAATCTTTTTACCCTCTTAAGGGTTGAATTTTGGAAAACGCTGAAAAACGTTACTCATTATTTTTGCCGTACTCAATTCATACGAAATTTCATACAAATATGTCCAAAGAATAATAAGTTTCAAATAATCTTTTATCCCCTATTTCACCCCCTTAGGGGTTGAATTTTAAAAAAATCCTTCCTTAGTGGATGCCTACATCATAAGAGGAATACGTGTGCGAAATTTCAAGTTTCTAGCCTTAGGCCGCCCGCACTTTGGATACGAATTCATCTCGTACGTATACTTACGATCGTGGTCGTACGAATTGAGTGCGCACAGTGGATACGTTTTTCTCCGTCAAATAGGTAGTTTTCTAGTGACAACACATTTGTAAAGTCTTCTTTGGTTAGAGCGCGATGAATAATCTGTATGTTCACGATAATTCTCTTATAACACGGAGACTGCGGTGGCGTCGTCGCTGTCGTAGAACCGAATGGGCGCGAGAAATATATTTAAAAAGACACGATTTTGGTGAATTTCATCATATTATGGAAGACTTATATAATGACCACACACTGTTTCATGGTTATGTACGTATGAAAAAAGAAAATTCATTAATTTATGTCCGTAAATATAGTTAATGAATTTTTCTACATCCATTTTTTAAGTTTCGACGTACGAATGTGTTTTAAATTTAAAATCCCAACATGTTCGGATTGTGTTCGGACGTCGGATGTACACGTACGTATACGCACGACTAACTCGCACCCAGTGTGCGCGCTCCCATAGTACTTGGAAGGTCGGGATCGTTCGTGCGTGTTCGTACGTGTACTTACGAGTAAAATTCGTACGAAAACGTGTCCAAAGTGCGCATGGCCTTAAGGCCGCCCGCACTTTGGACACGAATTCATATCGTACGTATACTTACTATCGTGGTCGTACGAATTGAGTGCGCACAGTGAATACGTTTTTCTCCGTCAAATAGGTAGTTTTCTAGTGACAACGCATTTGTAAAGTTCTTTGGTTAGAGCGCGATGAAATAATCTGTATGTTCACGATAATTCTCTTATAACACGGACACTGCGGTGGCGTCGTCGCTGTCGTAGAACCGAATGGGTGCGAGAAATATATTTAAAAAGACACGATTTTGGTGAATTTCATCATATTATGGAAGACTTATATAATGACCACACACTGTTTCATGGTTATGTAAAAAGAAAAAAAAAAGAAAGTATGAAAAAAGAAAATTCATTAATTTATGTCCGTAAACATAGTTAATGAATTTTTCTACATCCATTTTTTAAGTTTCGACGTACGAATGTGTTTTAAAATCCCAACAAGTTCGGATTGTGTTCGGACGTCGGATGTACACGTGCGTATACGCACGACTAAGTCGCACCTAGTGTGCGCGCTCCCATAGTACTTGGAAGGTCGGGATCGTTCGTGCGTGTTCGTACGTGTACTTACGAGTAAAATTCGTACGAAAACGTGTCCAAAGTGCGCATGGCCTAAGGGTTTGGCCTGTGCGTTGATACATCAGTCAATAACTTTTGCCTTTTATATATATAGATAAATAACACATATATTCTGTAACATTAAACATTACGGAACATTTTCTTATTATGACCTGCACACCTAGCTCTTGCTGACTATACATGTTTACATACCCCGTGCGCCGACGATGATAGACTTGCGCTTGATGTCCTGCGCGGGCTGTGGCCGGACCACGCCCCCCGCGCCGCCTACAAGATGACCGCCGCCCGCACGGATCGGCTTGGCTGAAACATGTCAATTTGCGTTATTACTTCAACCTACACAGAGTCAGACACGTAAATAACTGCATGTTTCTGTTATGAGGACTGTATTTACATGTCTTTTTTTTTACAAATTGTGAAATACAAAATATTAATATCATGTTTTCAATTGTAGTGTTAGGTGACTACAGCCCTCTGGTCATTTTTAAACTCCAAACGGACAATAAGGTAACCAAGACGTAAGTCTCAAACTTTAAACATAATATTGCCACTGCAGACAGAAAAAATTAAAATTAAGACGGCAAAATTAATTCGAATTTATCTTGTTTAATTTTCAATAACAGTGTCAGTAATTACCAAAAAAATAAAAAATAAATAAAATCTAAAAAAATTGGGTAAAATCTATAAATCCGTAATAAGACCTGTCGTAATGTATGGATCAGAATGTTGGGCTACAAAGAAGACGGATGAAAGACGAATGCATGTCACAGAGATGAGAATGTTGAGGTGGATGTGTGGAGTGACGAGAATGGATAAAGTAAGGAATGAGTATATTAGAGGAAGTGTGAAAGTGGCAAAAATGACAGAAAAGTTGAAAGGAAACCGAATGTCATGGTATGGGCATGTGATGAGGCGTGAGGAAACGCATGTGACGAGAAGAGTGATAGATAGACGAAGGGGACGAGGAAGACCTAAGAAAAGATGGATGGATTGTGTTATAGAGGATATGAAAGATAAGAGAGTTAGTGTAAAGATGACGGCTGATAGAGAGGTGTGGAAGAGGAAAACATATTGCGCCGACCCCAAATAAAATTGGGAAATGGGCAGGATGATGATGAGTGTCAGTAATTACCAATTTGTGCCTGCGGGCCTCTTCGGGCAAGATTCTTGGCGCGAACAGCTTCCTTGATTCTGTCCACCTCGAACTGGTATCGCTTGCGGTCGCGCATCGCTCCCTCCTTGGCTTCCTGTTATTTACAAGAAAAAATTTGTTTGTAATAATTACAAGTGAAAAACTGATACTTTTCGTGTAATAATAGCAAAATCAAAAAGATATAAAGCGGAAACAATATAAAAGAAACCACACAGAGAAAAATCTTTAAAAACATGGCTATTGCTATGCCATAGATAAATGCAAAAATATAAGAAAACCCTTACACTCACAGCGTACACTTTGCACACACAAATTAGATATCATAAATATCAACGACTATTTGTATCTGTCGATTAATTCTCTGTCCCGGCTGGAAATCACACCTAGGACTCCAGACCTGGCATTTTATGAATCATCCTACAAATACACTACAACTCTTCATCCCCCAAACACAATCACACCATACCTTGAGCGCGGTCTCCAGCGCCTTTACCCTCTCCATGGTGGCTCGCAGACGTTTCTCCAGCTTGGGCAGCTCACAGCGCAGGTCGGCGTTGTCGCGCACCAGCTGCTTGTGAACCTTCGTCAGCTGCTCTAAGTTGTTCTCCAGGAACGAGATCTTCTGCTTCTGGGCCAGAGAGCCGCCCTCCTCCTCGGCACCCTCCTCCGAGTTCGTCGACTTCTTTATCCTCGCCTGGGAATTTGTTACTTGTTAATATTGACTTGGAATTATTGTAAGTAATGAGCCAAAACAATATACTATATCTTGTAGTGTTATAAACATAGCGTACCAACCTAAGATGCAAAAAAGCATTCATTCAGTCCATTATGTCTCACTTGCAACCAAATTGGTAAATATTTTAATCAGTTAATAAAAATTATTTTCTCGATTAAATTTCGATGTTATTAATAGGTTAATTAATTATAGTCAAATGGTAGTTCAATGGCGAGTAACTGACCTGTAAGTCTTGCACGAAGAGTTTCCGTAGGTTGTGCAGGGTCTGCAGTTCCTTGGCCACGGTGTCTTCCAGCCCCTTGAGGTCAGCGCGCGCCTGTTCACGCCGCTCCACGCTTTGGCTGTATAACCAAATACATGCGTCAGTCACTCTCGCTTGTAATACAACAAATAATATAACACTATTATCGAATCATACTTGAGTTAGCAGAGATTTTATAAAACTGTCTCAGTTAATGAACGAGTTTAATGTAAAATATATGAGGAAAACGATATTAAGCAAAACAAAATATATTGGAATTCTTCAGTGATTATTAGTTAATACAAGCGCGAATTATTTATGGATTTTTCTTACGAAATGTCATGTGTATGTTAGATGTCTTGGAATTTAGTAGAATTACCTGTGAGTAGACCGTGAGCTATCCTATCGCCCAGCACGCACCCATCCATATTTCGGAGCTCGATAAGTACAGACCGTAATTTAGAAAATGCCAACCCCCGGCAGAATGAATATGAATGGGATACGTGCGGAATAAAATGACAACTTAAAAAAATAAAACAAAAAAGCGAGGCGTCACAAGACTTTGTACTACGTTTACTTTGTACTTACTTACGCTCACTAAATATTTTTAAACATATCATATCATAAAATTTGTTCAAGTTGTTCGTGTCTGAGCCAATCAATCTAGAAAAGTGTCAATTTATCTAATGAGTTTTTGGTTACACGAAAATACATTTTCTAGACTAATTTGCTGGACCGATGACACGCCACGTCCAGGTCTGAGCAGTGCAAATAGATTTTGTTTTGAAATATAATTATGTTTATGTAAAAATTGAGCAATCTATTGTGCACAACTTCAGCACCAATCGGCTGAGGCGACAATCACTCCTCGGCAATAAGAGTGCATACAGACTAAGGAAGTGACACGGACACTAGGATCAAATGCAATTGAACAATACTATGAGGCGTGGACAAGAGGAATGGTATGATGTGAATATGTGGTCATGCACTACGTTTTGATAAATATTACTACTCAAATAAAAATCGCAATTGTAAATGCAAAAATTGGAACTATGAATTAAATATCATCTAAATGCATAGTTTAGGAATGATTAAGTCACTGACAAGAGGTTCGTTTAATTACTAAATGGTTCCACATTACCTAATAATACTATGAATCTACTTCACTTTGTTTATATATGAGTAAATATATCTCCTTTACATAGCCTAAGTTACGAAACCCACTGATTTATATAAGTTGAAACAAATCATCATCGATCCAATGTAATAGAAAAATATTTCAATAAAAATATATCCTTCCCGTCTCTCTATACAAACAATCAATTATATTTACAGATTTATTTACACGGTACCTTTCTTGAAGTTCAGTTTTATATCAGAACATAACCTTCGCGTTAATTTGTGCATTTTAAAGTAAACTGCTTAGCTCGAAATTATTAAAATATAATTATTCTATAACAACTCAATAACAACCCAATTAAATACGTTTGTTTTACGAATTTGTACCTTATGAAGGCAGTCTTAACTTAATTTATCATAAAGATGTATAATATAAAGGGTGAATTTTCCAAGTGTGTGTGGAGGGCCAAATCCAAAACTACGAGGAATAGCAAAAAATTCTCAAAGGAGTCTCAGGGATGATTTTGATGAAAACTAAATCTGCATCATTACATTTTTGATAAATCAATATTTCTTAGACAGGAATCGAACTCATTGATTTTGAAAAAAAAACTCAACCTGAATTATTACACCATTCAATAGTATCGCTAACATGAATCGAATTCTATGAAGTAATGACATACGGCAAACTAAAGGAAGAGCAATTTTTTTACAAAAAAATAATATAAACGTTTAAAATGCAGCAGTTTCTTAAAATTTAACATTTTCCTTAATATTTCCGTATGTTATTAGTTTCCAGAATTTGATCCTTGTTAGCAACACCATCAAATAGTGTAATAATACAGCATGAGTTTTTTTTTCAAAATCAACTCCTGGCCAGGAATATTATTTTTTATAAAATCTAATGATACAGTTTTAGTTTTCATCAAAATCGGCCCAGACTCATTTGACCATTTTTCGACATTCCTTATAGTTTAGAATTTAGCCATCCAGGCACAATTGAAAAATTCACCCTGTATAACCGATATAACGAGGCAGTGATAACATAACAATTGCCTTTAATTTATCGGTGGTTCATTGCAGGGCACGGGTTTCAGGCGACAGAACTCTAGAGATTATTCCACCACACTGCTCTATAATTCAATGACCTTTGGGTTAGTGGGCAACCCAATCCAAATTCAAAAGTTCTTATAGCACCCAAAGGGCTACTATATCGACACACCCACCGACCGGGACCAATAGAACGTGCCCTTAGAAGCACTGAACGTGCACCAAATTCACATTTGCGCTTGAAATACTAGGTACCTTCTAATAAATACGTAATTTATTTAATACGTAACAACGACAACAAACGGACGCACCTACGTACAATGACAACCCTACCGAGTTTAGAAGTACCATTTTGATTTTATTGCACCAAGTTGCATGCTAATCTTACTAATAATCTAAATGCACAAGAACGAACCATATTAATAAACATGCTACGGCTACACAATACATTAGAAGCATACTCATTTATAGAATAAATGTTTTCAATAAACGAAGTACCTACAATATAAACATATTATTGACTAGCATCAAGTAAAAGCATTTAAAATGCATAATAAAATATTAAACAACTTTTACTGTGTCCCACGTCGCAATGTACGCGGTACAACTGCCTTATATTCGAGTGTATATTAAAAACTAATAGTATTATTGCCATCATCATTAGTTATATAAGACAGTTGCGAAAAGGAAAACAATAAAATAAATAATAAAAAAATCACAGATGTTCTTTACACACGATATTAAGTTACGTTTGTTTCAAAGCTAGATCCCATAATTACGTAACTGTTTGTACAATAACCACACTACTTTTTACTTTCAGACAATCTGATTCCTGAGATTTTCCGAAGGTAGCATGTAGCAGAGCACAGTACAACTCATGAAGACTCCTTTCAATAAAATGGTATCTCATCGAACCACATATTAATTATGGAACTAGCTTTGATGTTTCCCAAAAGGCACAGCAAATTAACGTCGAGTGCAGACACCCGTGTACGTATCACAAAACAAGCCGACGAACAAGCTTAAACCAAAACGACTATTTGTGGATAGCGATGTGTGAGGAGGATCATGGTGACGGATATAAGTAGATGCAACTGAAGGGGATGGATGTTGCAGGAGTGTCGGGCGGGGAGCTTGGGGATTGCCGAGAGCGACTTTTCCTCCCTGGGTGGTTTGTATAGATCGAGGTCCATAGGGTATCGGAAACCCATTTTTTCTTTTTTGGGTGATACGATGTAGTTGGTGAATTCGTCCTTAAGGAGGGTCTGCTGGTTGGCGACCTCCTTGTCGGCTTTGTCGAGGTGTCGGGGGGAGCGCGGGGTGCGCGACACTAACATGAGCTCCTTGAGCTTGGCAGACTTGTCGGCCTCCTCGCGCCTCAGCTTCTCGTAGTCATCCTGCAGCTGCTGGCGCGCCAGAGTCAACTCCTGGTACGAGCTGGGGACAAACATGACAACTTCAGTATATAAAGTCCAAGATTATCGTAGTAAAATGCTCGCTGAGAAATAAACACAAAGTTTCAAACCCGGCGATTTCTGAAACTTATAGCGTATTCAATTCACATTAATGAATTTAATTCAATGATCATGTTAATAGTTCAAATTGAGGCTTTGTGATTACAGAAACAATGGCCTTAACAAATGATGATTAATTAAAAAATTATTGTTTCAGATGAAATTTCTAAATTGAAACTCATAATAATATTTACTGAAATTGCAGTTTAACATCATAAACTACCGTAAGTGTGACTAACAATCTACTAAGACTCTGTGTAGGAGGAACTTAATGCGTGACTCATTAAATTGGTATGCACAATTGCACACCGAGCATTTATTGCCAAGGAAAATATGCAAAACGGTAAAACAATTAATACAGCAGTGTAGGATGTCAAGGTTATCTCATTAATATTTAAAATATAACTTTTGATTTCATGTCCATATCAAGATACCATACGCATATTTAATCGAGAAATAAGTGTAAAAAATGTAAGTTACATTCATTCTCATTCAAGTTATAACATAACTGTAAACTCAACAACTGTTTGAATCTCCCGTTTTTTATGCCCTAAGCAGTCAAACAAAAAGATGGATAACCTGATAGTTAAAGATAAGCGTTGTTCATTAACAGTTGATGA
Source organism: Thymelicus lineola (assembly GCA_963932265.1). Lineage (NCBI taxonomy): Eukaryota > Metazoa > Arthropoda > Insecta > Lepidoptera > Hesperiidae > Thymelicus > Thymelicus lineola. Next base: position 10,377,838 of record OZ010686.1, read on the forward strand.
AAGCTTAGAATTTTAGAAGTGACGTGAAATTTTTACACCTTGCATTCAGATAGGAGAGCAATAATTATAATTACTTTCTTTCTTCTCGCTTTCTAGTCCATCAACACACCAGTGACGCTTTTGGAGCTAAAAGGTCCTAAGATGGTTTACCAAATAGAACTTATCTAATAATATTAAATTAAAATTTAAAAAAATGCCCCACAATTTTATTGATACTAAACATAGCTAAGAACACTCGATTAAGTCACTTTTCATCCAAAAAAAACTAGATCAAAATCGGTTAATCCGTTTGGGAGCCTCGATGCCACAGACAAACATACAGATACACAGACACGTCAAACTTATAACACCCCCCTCTTATTTCGTCGGGGGTTCAAACACGAGAATACAGTCGTAAAGTTAGTAGTGTCTATTGTCGGTAGAGGCAGTATACATATTCCAGAAACATACAGATACACAGACACGTCAAACACCCCCCCCCCCCCCCCTCCCCCTCTTTTTCCGTCGGGCAGAGGCAGTATACATACTCCTTGAGTTCCTGGTGGTGTCGCTGCAGCGCGGCCAGCTCGTCCCGCAGCGCGGACAGCTGCGTGGCGTGCGCGGCCCGCAGCTGTCCCAGCTGCGCCTCCAGCGCGCCCCGCACCTGCGAGTCCGCGCGCTGCTCCGCCGCCGCCATATGCACGCGCTCCGCCGCCTGGGGAAACAGATTGCTTCTTATACTATACTGAATTACTGATACAAAAGTCCGATTTACACGTATTAAGTAGTTAAGTAGACAACTAAATTTTAAGTAAATTAATACGTGTAAACAGACAATTCAGTAACTTTTTAGTTAAAATTTAGTTATCTACTCAACCACTTAATACGTTTAAATCGGACTTAAAGGATAAAAGTGTTACGACGTAAATTGCGAAGGTTACGTGTGAAACGTAATTATTGGTTTACTATTAAATTTTAGGAAGCAAAAAAGTAACTTTAGTAATTTCCAAATACAAAAAATTAAGCGCGCAAACCGGCGTCAAAAAAATCCACGCGTACGCTAAAGACACTGACAATATATTCAGTTGACCACACTTTCCCACCCTGATCAAAACCAGACAAAATAATAAATATTATAATGACTGCATGGACATGAATACATCATACACAGCATCTACTTATTCATACCCAATTTTATCACCTTTACCTTAAGTCTAAAATTTCGTATCAAATAAGTAAAAAAAGGCGCGAACAATACCTGCAGACGTGCGCACTCCTCTCGCAGCGCATCAGCCGCCTCCTCCAGTTGCCGCTTCTTGTTCTCAGCCTCGCGCATCGACTCGGCGAGCGACGCGCACCGCGCCTCGTGCTGCGAGATCAGCAACCGACACTCGCCCAGGGAACGTTCGTATTCTTCGATCTAGATTGGAAACAGTTACATATTTTATCATATAAATATCCAAACACCAAGCAGACGAGTCATTTAAGTATTTTGTCGCCCGTGGACATCAGTAACACCTTGGGCAACACCAACGCATCGGTGTAGCCGGTCGAGAAAGGAAAGATTACAAGTGAAATCATTGTATTGACCAATTAATTACTGTATATTTCTTGGTGACTGGTGTGTAGTAAAGCCCAGTATACAGATGCATTTTAATATCGAACAAAGCAATTTTACACAAGACAGTTGGATTTGCTTGTTGAAATATGGTATCTTTCAAACACTGAATCCTCAAAAGGCTCCACTCTATAATCAGATGCACAGAATTCAAAACCTAGACCTATATAAAGGTATGAAGCTATCAAATAACAATCTAAACTCAGGTAGGTGTGCAAACCATAATTAACGTTAACAAACAGCTGACCTTTTGATTGGCGTCAATATTAGCGGACTCGAGCGAATGGCAGCGCTGCACTATGTTCTTGACCTCGCTCTTCATCTTGCTGATGTGAAGGCGAGCCACGGTGAACTCCTCCTCGAGCTTGCCAACGGTGTCCACATTCAGCTTGAAGTCGAGTTCAGAGCCTCCCACTGCAGCCCCAATCTCAGCCAGGTCTCGGAGCAGGTTGGTCAACAGCTCAGCAATCCGTTTGCGCTGGTGCGCTGAAAGGTCGCGCAACTGCTGCAGTTCTGACGTCGCGCTGGCAAGTGCACTCTGTTGAAATGAAAAAAGAGTGTGTATTACTATGTAGGTATAAATTATCATCATCATCTTCATATATCACCTTGATATGCTGATATCGGAAAATCATTATTTAGTCCCATTTGAAGGTAGCTGGCAAATTTTAATACAGTTAAACTGCACAAATTTTATTAAAAAAAATTAAATTTAGAATAGGTCATACTAATATATTACAAAATATAAAGGACAGGCTAAAGCATAACCTTCAACACTTTACCTGTTTAGCCTGCAGGTCCTCAGACAGCTGGTCGCACTCGCGGCTCTTGCTGTCCACCTCCTGCGACTTCTGGTCGTAATTGACAGCGAGCTCCTCCAGCGCTTGCAGCACCTCCTTCACCTCCTCCTTGGCCGCTTCGTTCTCCTGCTGGATGCGGTTCATGTCACCCTGCAGGGCTTCGTAGTCGCGTCTAGAGCAAACAGAAAAAAAGCTAAGCGTATACTGGAACTTAAACAAAGCAGCACTTAGCAGCCCGGTACATAGTAGATTTCAATATTAAGTAAAATTGTACATAACACAGTCACACATCGTACTCAATAATAACCCTAATAGTGTTGCAATTTGGGTGGTGGACCAATTCATTTTATTTTATTTTTTATGTAATAAAATATTTTATTTTATTGATTTTGTAAGGTATGACAAGCACACTGCAGCGTATACTGCGACGCAGTCACGTGAACCATCCTGTGTCCGTGTCTGTCTTGCTCTACGGCTCGTTGTGGCGCCGGCACAGATTCCTACAAGTTGCATGCACTTGGCTTCAACTCATTAATGGCCCACTACTGGACACGGGTAGATCCTCTTGAGGAGGCTTAGAGCATACTCTATCACGCTGCTCCAGTGCGTATTGGTGGAGGGGTTAGTGGCCAATCCGATTGCCAGAAGTTTTTATGTTACCCGAGGGCCTCCGATATGGCTTAACATCTGTTATCTTACGATAACAACCGGCACCGACGGCTTTACGTGCCCTCCGAGCACTTAATGTTGCATAATTAGATTTTAAAAATATTTAAGAACAATTTGGCTTTTATTTCAACCGATGACACATTGAATTCACACAGCGATGGAGAAACACAAGCAAGGAATAATGAGGAAGGTTGGTCGGCTGAGTAGGAGGCTGTAGCATTCAGTCCTTTAAAGATGCGAGGTATACTCGTAGGTCAATTATAAATTGTAAAAATATTTTGTTGTGAGAAAAATAACTGTTCTAAATAAGGACCATCTTAGTCTGGCATACCTATAGAGTGAAATCTTTTTAACAATGTAATAGAATATAGGATAGGATATTTGTGTATTAGATAATAAATAATGGTAATTGCACAACATTCACTCCCTGCTTCTTTCCTAAAACAAGTTCAAGCTTAAATTTCCACCTGCACTGTTGACTGCAATAAATATTTTCAACTGTAGATTTATATGTCTTTAAATAATTAACATTCTCAACTTTTTTCCAATTAACATTCAAACTGTTGTTTATTAATTTCCTGAACTCATATTTTAACTAATATGATGGTAATGAACATTACTCATTAAAGCTTATCTTATGTAACTCATATTGCATTATGAATACTTGCAACATCCTATAATGAACTAAGCAGTAAGACCTTGCACAGGAATACCAGTAATTTATTTGGCATGCTAAAAGTCGGAACATTACAATAGACATTAATTAATACAAACATCTTTGTCCTTGTATTGAATCTGTCGGTAAAATGACTATACATCTATCATATATAAATTATGTACAGCCATTTCTTTAAGATTCTTTTTTTATGTAAGTATTTATGAATGGATGTTTGGTTTGATTTATAATCCCTAGCTTTGTTATTAATAAGGAAATTATTTTTATAATTAATGCATGACCAAGTAGTATTATAAACTATTTATTGAATCAATCATAGTGTTGCATGATTCACATTGTATTTCCATACCGTCTTATCAACTCCAAAACCAAGACGGTTAAATATAAATAAACTTAGCTCACCACTGTGTGTACTAAGTAAATAACATTTTCTTCAACATCTTTCTATTAGCGTTTTTTACTTGAATTGCAGTTTTTTACCTGAAAGACGGTTCATTAACTAGTCCCCTTACCTTGTGCAAGCAATGAGTTCCTCCTGCTCCATCATTTGCTCCTTAAGTTTCTCAATGAGCTGTGAGTGCTGGTTGATCTCTTCATCCTTGTCATCCAGCTGTTGGTACAGCGCTTCCAACTTGCCCTGCATGGCTGCATCCTCCACGGCGCTTGACACGGCCACTGGCACCGGCTATAGGAAAATATGATAAATTTTATAGTTCATATTATCCATTTATATCAAATAGCAGATTTTTAATTCTACATGCCCTATTTCACCAGGTGCTGTACTATTAGACAACATATTGATGTTTATCTATCAGTGAGGGGTCTCCTGAATAGATCACATTGACATGAATGAATAAATATAAGATATTAATATGAATTAATAGTAATAAGTATTCACTTCAATCAAATCACAGTTTCAATATATTTATAGTTTTTACATCCAAAGTTGTATTTTTGATGTATAGGAACTGCTACTATAAATATACATTTCATTTTAATATCTGCATGACATATACCCATAAAACTGTATTTTTTTTATACTTTATGAGTTAATGCGACTTACACGGTAGAACAGAGGCCTTTGCGTGGCACAAAAATGACTACAATCCCACCTGATGGTAAGTGGTGATGTAGTCTATGCATAATATACAGTGACCTTCTTCAAACAGCTCAAGCAGTAATACATACATATCTTATTAAATGTACGACAACTACCTTATATGTAAGTGGTGTATGAAACAGCTTTACATAATGCACATTAAATAACTGCCACCCAAGATGATGTAACTGATTTCACTTTCATTTTCTTGATAATATTGCAAGTAACACATGACATGCAATGACAATTTAATGCATAAAGATATCTCAATTTGGATACAATAAATGGTGTATATTTTATCATAGTGGTAAAAAAGGATTATGAATCAATAAATTCAATAATGTACAAATTGAATAATGTTTGAGCTTGAATACAAACCGGTACAGGTGGTTTCTCTTCAATGAAGGATGTAACTGGAGTAACTGCATCAATTTCCACCAAGTTGACTTGTTCCTCAGGGCGAACAGTGTCTCCGGAACGCCAGCGGTTGACCTCAGCTTCAAGTTTCTCAACCTATACAATATATTGAGCTATAAATTCCTAATATGACTATATAGTCATTAATTATATTGATATCAGCACAACAACACATTGTTATGCTTTAAAAATTAATGTAGTAATAGTAGATAAGTGAACTTATTTAATTTACCTTTCCTTTAAGTCTTGCCACCTTCTCCTTCTCCCTCTCATAGCGTCGCTTCCATTCTTCAGCAGTGAGTTCCTCATTGACACATACAACATTCTTGACAGTTTTAGCTCTGAAAAAAGTATTTTTAAATACAGAAAATCGACATTGGCATACATTGATACTTAATTTTTTACAATGTAATGTAAATATTTGTGTATAATCTGATATCACATATTGCATACCTTTTACCAAAATCGAGAGTACTCTTTGTTTCACTCTCATTAAAGGAAGCTGGTGAACAGCAGATGACTATTGTTGTTCTGGCGTTACCTCCGAGTGATTCTTGTAAAATTCGAGTTAGTTTGGAGTCTCTGTAAGGGATATGTGACTTGTTGCCATCAGCTAAAGCAGATATCACATTACCCAACGCCGAGAGTGATTTGTTAATATTTTTGGCTTCATCAAGAACAGTACCTTCAGCACCAGTTTTAGATACCTATAACAACAATAATAAGCACAATTTAATAATAATCAATCCATTAATTAATATTTCAAATCAATCAATATTTTTGTCTACTATACCTTTTCAGAACCAGCCAAGTCCACAAGATATAACTTTCCAGACAATTTCTTTTGGTTTTCCAAATTTTCCTGTTTTACATTAATAAGGAAGACTGAATGAGATCTTGATGAATGTTCATTCATATCTGAAAACAAATATTTGGAGCATAAATATTTAAATACACTGCAATATGAGATTTTGCAAGTATTACAATTTCCTTTGTATGGTATTTACTGAATATCTGAAAGAAATAATTGCAGTAAGTCATAATTAAAATTCTTACTTGTTACAGCAATATGTCTATTTGATTTGCCTTCCTCAATCACTTCAAATACCTCCTCTGGACTTGACACAAATCTTTCAGTAGCACCTTTGACAAATGGGACTCTGTTTTTGTCTTCATGAACACTCAGGTTCACTTTCGAAACTAAAACAATTTATTTTCATTATTGTTACTGGTTCTTGTTAAAATAACATTAAAAATCAAATGGATTATGAAGTTACTTCATCATACCATCCAACAAATCCCGGATTTTGTCCATGTAGATTTCAAAATAGGACACTTTAATATGAAATTCCAGGTTCTCCTCCATTGCGTAGATATGGTTGAATATATCATTGACTATTCTTGGAATTATACCCTGTTTTCCTGGATCCCCTGTTAAATAATATAATAAAATAATATTTTGTTAATAATAACATGACAACAAATTAAAAACTATCAGAAATTTATTTACTCCATCTACAATACATACCTATGACACCTTCCATGGTATGTGTTTTTCCAGAACTGGTCTGTCCATAGGCAAATATGGTACCGTTGTACCCAGCCAATACATCGGATACAATGCTTTTTGCAGCCTCATTGTATACTTTTTCTTGCGTGGCATTTGGCTTGAATACTTTATCGAACAAGTACACTTTGCCCTACAACATAGCATAAGAATTAGTAGTAAAACTATAAATAAAATTAATAAAACTTAAGAATATTTTACAAGTACATAATACAAGAATCATCTCTTGTTTCCTCATCATACATTAGTATGAAAAGCAAGAATTTGGGAACTTTAAAATGTGCAGCAACTTGAAATTAAATTCACATAAAATTTCACAGCAGAGCATAATCATTGCAGTAACTTTTATTTATGACTTAATTCAGTGAATACAGCACAAATCACTTCTATCACACAGCTGTTACAAAAGCAACCAACAATTTTTTAGTAGATAATGTAGGTATTTTTAAAATAAAAAATGTGTGTAATCAGTGTAAGTGTAATCGGGTATTTGATAAATTTCCACATAAAATAAATTTAACAATTTGGATTAAAGTATTACTTAATTGTTTATTGTACACAATCATTATTCATTATTTATTAAAAGTGAGGAAACGTGAAACTACAATCAAACTAAAAATAACAATATAAAATTTGTTAAAAAGCGAAATCGGCAATGCTTCATGATAAGTGAGGTAATTTTACGGTGTGTAAACAAAAATAACAAATATTTTACATTTTAGCATGTAATTTATTCAAAGTATTATTTCTTGGGTCAAGGTCGAGAAAGTATTTGTATTGATTTTCGACAAAGCACATTCATATTAACTTATATACATCGAGATTCTTTAAATATTTGTGATCGCAATCGTATTCAACGGAGCGGAATAGAAAAGAAAGGCCATTTCGTAGCAGGTGAACACAAGTCGTAATGTATTAGTCATCATGATCTAAATTAGGGCGATGATAAAGGAAACTAACATAAACTTAACAAACATGATCACTTACCCCTATTGAAATGCAGTTATCATCAGGACCCGACGGAAACTTCACAATGAATTTGGAACCAGCTTTTTCTTCGGAGTCATTTAGTGGCCGAAATCGGCAGACGACTCGAATGCTGTCTTCAGCAGCGATTTCACGATCGGCTGCCATTTTACTAAATAAAATAGCTTACACTAAAATCGTCTATGCAATTAAAAAAATAAAACGTTAATGGAACATAAAACCGTGCATGAAGAACTACAAAGTTAGAATTTGTCACTGGAAAATCTTCATGACAGCTATATCAAAATGTCGGCCATATTCTTTTCTTTGATGAAAAAAGGCCTATTGGTTGGTTGTATTGGATGCACCGCCTTCTTCTCGCTCACCAACATTGCAGAAAAAGAATCGATCAAAGATGTTACCAACCTAAATAAATAGAAATACTGCGTTCACTTTAACAGAATTAGCATGGAAAATAATATAAATAGCAAAAAGTAATAGATAAAATTCTTTGAATTCTACGCCCGCCCGGCCGTCTATGTCTATGATAGCAAATGATCACGATGTCATATTCCTAGGGTTGCCACCCGTACTATATTATATAGTATCGTACTATATTTCAGTCAATTGTACTATATATTATAGAAAAATAATATAGTACCAATAATACTATATTTTCATCGGTAATTCAGCTGTCGACGTTTTTATTAACTGTGACTGGAACGCACCTGCAACGCAGCATTGGGAATTTCAAAACGAAACGCATTCAGTTACTCTATGGCATTCACTGTCGTTCGTTGCTCACACGTCAAACGCCAAAACGTCAAAGCAAGTAAACGTTAACTTCAAATTGACCGTTCTTGTACATTATTTTCTATCTGTGCAACCTGTGAGGTTAAACCATAGATATATGAACTATATAGATGCAGTGTAATGTCATATAGATATGTCACTTAGTTATGGAATAGTTTAAAAGACGAAATAATAAACATAATTGCGTCCTTGTCTAACGTATGAAATAAAAACAGTCCAACTCTATACGCAACAGTTTCGCTATACTGTCAAATTTTTCATGACGTCAGACGTGTGCCGTGTTTGCCATTTTGTTTTTCTCTTTACTACAGTGTAAATTGTGACTTATTACCGAGATATTAAGGTACTAACTACTAAAACCCACTTTGACAAAGGAATGTCAAAATCTAAAGCGCCTCTATAAATTTAATAAAAAACGAACTGTTGATTTATTTTAATATGGATATAAATTGCTCAGATTTCTATAATTATTTTAAAAAATGGTTGTCTGTAAAGTCGGTTTACGGACGGTAGTTTAACGTGACAACGTCATGACAAAACATAGATGAAGTAGTGCTCGAATATAATATTATCTCTGGAAATTAACTTATAATTAGAAACTTTTATCTTTATACTACAACGCCATCTAGAACTCCTGAACTAAACTATTTTTTCAGCAAGTTCCTTGCTGACTTAATTGTGTATACAGGGTTATTTGTAATTCGACGTATTCCTGGTGGGAGCTGATGAAGGAGCCAAAATGCAATACATTTGATGTTCATTTGTATGAGCAAAAAAAAATATCTTGCTACTTGTGGAGATATTTGCAATTTAAACTTTTTTCGTTATTTACCCGGATTTTTGCATTTAGGTACAAATTGAAAAAAAAAACCATATGGTATGATTATTATTTAAATTATTAAGAGAACGAATTATAAGCGCGGCGGAAGAGATAAGATCAAGTTTTAGCTCAAGGGTGACAAAAACAGAAATGAGAAAGAGGATTCGGACCTGTATAAGAAATAGAGGGGCTCATATCGAGCAAGACGTATGAACAAAAAAATAATAGTTTGTGCATTACTGTTACGCTTTATACTTTTCAACCCTGAAAATATTCTCTACCTACGATGAGTGAAACGCTGTTTTTGTTAAGAATTACATGTTTTTGGATTAACATTAATACCTTTTTAAAAAGCTGATTAAATGGGCATGTTTTTTTAATAACTTGTAAGCCTAGTGTCATGGTAATTTTTTGAACTAGACAACATATTTTGTCACGTAACATGTAACATGTTTTTGTTGTAGCTCGTAGTTCTTCATTCTGAAGGAATTTTCATCTTAATAAGGTAGGGTGGGTTTTATTGAAGTGTTAGTTAGAAAAATAATTTTAAATAATAACCATACCATACGTATTTTTTTTTTCAATTTGTACCTAAATGCAAAAATCCGGGTAAATAACGAAAAAAGATTAAATTGCAAATATCTCCACAAGTAGCAAGATTTTTTATTTTTGCTCATACAAATGAACATCAAATATATTGCATTTTGGCTCCTTCATCAGCTCCCGCCAGGAATTTGTCGAGTTACAAATAACCCTGTATAGTTTTGTTCATAGATGGCGCTTTCTCCATAGTTCGCTCACTCGCGTAACGCGACAGATGAGTCATGTTTTTTCATGCGTGCGGCCGGCATCGTTTTAATAGACGTTATCACGTCAAAAATAATAAGGCTTTATTAAAAAAGCTAAGAATAATAAGAAATACACGTGAAAAATGAATAAATACTAAAAATAAATGTGTACTATTTTTTTCCTCGAATTTCCCAATAGTACTATATTTTTTGCAATCTTTCGAAAAAAATACTATTTTTCCTTCAAAAAAAGGTGGCAACCCTATATTACAGTGTTTTATTATAATCAAACCAAAACGTTTTTCGTAAACCATTTAAAACTTAAAATTAATATTTAATACTATGTTCTATTCTATGTTCATGTTATGTTATATTACAATCTGTGAACAGTGACGTTAGTAAATTCTATTGTCTATGTTCAGTGAGTCAGTGTGCTGTGTGTGAGTGGAGTTGTGTGCCTAATTTAATTTTTTGTTTTGTTATATTGTGACCTTTTCGAGTAATTTGAAATTTTGAATTATATTTAAACCATTACTGTAAAATTATTTGAAATGTCCCCTGCCTTTGGTGACACAAGTATCGTGTAAACATGTGAGTAATAGGATCACTATGAGCTTTTATATTTGTTTTGCCTTGTAAGGCAATGTTCAGGGGTACCTATGTCCTCAGACCTTTGCCTATTTATTGTATCGACACTTTAAAACATTAATTTTAAAGATTATTATTTAAGATAATCAAACATATCTCCATTTATATTGCGTTAAAAATAACAGCGGAAAAATAATTGTGCCGTTTGTAAATCTCCTCACCACGCCCGCACAGATGATGCGATGAGGCATTATATAAAATTAACTGTGATATGAACAAAAATGACGCCACTCTTGTAAAATGATGAACAGTAGAACAACTATATAATGTGACCATCTGATGACTGATTCCCACGTGATAAAAAGTAAACAAAATTAAAAGTTTGTTGTTATACAAAATTTATATCACACAGCTGATGATCAAAAACAAAATGATTCTAACAAAATTCCTATTCTCTGAAGTTTTGATTTTCCATTAGTTGTCTGCTTGTACATATAACAAGTGCATAAAAATGAATGAAATGGAAATTGATTCAGAAATGAAAGTAATAAAATTATATTTGTTATTTTTTTTGTTAAAGGTAGAGGGTTCAAGTAATATCTTAAGTAGGTATGCCTAGTCTTAAAGTAAAGAAGTCCTTTCTTAATGTCATTGTGTTTGTGTTTCTATGACGGCTGCCAATTTTCCCATGGATCCCATTATAAAAACTGACTTTAGATAAATATGGATCCAATGAGTACTCTGTGGATCCAATCTGGAAGTATTGTATCCACTCACTTCAAAAAAGTCCTGATTGGTTAATAAAAGACAAAATTCTGAGTTAACAAACATTAAAAAATATTGAATAAAAATATTGCTGCTGTTGACAAATAAAATTAGGCTGAAGGAAGCCAGTCATCCGGTAAACAGACAAATAAAATAACTTTAGTTGTCCATAAATTATTATTGTTACGTGACTTTTACAAGGCGGGAGGTTTCACCCATACAATTAATGTCACGATAATAGGGCTCCGTCACAGATGTTGCAGAACCCCACTTTGCCGGGTCCTTTTTTCGTAAAAAAGAACCTAACTAACCTAGGTTATATCTATTATGTATTGTTGTATCTTTTTTTTTATTTTGATCACGTAACCCCTTGCACAGGTACTCCGTCCTGATAAGTCTCAGTTATTTTATTCATCTCATAGTTGATTTTGATTGTTAGGTAGTCGGATGACTAAGTTATTTTATTTGTCCAATAGTGTTTAAGTACTTTGTTTCTGATAGTCAGATGAATAATAATATATTATTCATCCATTTTACATATCAATAGTCAAAAATTATTTATGTCCAGGTTTCCTGATAATGATGTGATGCCGTATAAGACAGAAAGGAAAATGTCCAAAAATATGTTTAGAGTTTTGATGTATTACTTACCAAATAGGACACACTGAAAATCAGTGCCGTAGTCAACACTACGGCACAATGCTGAGTGTGCTCCTTTTTCTAGGCCACTGGACACATGCGACTTGCGAGCGTAATCTAGTAATAGTAATAATTTTGTAAGGAGCTGCACGTTTTTGTATTATTCTTATTCTGTTTTATTTTTTACTGTTTTTTGTATGTGTTCGGTGCCTTGAAAAAAAATGTTTATTCTATTCTATTCTATTATACTATTTTTACATTAAAAGTTAAAATGTATTACAGATTCAATAACTTTAAATTTCATATTTCTCAGACTTTGGGATGAGACTTACGATTGCTATTAACAAGATTTTCTGATCAGTTTTGAGATTATAAGTGCACATATTTCAGTTTCTTATTTCTCATTTTCAATTTCTTATTTCCCAGTTTGATTAGTATCCCTATTCTTTTCGATTGCATGTAATAAGTTTAGTTTGGCAACAATATCTAAATCAATTCTGGTTTTGTGGTACATTTGCTTAAAAAATCATAGCTACATGGAGTCAGCTGGGATGTGTTAGGTGTTGCACTAGTTCTCATGTTTTTGTTTTACATATGTAAATCACATTGTAAAAGTCAAAGATTATTAATATGATGATGATTATTAGATGCTATTTATAGCAGAGTTAATTAAATAATCAACTTGCATGAGATAGTTTTGTTATAATAGTATCAAATTCAGAATCATGCATAGAATCTTATTTATTTGCTAAAGCTGATGCTGATGATTCATTTTATTGGTGATAAATTTAAACTTTTGATGCTTTGTTTTTGTATCTTGTCTCGCTAGACACACTTTACAGTTGACCTCCAGTGGCACAGCATTCTTAATCTAAAAGCCTGGTTGAATAATATTATACTCAGGACTCCCTTAATTATAAAGACTCACACTCTGTCAGTTATAGGCCACCCCACGGCAGTTATGGATGGTTTAAAAACGAAATCATTGTCTTTAATTATGACGCGGAAAGGGCGCGTTTTTGCAGTCGAAGTCCTATACTCCTGTAGGAAGTTTATGTATACTATCGTTGCGGCAATGGCGCGACGGCGCCGCCGACGCCCGAGTACGTGAGCGGTCGTTAACCCCGCTGCACCCTTAACCGTTATCGTCAATATACGGCAACTTGCTGCAGGTTGCACAGAATGCACAGCACAGTCCTGTTACAGAGATTTAATTGCAATTCTTGGATTTTATTTCCACTGACCGCTAGTAGCAAAAATTCTTGAGTGTTTCGGTGTTTTGGAGGGCACGTTAAGCCGTCGGTCCGGGTTGTTTTCGTAAGTTAACAGTCGTTAAGCCATGTCGGAGGCCCTCGGGTGGCATAAAAACTTCCGTTACTTGGATTGGCCACTAACCCCTCCACCAATCCGCACTGGAGCAGCGTGGTGGAAGGTGCTCTAGGCCTCCTCAAGAAGAGAAACCTGTGCTCAGTAGTAGGCCATTAATGGGTTGTAGCCACACATTTCCACTGACTGCAATTCATAATATTTAAGTTAGAAAAATTAGAGTTAACTTAATTATGATTAAAACAAAGATAGATTTATTATCCAACAATGTCCAAGGGTAATCCGCCACTTACCACAATAGCAACCGTCAGCGTTGCCAGACGTCCCAATTTTACTGGGATGTCCAGGTCAGAATGAAACTCAAATTAAACGAATATGTGCTAAAAGTACCTGGTCTATTAAATATATGGCTTCAACCCATTAATGGCCCACTACTGGGCTCGGGTCTCTCCTCTTGAGGAGGCCTAGAGCATACTCCACCACGCTGCTCCAGTTCGGATTGGTGGAGGGGTTAGTGGCCAACCCGAATGTCGGAAGTTTTCAAACCGCCCGAGGGCCTCCGACATGGCTTAACGACTGTTATCATATGATAACAACCGGGACCGACGGCTTTACGTGCCCTCCGAAGCACGGAAACGCTCAAGAATTTTTTGCCACTAGCGGTCACCCATCCAACTACCGACCGCGCCCGCTGTTGCTTAACTTTGTCGATCACTTAGGATCGACGCAAGCCGCAGGCCTATGAGCGCTTCAAGATCGCATTGTTGTGATGAAATTAGTTGAATTCCCAAGTTTCTGTCCGCGGCTTCCCCCGCTAAAGAGTGATTTCACTTATTAAATTAAATATATAACGACATTAAATGTTGTGTTGTAAAATTCCCAATGCTGGCAGCATCTGTATTCAGTACTTACTATTAAGGTGTCAATTATTTAATACATTTTATTTTTGCATCCTTTTATTATATAAAGGATCATTTTTTCTCCTTTTATAAATTTGTAAGTACTACCTTAATAAATGTAAGAATTCTGACGAGAGCAACGCAATTGAGTCATCGTAAATTATGCCGATTATTCAGTGACGCAATTTATACGACCTACAAATACAAATACACCGGTTTTTGTGTTGATCAAGCCAGCATTGATACGGTCATAAAAATAGTAATGGGTTCGAAAAGGACTTGCACCTTGAGGGTTCCGTGCAAAAAATTTAAAACCAACCAAGTGCGTTCTAGGCCCCGTGTTCCGTAGTTCACTAATTAACTAAATTCATTTGCGCTTGGCCTGACTTGCACTTGGCCGGTTTTTTTTAAATATTATAGTACATATAAGTATAAAATAACTATTTTTGTATTTATCTTTACCTATTTGTATTGTTTGTTAGTTCATATTCTCAGACGCCTTTATGAAGATGGAACTGCATCTGTGCGGACGGATGAAGTTTTGTCAGAAAACTTCAAGCCCAGTGCAGGAGTACGACAAGGATGTATAATATCACCGCTCTTGTTTAATTCGTACACCGAACTAATTATGCGTATTACACTTGAAGACTGGACTGATTGTGTCACTATTGGTGGATATAAGATCACAAATTTGCGCTACGCAGACGATACCACCCTATTTGCGAGCAGTGCTGATCTTATGAAAGAGCTTCTTCTCAGAATGGAGCGCATAAGCGAAGAATTCGGATTAAAGCTCAACCGCAATAAAACAAAGGTGATGATTGTAGACCGAGCCAACAATAACTTGCCCGAGATTGCTCAAATTGCAAACTGCGAAGTCGTACAATCATACATTTACCTAGGAGCTTTAATATCGAATACTGGTGGCTGCGTAGACGAAGTAAAGAGACGCATGGCTATCACAAGATCCGCAATGGATAAGCTAAAGAAAATTTGGAGGAACAGGAACATAACCAAAGGCACGAAGATCCGGCTCGTACGAACATTGGTGTTCCCCATATTTCTATACGCTGCGGAGACGTGGACATTGCGACAAGTCGAGAAAAGGAAGATCGACGCTCTTGAGATGTGCTGGAGACGCATGCTTGGGATCTCATGGACTGAATTCCGAACTAACGTCTCCATACTTCAAGAGCTCGGCATTAAACAACGTCTTTCGACGTTAGTATCCAGTCGCATCTTAAAATTCTTTGGACACGTCTCTCGGAGAGGAAATACCTCCATCGAACGCCTTGTTGTCCAGGGAAAGGTTCAAGGCACTAGACCGCGTGGGCGGTCACCCATGCGATGGACCGACCAAATAAAGTCTGCAGTGGGCGGTCCCTTGCATGAGTGTACAAGATTATCAACAAACAGAGAGAAGTGGCGAAAGCTCGTAAGGCAAATAACATCTGCCCCAAATACAACCTTCTGAAGACCACGACCGCTCTGGCAAGAGCGATACGACAAAGAAGAAATTTGTATTGTACTAAGTGGTCTTGCTTATTATTTATTTAAAATTTATGTCACCTTATAAAAAAGGATGAACAAAGGGCAAACTTAAGGCGCGTCCCCGAGCAAAGGACCTTGAGCGTTATTCCCTCTTTGCCGCGCAAACCCGAAAGACGAAATTAGCAGTCAGATATATGCATGCTTGCCGAGCTTCATTAATTCTCGCTGTTTTTGCAATTCTTTGTCGTAAAACTTTGTTACACTTCGGCATTTTTGTAAACAATGTGTCCTTTGACAAGTAAAATAAAATTTATACAATTTATATGCGGCAACAAACGACACAGGTGTTACGTACGGGAGCTAGCGGCACACTGACTCTCGCTCCCAGGGCATGAGTTACAGAGTTAAATATGCGTATAATTTATGTTTAATTTATTTAATACATCCATTTTAGGTCTTTTGGAAAAATTAAAACGACTAAAATGTTCATTATTAAATTGTCTATCTATTAGTGTTAATTGCAAATTAAAATATTGTGTGGTTCACGAGCGTATGCAAGAAATCTACATTTTATTTCTCATTTTAGTGGTTTTTTCATTACGATATTTAGTAAGATATTTATTCTATAAAAAAATAATTGGACCGTGGAATGTGGAGACAACACATTCTAGAAATTTAATATATATTTTAATATTTATTATTTATTTTAACTGACGAGTAGATAGCCTCTAAAAACTGTAAATAATACGGCTAACGCAGCGTTTTGCTCGTAGTAGCGCCTTAATGCCTAATGGCATTGTCCACCAGTCAACCCTGGGTGGATGTGGAAAGAACTGATGGCAGGTGTTAAAACTACTTAAGAAGGGAAAAAAATGATAAAAAGGAGAAAAACAAATACTACTTACGTACATTATGCTTCGCTGCTCAATTCTCGCGATTAATATTTACATGTAGTACTATTTCCAATCCACGGCCTTTAACACGATAAGTTTAAAGAAAAACAAAAATATTATCAATCTGAAACATAAAATAGTTGTTAATCTGGCTTATTTCCTCGTTCATTCAGTGTTGTTTAACACTCAAGCTTCCGGTCATCACTCTTCCTTACCGCTCGGTTGCCATTTTTGCTTCATTATCTATTTTCGTGTCGCGGCCTCAACACGTCTCGACTGTCCTTAGACTCATTACTAGAGATTCCCTAACGGACAGTCTATGTTAACGAACCGGTGTGAAGAAAAGAAGAAAATTTTAAAATAACTATAATATTTGGAGGAAATACAGGATAAAAGTGTTATTCAGATGTGAATCAACCAATTTTTACGTTTAATATCAGTGGATCAAAGGATACCTTTACCAGTAAGTGTTTTACGATTTATTATTATCTTCAATTCTATTTTTAGGAAGATACCCACATTATTTATGAATTCAAGTGGCAGCTACTTTTTATTGGCATGATAAAAACAATTATGATACGAGCGTCAGAATATTCACCAAAATAATTATGTGAACAAAGAATTTAATATTTTGATTCTTTTAATGTGCATTCACATTTGTGATGCGAGTAGTACGATGGGACTGCTACCTTCACATACTACCCTTTGCGTTTCAACTGTTGATGTAACACAGAGTGATTCCAATATTCGCCGAGGATGAACCTCGACCACCTTCACTGTGTTGAAATATAACTAAATAATTGAGACAACTATCGATGGCATAATTAAAGCAATGACGCAAACGTTTATATGTGTTTTAGTTTAATTACCTGAAGAGATAATTTGATATCCTGGTTCTTTTAATGTAAATCAACGTTAGTGATGCGAGCACTACAATGGGACTGCTACCTTCACAGAACGACCTTTTGTGGTTATTTTGTTGATCTTACATAAAGTGATGCGAATGCTTCTTTTGGGTTCATTTCCTTCACAAATAATGCACTTTTTCTGAGTGTCAAATAAGAACCAGAACTATTGATATAATTACATAAAGTGATGCGAATGCTTCTTTTGGGTTCATTTCCTTCACAAATAATGCACTTTTTCTGAGTGTCAAATAAGAACCAGAACTATTGATATAATTATGTACATCAAAAGTACTAGTAGGTAGTTACAATCTTTTATCATACATAATCTTTAATCAAAATAAAGAAATTCAAATGAAGTTTTATTCCTAAACTTTATAAGGAAATTGACTTGGAATCCTGTGCACTTTGATGTCCTCATTTCTACCACATACTAGCAGTACCTACCTGATATGATTGGTCCTCTTCTGAAATATAAAATCCAGTATTCGGCAATTGTGCCCTTTTTTGTGCCCTTTTTTTAAGGACACTTTTAGTACTGAATGCCTGAACTATGGCAACCATTTCGGACATCCTACAATTATATTTCTTTGCTGCGCGTCTGTACCAAATAGATACGCATGGTTTATAACTGCTCCCTCTAGTAGGGCTATAAAGTTATAATAGAGGACTCTGAGACTATCTAAATTGTCGATTGATCGATACAATCACTATAACGTCAATAATACTTGACGCCTCTTCTTGATATCTATAACTAAGGAGTTGAAGAATACATCAAAGAAGATGAAAATTTACTTCTCTCTTTGTGGTTAGACTGGAAAATCAAAAGCTACGAAAGCCATTATCATGTCAAGACAGGATGAAAAAGGATTCATACTAGTGATTTCTAAAACATAAGTCTTTATTGAACCATTCGGGATAAATTTTTTCGAAGACGACTTTACACTCTCGGGAAATTCTACGCAAACCGCTGTTGTGCTGCCGCCGCCATCGTCGCCGCGCCCTGTCGCGAGCGCACTCTAATGGAAGTTGCTGTTGGCTTTATAGGTCTTACAGCATGACGTAGGACAGTCGTGAAAATGCCCACTATATGACTCGGAGAGTAAAACGGCTGTCCATCTAAATGGCATCCTAGGAATGTTCTTAGAATGTTTCACTAAAAGCGTCATTCCAACCTCAATTTGCAAACAAAACCTTGCAAATTATATCGCTACAGTTCGTAGCTTGATGTCGTGGCCTTTTATGGTCAAAAGCTTGTTAGACTTAATGTCAGTTAACAAATTTTTAACGCAGCGTGAATCATTTTAAGCTTTGCGGCTAATGGCCTTGCGTAAATATTGTATACCTACAATGTAAGTAAATCCATACTGCAGATTACAATATTATTACTGTAACCTAGGGTGTAATTATTACAAAAAGTGTGTAATCACTAAGAAAGTTATCCACTATTGAATTAGTGAAAACGGTTCAGCCTACTCAGCAGACCGCCAGCCGAAGAACACCCGCATAATAATCCTGATACATTTCAGGGTTGAAATAAGCAGGTTATTTGATACATGATTTGTCATTATCTAGACGTATCTAAATATGATACATAATAAAATTTAGATTTTGTTTACAACAATAATCTCTCCTTTTACTTTCATAGCTTAATCAGCCTGATGACAAGTTTAAGATTCATTTTAAGCAGAACAGCTCGCACCCATTATAAGATGGATGCCTTATGTAAGTACTGCATTCTGCTTTAACACAGGGGTAATTAATTATACCTACAATTTTTATAAAAATTGCTAATATTATTTAGCATTACCGGTTTCTTTTTTAAAAGATACTTTTTTTTTTCTAATTTCAAGATAATGTTTATTTACGACTTTATGTGATTCGAATACTACAGTTACTGTACCGCTGGATTTTAATCTACTATTGAAATCCATTATCAACCGAATCATTCAACATTATTTTTTAAAGAGATGGTTTACCAGTTGGCAGGTCAATAGATACATGGAATGTAAGAGTTTACAATTGATAGCACTAATGTTGCCCTATAAATTTGGCTCTATACCTATCTATTATGATAATAGTTGGGTAATCTATGGTAGAAATATAATATTTAGTCTTTTACACGTAAAGTGATATTTCTTAGAAAAATTCCAAGGGAAAACTGAGATGAGTTAAACTCACATCCAAAATGCATATAGCAAGACCTCCAAGGTTTAGAATATAGTTGGTTGCAATTTTTCAATTTTTAGCCATGAGATCTAAAACCTATGAAAAAATTACAAAATTAGACATAAATGCAATAAATTATAATTTTTCATTCAGCACATAACATTCGTTTGAACTTCATGTTTTGTTGCATTAACATGAGCAAAGTGCTTACGATTTATAGAAAACTCTTACTATATAAACATATAACTATATAACATTGCAATTACTGACAGCCATATAAATCCTTACTGAAAGGGCTATGAACTACGGGAGATATAATATGTGATATATAATTATTATTTTCGTGTTCTTTTCACTAATTTTTCCAAGGGTTATGGGAAGAAACAAAGTATCTAACTGTCTTTTTGTGTTCAACAAAGAGCAGTATTTACTGAAATATTATATAATCTAATTATGGACCTACCCTGTGGGCCTACCATTATATGCAACATAATTATTTATCATTACAGGATATCCTGGGCAGAATATTATTTTTTGTGCATTACCACAATTGCTATTATAAAAAAATATATATAATAAAATGTTAATAAATAAAGTAATCAAAGTCACAGATGGCTATCTCAGCCCTGTCTAGTATACTACATAATATAACGATAAATTATAAAAATTATCAAGAATAATTTATTGACAGCCCAATTATAAATTGTTGATTTCGTATTCCAGATCCTTTCTAAATTTTCGGAAAAATTTACGATACCAATTGTATTAATATAATACCAAAACAAGAATTAATGTTCCACTTCTTTCGATCAATTACTTATTATTTAAATTAATATTGTATGCCCATCTGTGGCAGGGATATGGTGGATATTATAATTACATATATAACATGAGAACTTTATTTACCTATGTACCTATATATTTCACAATAAATTAATTTGAATTTGAATGGATTATAAATTCCCTATCTTGTATGCGAAACATTATATAGACATAATTGTTCTGGAGTAATGCCAGACAATTTTTTTAATAATTGTTCTTTGTACGTAACATAGTTATAGGTATACCTCTATAGGTATATTATATACCTCTCGGGATGAATATAATATATCGATTGATATAATGTATTTAACGTTCAGATTTCTAAATGTGAAGTATTTATTTATACGAATACTGTAATTTAAAATAGTAAAATATTTAACTTATCTACACTATTAATATAATATATGCTGATGGAGAGTGAGTTAATACTCATGTTACATATCAAATAATTATTTATATTACATAATAATAATAATAAACAAATAAACCAGAATATACATTTTGATTACATCATAATCAAATCTATTCATTAAAACCTGAAGTGTGACTAGATACATTTTATATGAGAAATTATGCTATTTGACTAGCTGAGATCTACATGTTCTTATAAAAATAAAAACTGATTGTCTTCGTAATTTAATTTTTGATTTATTGGTTCCAGAGAAGCACACCCACAAGAGTGGTGTGTTTTTGCTTCTACCTTGAAAGGCAGAAAGCGTGCATGTAATAAGTTTTAGAATAATAGTATTCTATCTTAACAGAATTTCATATTCGTTAGATCCATTCTTGATTTTCAATCATATTTGTTATTTTCCCTTCTTTCTTCGAATAATCCTTATATTTAATGTTATATTAAGCTTACTTATGTAAGCAATAACCTCCACACATATATTAAAAATAATTGGGACATTAATCAATACTATTTATTTATTTATGTACACTATATTGACCACAATATAACAATATTAACGGATAAATAAATGGCGAGCTTAATGCTAGTGCAATCTGTATTTGTTATTGATTGTTGATAAAAAAAAAAAAAAAAATTGTATCATAGGTATACTTAATTATTTCCATATTATATTAAAGGATACATCCTATAACTACTTTAAACATCTACATGTAAATATTAATCGCGAGAATTGAGCAGCGAAGCATAATTATTGATAAAACGAACTTACCTGTACGTGAAGTTCTATCAAAATTATGCGAGCTGCTCAATTCGAAGCGATTAATAGGTCCCCCCCATAAAATGAAAGGACCCACCCTAGCAGTCTGTATCCTTTAATTTATCTTTAAACTAAATGAAGCAAAAATGGCAACCGAGCGGTAAGGAAGAGTGATGACCGGAAGCTTGAGTGTTAAACAACACTGAATGAACGAGGAAATAAGCCAGATTAACAACTATTTTATGTTTCAGATTGATAATATTTTTGTTTTTCTTTAAACTTATCGTGTTAAAGGCCGTGGATTGGAAATAGTACTACATGTAAATATTAATCGCTTCGAATTGAGCAGCTCGCATAATTTTGATAGAACTTCACGTACAGGTAAGTTCGTTTTATCAATAAATATACATATACACTTATAAACTATACATACAATTATATTATATTATTATATTACATATTATATAAACCATTTGAAATATATATATTGCTTCGTGCCAAATTTCGCAATTTTTCACCAAAAGTGACTGATGTTAATGCTTACCTATATATATTTTTGATTGCTTGCAATGATGACTCAAAATCTGAGGTTTTATACCTGTTTTAAAGATTGATTCACCTTTGTATTCCTTTTCAATTCAAATTCTTGTCTCCATTGGGGGTACTGTTTTTCCCTTTGTAAACGGAACCACAAAATCACACCATAACGCGAGGTGTGGCTATGGCTACACTACAATCAATTAGCGGCCCACAGGCCCACAGCGTGCATGGGCGTCTATGCTCTAGTGTCTAGGTCTACTCTCTACTCTATCCACTACCCACATCTGATCTGACGAATTCTGGAGAGTACATCACTGCTTCATGCTGATTCAATACAAATCAAATGATTCTATTTGATTGCAGTGGTTGTAATTAACTATCTAATTTATTAATAGTTTAATTAGTCCAACAATGCGTATATACACAGATGTGTATAATATACACAGATTTATTGACTTTGACTTTATCCACCTTTCACATATTGTAAATCAATTCATTTTGGGTCTGTTATGGTCATTAATAATTATGGTCATTAATAACAGTTTTTATGATTAAAAAATCAACATGACTGTATGACCAAAATAAATATCGTGAGTACCCGTATCTTAGTAAAATGTGTTCAATCAATCACTCAATATAAATATATAAAATTAAAAATTACAAATCAATGCTTCTTGTTGACATTTGGTTGTATACTGTAGCCTGTACTGTAGTTAGCAGTAAAGGTAAAAAATCCGCGAATTGACTCAAGGTAAGGCTTACCTCAGCGCGTCTTACTGGTTTGTTACGTCGTCTGGTTGCTGCGAATCACACGTCGATCTCATTGACCGCGTATCGGTTCCAAGAAGGAACGGTGACGGCGCCGTTGTATCATACGGCATACGCTGACAAAGTTATTTTCTGTACAATTAGTCACGCGTGTATCCGCCGCGGGATGGACGCGCGCTGCAGTCGGCGGCACATCGGAACAAAACTGTAAAAATTTTCTGAGTTAATGCTCATTGCTCTAGCTTATTTACGCGAATGATAAGCGCTTTCGTAACTCAGTGAGCAAACAAGCAACAGTGACCTAGCTGCAGCTATTACAAGCGTTTCAAATTGGAATTTTCAGTGTTCTCCAAAAGTATAGTGCTAATGTTGGACTTGAACAAATCATGTCCTATTAAGTGTGACATTATCCAAGAACAGTCCTTTTAAGAAATGTGAGTGTACAACTGCTGTGATAAGTGAGACCAATGATAATTTTATTGGTGTAGTGATTTGGAATTAAAATTATACATAAGCTCTCAAAGCTTATAAAATTCATTAGTAAGTAAAGTTTTCAGCCTAATATAAGTCTTAAATCAGAAAATATAAACCGCGAGATGCAAATTTTCTTAAAAATATAGTTTTGTTTTTGTCGTACGTTGTTCCTTCACTTCACATGATAAGAGATAAGATCATATTCTGAAACTTAAAATATATCTAAATTTTAATTTCCTTCCAACAATAGCCGTAAAATACATGTTCTATCAGCTTGTTATGTTATGAGTTATGTTCTCTAGCTTTATTTTTAGGGTACGTCCACTACAACTATCGTTGAAAAGGTCTTTCAAAAATATTGTGGGTCTGCAAAGATCATTTTCCGATGATTCGGAAAGGATTCGGGAGGGTCCGTTTGCGAAATGTTTGTCATTAAAGTGCTAATTCAACTGCCACTCAATGGTAAGTGTTGGACATGTGAAAAAATTCACGTCAATTGCATATGTGATGAATTTAAAAGGATAACTTTTCCGGCTAGGGTAGCTTAAGTAGATAATGATTAATAGTCGATGAACTAAGAAACCTTACACACTTGGCCGGTTTTTATTTAAATCATAAAACGTCTTGAGTCTAGTTCAAGAGTCTAGGATCTTATGTTGCCTGGACAGGATTGTATTTTAATAGAGAATAAAACTCAATGGATTGGGCACCTACAGAAATATGTTTTTTTAAAGTTTTAAGATTTGTTAACTTAATGGTTTTCATGGTTCTATGTAGGTATAACTTTAATAAATAATTTTAATTTCCTTAATGCTAAATTCAATGATTTATTATAACCAGTATGATTGACTAATGTCAATGATATCATACTTTTGTGCTATAGATAGAGGTATCTAAATACAATGTTGACTATGTATTGTATTCATTATTATTGTTTGCTGATTAGACGCTTATAATGCTTTCATAGGTATCTATATAAAAAAACAGTTACTTTGCGCCTGGGCTCGGATTCCGTACATAATCACTTTAAATAGGTACGATCCAGGGCTCCTTCCAAATGTCTGTCTTCCGTCTGTAAATCAATCCTTTCCTTCCCTTGTTTTTCTTTCACTTTGAAAATATTATCCTTACTTATTTCCGAATCTATTTATTCAAAATTACTATAAAATTACATAATTACTAGCTGTTGCCCGCAGCTTCGCACGCGGAAATAATTTGCAATAAAATATTGCGACTATAAATTGAGATGTAAGCTATCCTATCTTTCAAGTTGGATCAAATGACTATTAAAAAATGTAGGTTGGTGATAGGAAGGTGAAAATTTAGGGTTTCGGAGAATTTCATACCTATATAAGATTACGTACAAGTATTTGATATGTATACAATTGTATACGTTCGTAATTGACTCATCACATTCTACATACCTATATAAGAACTTACCTGTGTTATAGATTCCGAGAAAAAACCATGAGACAGAGTGGCTTATAGCCTAGGTAATGGCTATTAGGGCTCCCATTTCTTCGTTGTATTCCAGCCGGGGCTTGAGAACCAACTCTTTTATAGTATATAGCCGGGAACGCATCAGTGATGCTTTTGGTGTTACCATGTTGCATGTGCGTCCATGGGCGTCGGTGACCACTTACCATCAGGTGGCTTGTTTGTTCCTTTTGTGGGCTATTTACATCAAAGCTTGACCTGTTGCTGATATCAAATACAAATAGAATGTTTATCAAACCCCGAGCTGGTACCCAAAAACTTAAAGGTGCAGTCGCATCTTTCAAAAGATAGCAGTGGGCGATCTCGTTTCGTATCGTTATCAATATCGGAGGTTTCTAAGATTGACGTGATTTTGAGTTGTGGTTCGGTGTTCCGCTGGGCATGGCGACCTCGATAGCGTTGTGTGGGCGGCGCCCTTTCTACGGCTCGCCCGCCCACAGCACCACACACTGTTGTACCATACGCACTGTTGGGTGCAGAATACATTTGACAATTAGTTAAATTTATCATGCCTAGATTGACATGAAAAATTCGGTAATAGTTAAGTTATATCCTCCAAATTTAAATATTCGTCTACATTTGCACTAGTAATCTAGTACTGATAGTGATGATACTAAATATTAACTTAACATATTGTTATTTACTGGCCTGTCATTATATTTATCAATGAATTAATTGTTATTTATCAAATATCAATAAGGTAATTAATCAACATTGTACCACAGAAGAAATAATAGCACATATACATATAATAGATAGTACCAATAAAGATGATTGATATTTATATTGTTATGTATCTTTTACAATACATTTAATGTGTCAAAGATTTGAATTAAATTGAATTTATCCGTCATTGTTGCAGAATTCTAACAAATCGAAACGAAACGAACACAAAATGAACACGCTATGGAGTATGGTGGTATGCGTGTGGGCGGGGTTGTTCGTCGCGTGTGGGGCGCAACGTGCTGAACAGCTGCTGGCCCAGAACCCTTGCTCGGGGAAGACCACGTGCAGCGACTGCGCCCGTACAGCCACCTGTGCGTGGTGCTTCGCCCCCGAGTTCAATGGCCCTAGATGTTTCAACCCTGCCATGGAGGGCGGCACGGCTGGATGCGACGAGGCTTACATCTTCAACCCAGACAATCAGCATTCTATTTTGTTTGACAGGGAACTCACGCGGGGTAAGTCTGTAAATTTAACAGTAATCAAAGGATGTACCTAAAGCAGACTTTTGTCATAGCCATACTGTAATAACACAAGTACAAAATAATGTAAGCAACGTACTTTAAAACAAACTAGCGTGAGACATCTCACTGTGTTCTTTATGTCAAACAAAGTAATGGAAGTGAGGTAATACAGCAAACAGAACTGACGGAAAGGTGTGCCTTGGCGTCCGCCGCATCCACACCATCTATAAAACAGTATATAATTATAGATTTTGAGGGGTGTGTAATAGTTAGTATAATAACATATAGTATAATTAACTTCGTAGAGGTATCTGAAGATGGATGACGTCACAACAGAATGAACATTTTTTTATTGTGTCCATATTATCTATAGTCCCAGTATAATATGACTTGAAATAACATTCACATGATATTACATTTTTTATATGCTATAAAAACAAACAACCTAATGTCATGTGATCTAGGTTGTCACTTCATTTAATTTTTATTCATACAGTATAATGCTCTTTTTATATTATAACGTTCATTAGACCTAATTTTAATTTTGTCTAATTTTCAAATAATCTAATCTTCAAACGTTACACACCCTTAAAAGGTCTACAACATGCAACAAGCATGCGGCAAACAGCACGAGGCATTTCGCCTGCAGCAAGCAAGCAGCAGACATGATTTCTGTCACAGCTCCGGCGCTGCGGGGCTTTGGCGGTCCCACGCGATCTATATAGCGACTATAGTCGCAGATGCTATTAGCTATTAATGCACCACCGCGGCTTCTTCCTTAGCCATTGCGGCGAGCGTTAAAACCACCTGCTCCTCAGCTTCCGGTCCACCTCGCCCCTCCGCGCCTACGCGGACTTACACTACACTCTAGGGGTAGGGCAGACAAGACTACGTGGAGTCGGTTTTGCAGCGATTATTTTCTGTCACTAACGTTAACGTTAATACTACGACAATTATTTGAAATTTTCCAAAAATATACAAAACAAACTAGATTTCTAAATTATATTAAACGTTACTTATAGATTTTATAGTACCTCCTAAATGTCCATTAGACCATGTAAAATGTAAAATTAGGAAGAATATCAATTAATCGTTATAAAATTTGATCGTTATAGTAATAAAAAGTATATCAAGTGGCATTAGGTCAAATGATCGTTAGTACTCATGTTATTCTATCAACTGTTGCGAACCAGATTTTGAAAGCGTACCTTACTGTACTAGATATACTTATGAAAAATCAACCTACCTTTGTAGCTCGCGGTAGAGTGGGTATGGGCATGGAATCCTCAATGAGTGGCAGTAGCAGCTTTAGCAGCAGCAGCAGCTTTAGCAGTAGCAGCAGTGCAAAAGGGGGGTACATGGCTGCAGGATCGGCCAGTGGCGACAATCTCGTGCAAATCAAACCTCAACGGGTTAAGCTTCAACTTAGGATGAGTGAGTAACACAACTAAATGTATATGTTTGACTATAATTCACTCTTTTGATTGATTGTAAATGTGAAAACTTTATTAAACTGCCTGTGGCCATAGAACTGGCTTCTGATGACTGTCACTGAATAAATCCGTGTTACTTACATACATGTATGTTAGGGGGTGAGGTAAAAAGTTGAAACTTCTATGAAACTATTCCGTTTGGATTGAAAATTTGCAGCACTTTTCAAATCATTTCACTTCAAATATAGTCAACTTTTCGAATTCGTAAAGTAATAATAAGGAAGCAAAGGAAAAAAGGGTGTCTAGTAAATAAGACACTACATATTTCAGATCAAATGCAGAAAATGACATTCGCCTATGCGCAAGCGCAGGATTACCCCGTCGATCTCTACTACCTTATGGACTTGAGTAGATCTATGAGAAACGATAAGGAGAAGCTCAGTACCCTGGGCAGCTTACTCTCCAGCACCATGAGGAATATCACCTCCAACTTCCGGATCGGTTTTGGATCTTTTGTGGACAAGTTGGTGATGCCTTATGTCTCGACAGTACCCAAGAAGTAAGTATTGTGTTATTGGAGTAATAAACGTTCACACATGCACTCGGTCACCAATAGGTTATTGCTTTTCAAATCAAATCAAATCAATCATCATCCGTGAAAGAGAATCCGTTGACTTGAGAGTCAGTTTTGTCTTTCTTTTTATTGTTTCTTTCTTGGCCGGCAACACATCAGTGATGCCTTTAGTATTGTTGATGTCCATGAACGATGATAGCGACTTACCATCAGGTGGATCGTCAGCAGCAGCTATTACCATTAAAATAACCATGAAATAATCAGGTGGGATTGTGGTCAAGCATTAACTTATTTTAAGTAAAAAAAAAATACATAAATGGGAGTAAATAAATGTGTATTCTAAATGCAACAAATATTTATCTGTCACATAAATGTATATTCCGACCGGAAATCGGGCTTGTAATCGAAGCGAATCCACAAACAGCTACCGACTGAGTGATAGGATATAACATTTATATTGTACTAATGTAGTACAAATCAATATAATTCTGCATAACGTATGGTTTAATCTTCACATTGCTATTATTGGCAAATTATTATTTACCTAAATGGATATGAATTCTCAGCTTACAGACAAAAATATATAATTTTCTTAAGTTAGTGTGTATTTAAATAAATGTTTTTTTCAGTTTGATATCTCCCTGCGAGGGTTGCGCAGCGCCCTATGGTTATCAGAATCAAATGTCTCTCAGCAACGACACGGACTTCTTTGATGTAAGTTTAATGACAATAATGTGTTTGTCTGTCGTGTTTCGTTGCAGAGCTGGTCAGCATGTGTGATCTCTGACATACCTCAACTTCTCACCTTCTCCAAGGGTTGACTGGTTGACTGACATTAGGCATATAACCCACGCAATTTCTTTTTACAATAGGACTTTCAAAATAGTTTTAAAAAGTTAAGGCTTATAAGGATAAACAGTTAAGCTTCTACTTGGATGAACGATATTTTTTTCCAAATAATATTAATTAAATTTCCTCTTTAGTTTCAGTAATTAATTAAATAATCATTTATTTATTTATTTATTTATTCTTTATTGTATGAACCTTAGACTAGGTTTGACAAAGGGCGGACTTAATGCCTATTGGCATTCTCTACCAGCCAACCCAGTGTGACGGAGAGAAATGCGAGGTAGGCGTAAATACACAAATAAAGAAAATTTAAAAAGAAAAAAAAAAGAAAATATTTACAGCTAACTATGAAGAGAACATTATTAAGATATATATATATATGAATATAATTTAATATACATACATATAATAATATTAATACATAAATAGATAAATTAATATATATTTATATACAACTACATAAAATACTATAAGGTGGAAATAAAACTCGACAGATTCAAGGGTTAGGTGAAGTTTTCGAAAAATGTTCCCGAACTAATCTTTTGAAGATATGTTTGCTGGGTGAACTTCTGATGGTGAGCGGCAGGGCATTCCAGAGTAGTATAGCCTGAACTGTGAAAGATTTCCGGAAAAAAACACTGTTATGTGTTGGAAAAGTAAGTAAGTAAGTCATTGAATATAATGTAATAATGTACTACATAAAACAGACAAGGCGAACAAAATCTGTGCCGCAGCCGCCGCAGGCACGGCAGTGTGGGTCGCTCGCGGCTATAGGTATACGCTAGTAATATAATAATATATTATAACAGATGAATGACACTAATATAAAATTTCGTGTGTGTGTGTGACAGAAAGCGGTGGCGCGCGCCAACGTGTCGGGCAACCTGGACGCGCCGGAGGGCGGGTTCGACGCCATCATGCAGGCGGTGGTGTGCAAGCGGGAGATCGGCTGGCGGGAGCACGCGCGCCGCCTGCTCGTCTTCTCCACGGACGCCGGCTTCCACCACGCGGGAGACGGGAAGGTACGATCCGGTTACATTGTATAATGCTGCCACACTCACGGGAGTACTACCTCTTCTTCTCGCTTCTGTCTTCTGGGCTGAGGGGGGCAAACAAACTTTTTAGAACATAAAATACAATACATTTTTTTTGTACATTTTAGTACATAATCCATAATGACCAAATATCTTAGATTTATATATAACTAGAGGCGGGGTAACACCCTCCCTCCCCTATACCACCCACAAAGTTAATCGAAATTGAGCGAAGACGAGTGTAGAGTATGAATAACATCATCTTACTACCTTCTATAATACTTTGTACTACATAAAAGGTTTGTTTTGATTGGCAATATTATGTTCACAGCTGGGAGGAATTATTCCTCCTAACGATGGAGAATGCCACATGGAAAACAATCAGTACACCCACTCGACTATCCAGGATTACCCCAGCATATCCCAAATCAATCTTAAGGTAAGCTCCACAACAACGCCATAGTATATTGACATGATCTTCGGTTTACCGTTTTATTCGTAATAGGGAGTTACTTGAAGTACATATTTACTAATTCTACAAATAATAAAAGTTCGTACGAAACCCTTCCGAAATTAGTCCTAATTGTCCTAGACAATACTTTTAAGAATCAATTTATCGGGCTCTTCACAATCATGCTACGATTTTCGCAAAGATCTTATTTCACTGATTATAATTAATCTAGGACATATTCCCATTCTGAGTTCTGTATAATTGAACAGCTTACAGCAGTTAACACGAAACTTGTTTACAGTAAATTAATTTGTCATATTGTGAAGCGACTTAATGTGGTTAAGTGATGTTATTATCTCGCGAATAATATGTCTCACTGCTGCTGTGTCCCACTTCTCTGATACTGTTACGTCTAATTGTATAATGCAATATTCCATTATAGCTGATGTGTGACTATAACTAATGGAGTCTAGCACTGGGATTCAATTTACGTTTAGGTTTAATTTGTGAGTTATATTCTTGTAAGTAATTATGTAATATGTTATTGAATTTTAACCTTGGCTAACAGTCATCACTCATTACTTGTGATGCAATACATACCAAAATTTTATACTGCAACAATAAATGGCATTGATAATTATACATATTATTATTTATATTAATAACTGAAGACATTATGAGCAAGGTAATAATATTCACATTTGACTTACGTTCAGAGTAATTTACCACATTTGCAGAATATAATAAATATGTGTAGTGTATCCAATAACTTCACTGAATCTCAATAAGGAATACCAATTTAACTTCATTTACTTTTCGATTGAATATATGATTTGTGTTTGATTTTAAAGCCATCTTGTCTTACTATATCAATTTAATTTAATTGTGAAAATGCACCTATAATGATATCATTAAATAATTAAATTACTTTCCTTGTCAAAATTTTTAATAATATTATTAATTTATTAATTGCATTGAGCACTCCAATCTATCAATTAAAAATGCCTGTGCTGTAGTAAAGATATTTTAAGGTGATTAATACACTACAGAAGATATGTGACGCTGAGAACCTAACGCGACTGTGTTACCCGTTCAGGTGAAAGAGCACGCGATCAACGTAATCTTCGCGGTGACGTCAGAGCAGATCAAGGTGTACGAGCAACTGAGCAAGCACATAGAGGGCTCCAGCAGTGGCATCCTTAGCCAGGACTCCGATAACGTTGTGGATCTCGTACGGGAACAGTACAACGTAAGTTTTAACATACACTTTATTCTTTATACACGTATGTAGTCACTAGAATAGGTCCAGTATGTATGCCCAGTATCTTTGTCGCCGTGCCATGTCAAATGTGCCTTTATAATCTTTATATTAATAGTTGCTTGTGTTTGTTTGTTCCGTGTACTATATATGAAAATGTTGAAGCCTTATTCACGCAGTGTTTTGTTTCGTCGAGATTGTTAATCAAACTTAGGACACATTAGGTGATGTTATTCCCTATGTCTATATTTTTAAATGATTTACATATAAATTGATCGCGTCGTTAATAAAGTTTTGTTAATCCAACTAGTATTATTATGTGACTCATTAAATGTTTATCAGTCTCGCGACTCAACATGGCTCACGCATTGTGACAAATTTCGTGTGTCGTTTCTTAAAAATTACTTATGACACATCAGTCATTTAAAACGTTAATAAATGACTTCAATAATTATATAAATGGGGTTTGTTGTTTTGTTTTCTTAGTAATAAAATTTCTGGGAATGTACACTTTGTTTTTCATAATGAAGTATTTGTTTGTTGCAGAAAATCACGTCGACTGTTGAGATGAAGGACACATCGAGTGACGCGGTGCAGATACAGTATTATTCATCGTGTCTGGGCTCTAAGGATAATGTCGTGCAAACCAACAAGTGTGATGGGCTCAAGGTACAATATTTTGTTAATGTTTTACCTCAAAATTTAAGATACGTGACCTGATTCACTTACGCCCCAACTCAGAGTCACTAACGGTTACTTTATTCGCTCCTTAGTAAAGAATCACCATACAAATTCTGTGCTAAGGAGTGATTTAAGTAACTGTTATTCAGTCTGAACTGGGACGTTAAACTTATAGATATAAATCGATTTATTATGCTAACATATATGAAGTATGTTTGAAGTGTAAAAAAAATAAATAAGTGGCTTGACTTTGTCTGTGAAGACATAGAAAAGAGTATTGTATAATGACCTGATATCTTCTGATTTAACTGTAACTTCCTTAACAGCAAAGAACAGTCTAGTATGTTTTTAAAATTGTAATATTTGTAATATTCACGAAATTGTTTTATTTTACTTTAGGTGGGAGATGTGGTAGAGTTCAGTGCGGAGATAACGCTGAAGGAATGCCCGAAGGATCCCAGCAAGTGGAAGCAGACGTTCACGATCTACCCCGTGGGCATCTCCGAGA
Organism: Thymelicus lineola; assembly: GCA_963932265.1. Classification (NCBI taxonomy): domain Eukaryota; kingdom Metazoa; phylum Arthropoda; class Insecta; order Lepidoptera; family Hesperiidae; genus Thymelicus; species Thymelicus lineola. The sequence goes on from OZ010686.1 coordinate 10,410,970, forward strand.
GCCTCACCGTGGAGCTGGAGATGCTTTGCGACTGTCCCTGCGAACATCCTGGACATCATGTGAGTATTCATGTTCATTTAAAGTGATATTATTTTTGTCGAACAAAACTATGTATTTTGAAGGCGTAAAATATTGATTGAAGCAATATCGATCACTGCTTATTATTATGCCGCCTTTCGCATCTATCTTCGTATCTGTAACGCAAAATGGATTGACGCAAGCCGCTCGACTATAAGCGCTTCAGGTTTTGTATAAATTGCCCGAAAGACGAATTGTTAAAAAACCTCTCTATATTTTCACATTTTCAAGTGCGAGAGAGAAACTGATGTGCCGTCTCTTTTGCACGTTTTATTACTCCGCCTGCCACGAGTCTTTGCGTTTAGTATAGTCGTATTAAAACCCGGTGTCGTGTCCAGGCGTACAACGACAGCCCGTTAGTGTGCAGCGGGCAGGGGATCTCTGCGTGCGGCGTGTGCGTGTGCCGGCCGGGCCGCTTCGGCAAGAGCTGCGAGTGCTCCGCGCACGGCGGCATCTCGCTCGAGCAGGAGCGCGGCTGCCGACCGACCAACGCTAGCTCCGGCCCGCTGTGCTCCAACAGGGGCACCTGCATCTGTGGGGTCTGCGAGTGTAATAAGATGGATGATCCGCTCAAGGTATGTTTTCTATGTATTTTTGAAATGAATCGTGTTTTTCTTGATTTTTCAAAAACTTGATAGTTCTTTCGTCCACCAGTTTCACACTCATTTGTTCGGAATAGTTATTTTTTTTCCCCACGATTCGAAATTCGAATACCGTCGCGAGTTACCTGCCAGCCTTACACACCGCACTATTGGCCACCTATTCCGAACACTAATTATTATTAATGAAAGTTAACTATCACTAACATGTAAAGTATATAAATCCAGGTTTTAACTCTTATCTATGTATATTATAAATGACACCAGCGTGCAAAATTTTAGCTGGTCTATATGTCAGAGGGAGACAAAAAAGAAAGGCTTCGTTTAATACATAAAATTACCTACCAAATCCAGGCTTCAAACCCGGGCCCACTCACTTCTACCAACTGAGCAACGAGTTGTTCGAATATAACCACCCGACGTTTATTATCCAACCAGGTGATATCGGGTCCGTTCTGCGAGTGCGACAACTTCACGTGCGACATGAACAAGGGCCAGCTGTGCTCGGGCCCGTCGCACGGCAGCTGCGTGTGCGGCAAGTGTAACTGTGCCCCCGAGTACACGGGGCCCGCGTGCCAGTGCCTGCGCGACCAGACGCCATGCATCTCCACAGGTGAAACACACTGACTACGTCACTACTCTGTTATGTTACTCTGTTAACACACTAGTCCTTGCGCTGTTACTGTGTAATAAAACAGGGTGCGTTTTTGACGTGACAACGTCTATTAAAACGATGAACGCCGGTTGCATGCACGAAAAAGCATGACTCAATGTCACGTTCCGTGACGTCATGTCACGTTCCGCGAGCGAGTGCGCGGAACAAGCGATAGAGAGGCACGAAGCGCTCGGTTCGTGCCGCATAGTTAAAGTCAAAGTCAAAGTCAAAATATTTTATTCATATAGGTATCACTGATACACTTATGCACGTCATTTTTTGGCTTTTCGGAAGGTGCTTTATCGTGGTGGAGAAGAAAAGCCTAAAGAAACTCCTCAGCACATCTTTTAAAAAAAAATATTACAAAAAAAGATAATAATACAAAAGTATTTACTATTCTGAGCGGAACTGGTTGCAGAGCTGGTCATTTCCATGCGTCTTTGTCATTTAAATACTCGTCTACACTATAATATCCCTTGCCTAACAATTGTGTCTTTACACGTTTTTTGAAAGTTTCTATTGGCAAGTCACGTATTAATTTTGGGATTTTATTATAAAAATGTATACCAAGCCCTATGAAAGATCGCTGCACTTTACTTAGGCGGAACGAAGGCGTAACTAATTGATGCATTCTTTTCGTATGGCGATTATTAATATCAAAATTTTGTTTATACGCGTTTATATTCTTTCGTATAAAAACTACATTGTTAAAGATATACTGGGAAGCTACTGTAAGTATACCTATTTCCTTGAACTTTTCACGCAAAGATTCCCGAGACCTAAGTTTATAAATAGCCCTAACTGCCCGTTTCTGGAGTATGAAAATTTGTTTTATATTGGCTGCTTTGCCCCACAGCAAGATGGCATAAGACATAACACTGTGGAAATAAGCAAAATAGACTATCCTAGCAGTTTCGACGTCTGTATACTGCCTTATTTTCCTAACAGCAAAAGCAGCCCTACCGAGTTTTGTCGCGAGATTTGTTATATTGTTAATTTATGAATCAAAATGTAGATTTCATTTCACTCCTTTTCCGATACAAAATAATGGTAATTTCATAATGGTAATTTAATTAAAATGTTTCAATTTTATCTATAATAAAAGTATGCAATCATTTCATTAATGTTTTGTCATGACGTTGTCACGTTAAACTACCGTCCGTAAACCGACTTTACAGACAACCATTTTTTTTTTTTCAAAATCAACAGCTTTGAATCCTGGCCAGATATATTGATTTTTCGTATGTCATTACTTCTCAGAATTTGATCCTTTTTAGCGACACTCGAATGGTGTAATAATACAGAGTTAGTTTATTTTTTCTCAAATCAACGGGTTCGATTCCTGGCTAGGAATATTGATTTTTCAGAAATGTAATGTTGCAGTTTTATTTTTCATAAAAATTGGCCTTAAGACTCTTTTGAGCATTTTTCGCTATTCCACGTAGTTTCGGATTTGTCCCTTCACGCACACTTAGAAAATTCACCCTGTATATTACTGCTCTGCTACAAGCTGTCGTTATAGCTTTTATCATTGCTAATCGGTTCGGTTACTGGCTTATTTATTTATTTATTTAAACTTTATTATACCATATGCTTAATGCTAAAAACATTCTCTGCCAGTCAACCTGTGGGCAGTGGGAAAACAACAAAGGCGGTCATATAAATACAGGCTAAATATGAATTACAACAGAATCTTACATATTGTACATTTGTTACATATTGTACAACCTAGACAACAGGTCTATCGACATCGGTAACTAAAAGTCAAGAACAAAGCGTTGAATCAATTCTTTCGGTATTCCTTATTTGCGATAATAGAAATGGTTTAATGATTGAATGTTTACAGAAAACGGCAAGATTTGCAGCGGGAACGGCAAATGCGTGTGCGGACAGTGCGTCTGTAACGTGGACGACGACAGACACTACTCAGGAAAATTCTGTGATCAGTGCCCTGTAAGTGCTTACTTACAACATTAAACACATCTAGACTGACAATGTTTAATCCATTTTTTAGACTGGTCTAGAGTTGTTTATTAAAATTTATTTTTGGTGTGTCTGCGTTATTTTTAAATTACAGATTACAATAGCAAAAATTTTTTTTTACTGCGTATAACTTCTAAAAAAAGCCACTATAGATACGTTGATAAAGTCAATATTGGATCATATTAGATTTTAATAGGTTTAGGGTAGCTCTGTAGCTTAGTTGGTAGCGACCCTGCCTGCGAACCGAGGTGTCCCGGGTTCGATTCCCGACTGGAGCAGATATTTACGTGATATGTTATATGTGTCGTCCATGCCACCCGGCGACACAGGTAAAACCTACTGCGGGGGTAAGCGTTTATTTTAGGAAAAAATGTAATAAATCGCATGTCTTCATATAATATGGTCTTTTTATCCGCGTTTCATATGACTCGTTTGTGCAGACATGCAAGGGCCGGTGTGAAGACTTCAAGCATTGCGTGTTGTGCGAGGTGCACAAGCGCGGCCCGCTGTACAAGCCCGACGAGCCGGGCCGCGACTGCGGGGACTGCGCCCTCTACCCCGAGGTCGTCGAGGGGAAGATAGAAGGTATACTATGTCATGTTCATGGGAAAAATAATAGGGATGTTGACACTAATTGAAAATTAATATAAATTTATGTTTAATATGTTAGTGGTAACATTTAAAGGCCTAAAATATTATTCTTTTATCGAAATAAATCACAATAAATTAAATATCATTAATTTAAAATGTTAAAAATAGTACTCACTGTCACTTGATCTCAAACGCCAAACTCAACAAACTTCATTAAACGACTAGTATTGAATACCGGTTAGTGACGTCACCTGACGTTTTTGGTGGAAAATTTGATATTGATTTTTGTTTATGAATTTTTTTTTAATGGAATATTATTATTTTTTATAATATTTTTTTCGTGAACATTAAGGTCCTATCTATAAAATAAAATTGAATTCTAAAATTAGTCAACATCCCTATTATTGCAAAATTTTTATTCATATTAAAATACATTTTACAAACATAATTTTCCTAATCAGTTCATGAATGACGAAGTTCTTAGATGGCAGACATAAAAAAATTACATCCTATTTGAGAATGTTTTCATTTTTTGAATAGCTAATAAAAGTTTCATAATAGTCAGGTAAAAAACGGTAAAAATCAAGAAAATCAAGCTTTACAAAAAAAATTCGTTAATTTATGGAATATATTTTATATAACCTATTTGCTTTTTTTTGTAAGATGTTAACTCAATAACCGTTTGGTTTTAGCTAACGAGACCCAAAACGAACACTTGTGTAGTTTCTACGACGACGAAGACTGTTTGTATGTATACGTGTATTCCTACAATCAAAGCCAGACTTTGCATATCCGAGCGCAAAAGGAACACGAGTGCCCTAGAAAGGTAAGTTTTTCGCACTTTTAAGTCTTAATTAAACCCTTATAACTTTATCTTTGCGGTTATAACTGTGTACGAAAGTAGCTAAAAGGTGTTATTCGTACAGTAATTGTAATATTATATTATGATCACTGTATGGTTTCTGAAAAAAATAATCTTATTTTACTTTCAGAAACAACCTCATTGCTAGTTTTTAAAATTAATGTTCGAAAATTAGTGAGTCTTCTAACGAAAGGTCACAAATACGCAAAGATATAGTGCTTTACGTACTCCATAGCGTGGCATGCGCGTATGCCCCATGTACATCTAATAGTGTGGCTTAAAATAAATTGATATTATATATCAATAAATAAAAATAACGTAAAGATTTATGGTTCCTTGTACTGATGATATTATATTTAATCATTTATATATGTTTAAAGTGATATGTACTTACAGGTATTTATATTGGGTATTGTATTGGGCGTGATAGCGGCTATCGTGCTGGTGGGGCTCGCATTGCTTATGTTGTGGAAGATGGTCACCACCATCCACGACCGACGGGAGTTCGCGCGGTTCGAGAAGGAGCGCATGATGGCCAAATGGGACACTGTAAGTAACACCTTATGATAATAACGACCCAACTCAGAGTCACTAACGGTTACTTATATCGCTCTTTAGTACATAATTTGTATGGTGATTCTTTACTAAGGAACAATTAACTTTTAGTGACTCTGAGTTGGGGCGTAAGTGTCCGTTATAGAAATGTATGCATTCTAAAGACTGTAATGATCTCGGCATAAGGCGGAGACGAGATGTTCATTTACATTTCAACTAATTGCATCGCGTCGCCGTGACGATAAATACATTTTTTTTTTCAAATCTCATTACTTAAATTGGTACCTTCTTTGAATTTTTATAGATATATAAAGTTTGTCGTTGTTTGTCTATCCGTGTGCGTACTTTAATATCTATGGCTCACTTTTATCAAACTCATTACCTGAAGTTTTATTTCCTTTGCAGGGAGAAAATCCTATTTACAAACAAGCGACTTCAACGTTCAAGAACCCTACTTATGCTGGAAAATAAAAATTGTTAAGTGATCTGAGGTATAAAATCTTTTCACAATATTGCAGTATCGTGACACCGCCAATGTTGGTGATAGCGCATTTGTTAACAAATCGTCAGTATTTGGTATTAAATCTCATAAAATTATACGCATTGATACGTGCAGTAGACATATTTTCATGTAAAAACGTTAGGGAGTTGCTGAAGATGCCTTAAAATGTGCCTTTTAACCAAAATATTTTGACACTACGAGCAGAATACAATAATGTTATTTTACACCATTTTGGACTTAAGTACTTTTTTATATTCTTGTATTTATATATGTATATCTAAAGTCTCATCTTTCAAGTTCGCGAAGACTTAATCTCCAGATTTTTATGGTACGCTTTTTGTACTTAGGTGTGAGTGTGATTGTCGTACTTATGTGTTAGTGTGAGTGTCGTCGGACATGGCGTGGTTCAAGTGACGCGTAGTATTCTAAAAATACAGAAGAATAATTAAGTTAACCATGCTGTATTCGATCTTAGTCAATAAACGTAGTTGCATATTGTCATTTAAGTATAGATAACCGTTATAGGTGAGGTTTTATTATGACGATATTGATAAATAAGATAACTAAAATTGCGTTCTAATTTCACTAATGAGGCAATGTCAACTGTGAGGCATTCGCTCCATTTCCTAACGCGGAATTTGAAGAATTCAAATTTTCAGTAAATAATATACATACGTACGCGGAACGCAATACATATTTTGATATTTTATTGTGCCAGTAACCGTGTTTAGGAATCGGGCGACTGCGGCAAGGCTAATGCTAAGTAAGTTATACTTAATTTACTTATAAAACTATTTGTATTTATTGATATTAAATGTTGCATTATATTCATTTTAAACTGTTGACGGAATCCGATAGTTAGCAACTTTGACGTTTTTCCTTCTATGATTTTTATAATTACATAATGTCATTAAATAATGGTAAGATCTCCACTATATCAAGTTAACCTTCCAAACCAACAAATTCAGAAAATACACGCAGTAAATAATATATATATATATATTATTTGTTTATGTGTTTGTCGGATGGTAAATTTTATTACAAATTTATCAAATTTTACAAGTAGGTATTTTATGACATTTTACAATAATGTAATTTGGTGCAATGGGAATAGAATAAGTAATGCTGTGTCAACACTTTTCTTGTATATTTCTTACGAATTTTACTACAAAATAAAGCAATTTCACTGCCGTTAAAATTAGAACCTCACTAGTAGATGCTTTGCTTGTTCCGTTTTCTGTTGACGGATGCCTTACAATTATTACATTGTAATCGTAACATTGTTTTGTGCCATTACTAATAGATCATTATTAAAGTGTTTTTATTATTTATTTCGATATTAATCTTGTATGAATAAGCATAGTTTTATTTCTTGATTATTGTTAATAACGTTTTGATTTTTTCACTTTTATTGAAATGAATCTGCATTTGGAGGACTATATTTAATCATGTACAAACTTTAATTATTACTCAACAAAAGGTACATTGTGATAATATCCTGATTTTATGAAAAACGATTTATAATAATAGTAATTGTGGCCTTTTAACTGTAGCTAATAAAGTAATATAATTAATATGGAAGTTTTATTTATTTGATTCAAACCTTTAGCTATATCGTTGGCCAGTTACAAAGGAAATAAAAATCAATTTTCAGTAATGTTGGGAGGGTGACCCAAAAATTACAGAAAATTATAATTATAATACATCTTTTTTAATACTGTAATTTAATTATTGGAAATTAAAGCACTGAATATTATGGAAAAACCGCTTAGATTGAAAAATATTTCTTTATTTTATAAAGGAAATTATTATGGCGGCCACAGCAATTATTGCTCGACCACTTCGACCAGCCAAATGTTCGAAGAAGTATAGGTACGTATGTTTGGAATATTCCAAACATGCCAACTGTGGCCATAAAAATTTCATTCCGAAGTATTTTTTTTCTAATGGACAGTTGCTGTTGGCCCTAGCGGTTTTTCGAGCTGCACGCTGCCAGAATTATTTGAAAAATTGTTCTAAAATAAAATAAAAGTACCTGGTTCTATCGTCTTAATTTTTTTTACCAACCCTGAACTTTTTTGTGGTAATTATACACAGGGTAACTGTATATTTACTACGCACATGGCAACAAGTTACAATTTTAAACCGTTAAACCCAAAAGTACTATAATTTTAATACACATGTAAAGTCCACATACCTGTAATTTTTATTGGATTACAAGAAGGGACGAAATACGGATCTATTCTAACCATTGACGTATCGTGAGTTCTGTCTTACTAAGTATTTTTCGGTGGTGACTGGTGCTACTGGAAAAATCATATTAACCATTGAACCAATTGCATTGGTAAGACCACCATTGAAGTATTGGTGGGACCAGTAATTTTTTTCCGTGATTCTACTGCAGGGAGCACCGATGGACGGTAGTACGATATGAAAAAAGAAACCATTATACACATTTCCACCAAATAACGTTACGTAACAGATGATTGGCCGATACCACTACTAGCCAATTCCATGGTTCTAAAATCAGTAATTTTATAAACTGTTGGTAAAAGGCTGTTTGGACTTGCGAAAATTAAAAGAAAATGCTTTCACATTTTAATTCGTTGATATTATATTATACATATAGGTGGAAAAAAGACGGTAGTTGAAGGAGGAGGAAGGAAAAGGAAGGAGGAAAGGAATGTTTCCTTTCAGTAAAATTTGCCATCATCAATTTTCAAGGTACTTTTCATCCAACTACCTTATTTTTTCCAACCTGTATAAGTACATAACAGAAGTAGGTAATACTTATACAGGTAGATAAATATTATTGGTATCTAAAAGTACTTAGGTAATGTAAGTATTTATTGTCTCACCTCAATAAAATAAATGAGATATGTACCTACAACAAAGAAAAAAACAACAACCAATAATTGTCCCACTGCTGGGCTCGGGGTCTCCTCTCACAATGTGAGGGGTACAGACAGGCCATAGTCTACCCGCTGGCCAAGTGCGGATTGGTAGACTTCACACGCCTTCGAGAACTTTGTGTAGAACTCTCCGGCGTGCAGGTTTCCTCACGATGTTTTCCTTCACCGAAGCAAGTGATAATTAACTTGTAATGGCTTCAACCCTTTAATGGCCCACTACTGGGCACGGGACTCTCCTCTTCAGGATGCTTAGAGCATACTCCACCACGCTGCTCCAGTGCGGATTGGTGGAGGGGTTAGTGGCCACCCCGACTGTCGGAAGTTTTCAAACCGCCCGAGGGCCTCCGACATGGCTTAACGACTGTCATCTTATGATAACAACCGGGACCGACGGCTTTACGTGCCCGCCGAAGCACGGAAACGCTCAAGAATTTTTTGCCACTAGCAGTCACCCATCCAACTACCGACCGCGCCCGCTTTGTCGATCGCTTAGGATCGACGCAAGCCGCTGGGCTATGAGCGCTTCACTTGTTATTAACTTGTAATACGCACATAATATTTGAAAATAAGAGGTGCGTGCCAGGATTTGAACTCGGGCCCCCGCGTTCGGGAGACCAACATCTAACCACTAGGCTATCACAGCATAACAAAGAATAATTAACAAAAATCAGCAAAGCAGTTTCATAAAATCAGAGCTATACCTACAATACCTACAACTAGTTGAGTGGCAGATATTTAACTTGATACCTAGAAACAATATTATTGAAAACGCTTGAAAGCCGTTAACAGAATGGAGCTATAAACTCCCAAGTGTTTTATTTGTTTCGCTGTGGAAGTTGATTGAAAGTAACATTTATAAATCAGATGTTTACTTGGTACCTACATAACTAGATAATATCATTGTAATTTTGTATGAACAGATATTTGGATGCTTTTTAGGTATGGTCTATTCAATTACGATGCATCACATATGTACCTACATATTGCGAAAAAATCAATCAATGTATCAAATCGGTCCATCCATTTTCTAGCTACGATCTGTGCTACGATGCCACAGAAAGACAAACTTATCACTCGTCCTTTGTCGTCGGAAGTTAAAAAAATTGGAACGTGAGATAAGTTCCCTCATTAGCGCAACACACATCACCTCCAACATGTTATTTCTGTTCCGCAGTAAAGATATCGAAATTAGAATTTATAAAAAAAATCCTTCTCCTGCCCTTTCGTCGCTCGTCGAAAATTCAATTTCCGCCCCAGTCATAAAAGATCTTAACGGCTTATCGCTTTGACAGCTTATTAGGGGAATTGTTTACCGATGCCTGATTTCACAGAATATTCCAGTACACTAGAGTTTGGATGCAGCACGTTGTTTAGATCGTTTGTGTGGGTATAAAGTGGGAATGTGGGATGGGGATGGGACATGGTCACATTCATATTTAATAACGCGTTTACGTTATTTATACAATATTATATATATAACAATATTATAATATACGTAGTCACATTCAATACTCGATAGATATTAACTTACGCAGATTCCTAGACGTTGAAATATTTATTACATCATAAAGAGATCTTTTTACGTCTCTACTTTGAGAAAATTGTAACAGATGAGCGGATACTCGAGTTTTCCAATATTTTTTTTTATTTGAGTACTCAATGTAAGTATACCTACTTGAGACCTACCTGAGACTCCTGAGAGTACCTTCATTAGTCCCTCGACATACCTAGTTGTATTTACTATAACATATATTATTGCACTAATTTATATTAACTAATTTATATTTTTTGTGTGAATTTCGTATTTAATCTGATCTATACATATAATCTATAATAAGGGTAGGAACCTGCTACTAGCCACAGCAACGAATCTTATTTAATCTCAGATCAATAAAAATATCTAATTGTAAGTAATCTAAACAGATTGGGAACCCATAAAGGGACTAGAAGCTTGAGTCTCAAGCAAGCTATCGACTTAAATTCACACAAAACAAAGTAAACGTTTTTTTAAATCATATATCATTCCGAGGAAATCAACTATTAAAATTATAGGTTGAATGTTATTGTAAGACATGGCTCGTTGATGTCTTTAGCCTGGCTTCAATCCATTAGCAGTCTATTGTAGCGCATGGGTCTTTACTCTTTCCTCGTAAATAAAGAGGCATGGAACAATTATATCATGCTACCCAGTATTTTTAAAAGGATTAGCTGAACTTTTTCAACATCTCAAACTGTAACTGTTCGGTTCGCACAAGAGATAAATCGCGAACATAGGCTATATATTCCACCACGCCACGCCGGTCAAGTTGAAGTGCGGATTGGCACATTTCACAGACCTTTGAAAATAATACCAAGAAATAATGTGGGTCCCCTGCTTTACTTTCGCTGATATCTTTATTATTATTAATATTCATAGGCGACGGTGACCACGTCGATGGCTCATCTGCTGGTTTGTCAAATAATTACATGAAAAAACTCTCAGGTTTAATTACGACGCTTTCCTTCACCAAAGTTAGAGATATTCAAAGATTTTATTGAACATAAACAAAACTGTTATCAAACTGTGGCGCTGCCATTTACGCCCACCTCTGGACAAGGGAGAAGTATGTTCTATTAAGACTATATATACTTAGAACTAACAATTTGAACTTACATAAAAGTTAAATTTACTTAGGCTAAGGTTAAAGTTAATAAGAATGTAGGTACATTAGATAATCATCACTAATATCAATATCACAAATTTAATATAGACTTACATAATATCAACAGTGCACACTAATTAATAATATACAAATATTAATTATGTGTGTGTGTGTGTGTGTTAAAGTGTAATACGTACCTACCTTATCTTAATTAATTTAATTTGCGGTGTGTGGGGGTTCCGAACTTAATCTAAACAGGAGCGTGGAGAATGATTTTCTGATCATTCGTGAACATCAATACCATAATATTTGGTAAAGTACCGGAACCGATAGCTTTTGTTATCGGTACTTGCGGGCCTTGTTCCAAAGATAACTCAACTACAAAAGGTCTCTGAATAAGGAATCTGGATACCTAGTGTAAAAGCAACGCTTTTACTGACGAGGATATGTGGATGTCTCCGTAGCCCAATTAATAAGAACTCTGGCTGCTGAATAAGGGTCTCTGATTTAATTCCCAGTCGAAAAGGTGAGTCATACTCGTATAAGTTACAACATAGTGTTTAAGGGTCATAGGTAAGCGTTTTTTATGTGGTAGTTATATTTTTAATGTTACAGGGATTCCTAAGAGTAATATTACTAATATTCATGGTTAGGTATCTATTGATTGCTTTTGACTGACGCTACATCTACATCTACAGGTGATTGGGTCGAAATATCGGCATAAAAATTACCTACTTAGTAGATATCCCTATCTTAATAAAATGCATACAATCGACGACGTGGAATTTAAAATCATACTGGGGACCGGGGACCGTATATATTGAATTTATCCATGTGATTCGAAGCAACATATCGTAGTGTTTCACAGTGGGCGATTTAGAGCGCCGGGTATGTTTCATTCAGTTTTCCCGGAAACTTCCCAAGTGTAGAGAAAAGCTTTGTGAAAGTGCAACTACTTAATGGTCTTTAAAAGGCTTATGGAAGTATAAAGTTAAAATTTTAATAAATACTTACTTCGATCGTTAAATAATATAATTACCTATAGTCTTTACATTACCCAGCCAGCCGCTCAGTTAATTGGTAAACGGATTTTATATTAATACCTAAGTACCTACTACAAATTATATTACCTACAACTATAAATTTTATATTATGACTATAAATGAATATTTTAATTTTTTTTATTAGACCCAAACAAACAAACAAACAGGGCAAGCTAAATAAAACCGTTTAAGTATACTTCAACAAGAAAAATCTTCAATTTTGCCAGAGAGAGGCTTTCCTACAAAAACTGCTATTCTAATATAGTAAAATAAATTATCGGTGCCACCTGCAAACGACTGATTAAAAAGGATTAATTATGCGTCATGCTGTGACGAGAAAAGCCTTCAATCTTTGGCTCTACAATCTTTAATGATCTTATGAATCTAGCTGTCCACTAGCATAAAGCGATTTAATTACGGCAAATCGTCGGGAGCAAAGTGAAAAGAGTTATCTATACAAATAAATAAAATTGGAGTGTCTGTTTGTAATATTAAAATAACCGTTTTTTACTAAGTGCATTTAGATGTATACACGGTACATATACCAAAATCAAATTTTTTACGATTTATGTCTGTCTGTCTGTTTATTTCGGCTAATCTCTGAAATGGTTGGACCTATTTTGACGGGACTTTCACTGGCAGATAGCTGATGTAACAAGAAGTAACTTAGAGTCAGCTAGTTTGCAATAATATATGTAATGTAAGTGCACCAGTAATGGACAAGGCACCAGTAATGGACGAAAAAAAAAGAAATCGTCTAGAATATGGTTATGAACCCCTTGTTATGTATTTTTAACACTGTGTCATAGACTGTAGTCATCGAACTGCCTAAGTTTGACATTTTATTCAATTCGGTCTGTTAGAACTAGGGCTTACTATCCGGATATTCGGATATTCGATTTATCCGGATATCCGCCGAATTTTAAAACCGGATAATGGGCTTGTGACTATCCGGATAATTCGAATAAAAAGGATTGTAAATTTTTAGTTTTTTTACATGTTTTTTTTAATTGAAATATATGTAAAGGACCAAGATGTAATATTTTAAACTTTATAATCACAAAGTAGATAGTCTATTAGCCTCCAATAATATAAAATACGACCAAATGCCAAAAAACAAATTAGTTAAAAACCCTCATACATATAATTTTTATGAGATAACTTACAAAATACAAATAATGGCAGCTCGATATTTCTACAGAATACATGCAAGAACCAAACCATGTTCAAGGAATTTCCGCAATTTCAATAAAATATTGGTAGGCCTTGCTATCCCCCTTGATGTCTCGAAGGCCTTCGATAAGGTCTGGCACGCTATCCTTCTAAGCAAGCTTCCAGCTTACGGCATATTCCCTGGCCTTATCCACTGGGTAAAGGACTTCCTGAGCGACCGGTCTTTCCGCGTTGTAGTCGATGGTTGTTAATCGAGAACGATGGCTACAAATGCGGGAGTTCTTCAGGGGTCCATTCTCTCCGCCACTCTTTTTCTGCTGCATATAAATGACCTGCTTATGCCCGGTATTTATGGGTACGCGGACGATAGCACAGTGGTAGAGAGATACCTACCAAGTTCCAGAGCCAGTCGGGACGAAATTCAGTCTGAAAGAGAAGCTATGGGTGTTCGTATGAATCTCACACTTCGGGTTGTGTCCGAGTGGGGCGAAGCCAATCTTGTGAGATTCAACGCCACTAAAACGCAGACGTATCTATTCACCGCCAAGAGGAGGCCGCTTACCTTGGCTCCTACTTTTCGGAATGTATCCTTGGATTATACCAACTGCCTTCAGTTTTTAGGAGTAGATATATCCTTGAAACTCAAGTTTGGGCGGTTCATTGAAACCAAGGCTAAGGCTGCTGCAAAGAAACTTGGTGTCCTAGCAAAGATACGGCGATACTTCACACCGAGGCAACTCTTAACCTTGTATTGAGCTTTATACAAGCTCAAAATACAAGCGTTCGGCCGTGTGTGGAGTACTGTTCGCACATTTGAGCAAGTGCAGCCAAATGTCACCTTTCTGCCTTGGACTCATTGGAAAGGCGTGCGAAGAGGCTGACTGGTAACCCAGATTTGGTTGAGACCAATCTGCAAAGCCTCGAGCACAGGCGCAGAGAAGCCAACCTCTCGGTTTTCTACAGGGGACATTTCAATGAGTGTGCACAGGAATTGTTTGATATAATTCCTCCATCTCTCGACATGTTGAACGACGTGACGCACGGCGGCTATCCATCCTTTTGTCGTGAACATCCCGCCAATAAGGACGAGGTGGTTTGCCTCGTCATACACACCGCCAAGGACTGGAATAACTTGCCTGCGACGGCGTTCCCGCCTGTCTATAACTGACTATAATGAAAGAGTGATTAGGCTTTTACTAAGTTAATGTGCTCACCACCTTGGACCACATCTCCACTTACCATCAGGTGGGATTGTGGTCAAGCATTAACTTATTTGTGTAAAAAGAAGTAATATTTCTGCGAAGGATTTAATAGAAAAAATTTAACAAAAAATTGGTTGTCTGTAAAGTCGGTTTACGGACAATGGTTTTACGTGATAACGTCTATTTCGTAGAAGAATAATTTATGATATAAATAATGTAATGTAAGAACGTAATGGAAGCCCTACGCACGGAGCCGCGGTGCTACTCGCCAGTTGTGTCAGCTTGAACATGGCTTGACGCGCCACCGCGACCCGCGTATCTAGCTAGATTATAATATTAAATTTCATACTAACTATACGATTTTAAACATATTTGAGTTGAAAATTTGGTTTAAATCGTTTTAAATATCAGGAGCTGCGCGACATCTGTGATTTTCTTGACTACAACTAAAGTCCGAGTCGATGTACTGTGTAAAGTTCTTTCAAGTAGTTCATACCTATAAACAGAGATGACGCTATTGTAGATTTTCGTTTTCATATAATAATAATACGTACGAGCTACGAGAAATCATTTCTTTTCAAAAGATTGTAAAATAAAATAAAAATGAAATGAAAAATGCCTTCCAAGCGGACCGATTACGCTTGAGTGGGAGAGAGACGGCCGGTCTAGCGTGCCTCTCTCTCTAATGCTGCGCGCGCTTCCGTGACGTTACTCGGTTTTCGTGAATGCCTCTCAGGCTCATCGTCTTTATAAACGTTAGCACGTTAAAAGACGGACTTCAAATGAAGTACATCCTTTCGAATAATAATAAAAAAAGAATCATCGAAATCGGTTGGCGTGGTATTGAGATATTCGACCATTTGTCACGCACCACATGAAAAGCACCAGCTTTTGATTTAAAAAAATCATCAAAATCGGTTCACCAGTCGAAAGTTCCGAGGTAACAAACATAAAAAAATACAGTTGAATTGAGAACCTCCTCCTTTTTTTTGAAGTCGGTTAAAAAGGGATCGTTTAGGCACTCGCTCGCGGTGTTCAGCCTAACCCCTGAAGTAGAAATGGTTCTGGAGAATCCACATGCCGCTCTACAAGCTCACTGTATTTACAGCATAGCTTAAAAATTTAGCTCAGAAATCGAGCAGTTCTATGGCAATCCTCCTTGCGTCGATGTTCACAGTGCTGAGGGTCATGACCTCCTCAACGGATCACTTTATCCTTCCAGCACTATCTTGCACCAACGGATCCTATGCCCTGCGGCGTGGATGGCCTCGTGCATCCTGCTGTCAAGAGTGGTGTGGATTTGATCCGACCAGCGTATCGGAATTCTGACTGTGACCTCGTGTTCTGGTCCCCTGGACTTTGCCGGTGATGACTAACTTCCCAAGATTATTACCGTTCTTCCGGGCGATGTGGCCTAAAATACTCCAGTACTCATTGATAGCAGATGGTTGAAAAGCCTCTTGGTCTCCTAGGTTTCCTGCTTTTGGGCTTTTCTATGACAATAGACTACGGAAAATGAACAGCTTTGCAGATAGGGACGCTACCAACTAGGCTACAGGGTCGTCCTTGAGGATTCCTCCTTGAGGGTTCGCCATGATGCTGGTACCCAGGTCGAAAACCTTGAGGTGTGTTAGCTTTCAGAAGAAGACGATACTAGCTCGATGTGATGTGGTTAAAACATATACGTGTAGAAATTACCCTAAGAACATTGCAAATTAGTTTATGACTAGATGCGACTCTAGGATGAATCTTAGCAGCGTTCTGATACATCTCACAAAAAGTATTGGGTTTTGAATTAAATTTTGAACGAGTTTCATAATAAAAATATTGATTGTATTCATAAATTATTTGTATTTTACCTTCTATAAGTATTATTCGAATTATTCGTATTATCCGAATATATCCGGATAATGATTAGGGACTATTCGAAATATCCGGATACTAAAATTGAGCGGATAATTGCATGCCCTAGTTAGAACACAAGTTGGCGCGAACTATAAATTGTTTGTCATTGTAAATTCATATTAGCGGCTTTTCTTAAGGAAATTGTTAGTGCGGTAACTAAAAACTTTCATCTGTAAATTTGTATTGCTTTATTTAAATAAAAATTTGTTTTGTTTGTTGGGTTAACCATGAAACTTAAGTCAACAACACACAGTGTTGTTACTCCGAGAAGTTATATTTGTTGATATTTTGTTGGTGTTCATTACTGGTGCACTATAATTGTATAGTTCCAGTAATGGACATAATTTTATCCAAATTTATCTTTGCTATTGTGTAATCAGAATTTGAACCAATTTTACTCCAAGTATTGTTCTTTACCATGAGCTAGTTGCAAATTATGAAAATGTTGGTGTGGATGTGTACTATTGGGTACTTTACATTAATATTTGTATCTTCATTTAGTTCAGGTAGTTATAATTAATGCATACCTATATAAAATGCTGATAACGTTTACGTTCGTAAATTACTTATTAATATATAAAAAGCTTAGTTTGAGTACAATTTTAAAAAAGCAATTGTGTGGTTTTATGAAACCACGGTAGGTTTAAGTGAAACTTTTTTTCGTGATGTAGACATTTAACTAAAAATTTTTGGATAAATATTCGATTTAGGGTATTAAAAGATTTAGGGTATTAAAGGCCAATATGGCCTCGGCTGCTCTGTCGAGCGCCTTTCACTCTACCCCCACTCCGCGGCCGACCGTCACGCGACATGCGACACACAGACCAACTTTGACTTTGACTTTGAATAATTTTCATTTCTTTAATGCTAACCTCATTGTCAATTTAGAAAATTTATAAGTAACTAAGTTCCTTAATGTGAATGTTTCATGAAAAGTTGATTAAACAAGTGCATGTCAGGCCACGCGCTATGTAGGGTTCTGAAGTAGTAGTACGAGCGGCGACCGTCAGATCGACTACGTCATCTGATACTAAGATAAGCCCCTTGGCACATGTTCATAAAAGTGATGCTTAGTTCCGAAAACTCGGTGGAAAAAATTAGAATTGGCCGAAAGTACAAAATAAAGTACCACTTCCGGTGAAAAAAAATTAATGGCACTTACGTCATTTGATATCGAGCACATTCGGCCATACAAGAACTGGCAGACAAGATTTTTCTGTAACTACCAATATAGTACTATTTGATGACACAAGTATCTTCTCGATATCAAATGACATAAGTGACTGATTTCCTCACAACTGTACCTATTTTTATTCAAGTACGGGGGGAGGGGTTTCGGCCAGAATACCTTCGGCAGACCGGTACATAATTCAATATAGGATTAATACCTATTTAACATTTGCAACTTGTTTCATATTTGTATCCAATAACGTAGATTGGGGGGTCTGAATTGTTACCTTTGCAACAGTCTGCCGAGAACTTTCGGCCATACAGGAACTGGCAGACAATATTTTTCTGTAACTACCAATATAGTGCTATTTGATGCCACAAGTATCGTCTCGATATCAAATGACGTAAGTGCCATTAATTTTTTTTCACCGGAAGTGGTACTTTATTTTGTACTTTCGGCCAATTCTAATTCTTTCCACCGAGTTTTCGGAACTAAGCATCACTTTTATGAACATGTGCCAAGGGGCTTACCTTAGTATCAGATGACGTAGTGGATCTGACGGTCGCCGCTCGTACTATAGTTAGTTTATCGACTATTACTCATTGACTACTTATGCTAACATAGCCGTGATAGTTTTTCTTGTAAATTCATCATATGTTGAGAATTCATTCATCATCTATGTTTGAGAATTTTTTCACTTGTTCAACTCCTACCATTTAGTCAGCTGAGGAGGACACTTGACTCTAACCAAAATTAGCACTTTAAAGCCAATATTTTGCAAACGGACCCCTAATTCTAAAAATGGTCTAGAAGAAGCATAATATTTTTGAAAGACCTGTTCAACGATACCCCACACTATAGGGTACGCGACGAATAAAAAAATCATCCTCACGTTACCTGTAGCACGGGCACGGGCACGGTACCCTAAAAATGTTTTTCAGCATTTTATTTCATGACTCTGAAGATTTAATAAATAAGTATATTCATGCCAAATTACAGCTTTCTAGCACTAAGGGTCTCAGCGCTTTGTTCCGGACAGACGGACGGACATGACGAAAAAACTATAAGAGTTCCGATTTTACTTCGAAACCCTAAAAATATATTATCTAATAATTATTCTTTTGCATTTTCATCATAGATTCGTCGATAACTAGCCTACCTATTAGGTTTATATGATTAGATTCATGTCCATTACTGGGTGTCCATGACTGGGTCATGTCCATTACTGGGTGTCCATGACTGGGTTTATGGTGTCCATAACTGGGTAAAAAAGTTATAATTTTTATTTGTCAATAAAATTTAAACCAATTGCAGTTTCTCACGCATAACACAGCAGAAATGTTGAATAAGCACAGGACTTTACTCTTTAAGTACGTTCAGCACCCTAACTTTCACAATATAGGTAAATTTTCAAAAATGCCACAAATTTGTTGTTAAACTGTCCATAATTGGGGTGTTTACCTTAGCTGCTTTGTAGATGACTCTTCACTTTGCACCCGTCGAAATAATCTCTTTCTGTACACCAGGAAGTAATGCGGCCTTTTAAAATGTAGATAATGACGTCTAAGCGTCAGTCCCGGATTTGTCAATAATCCGTATAGGCCGCGGCTTAGGGGCGGCAGATTTCAGAAGATGATTTTGCTATTAAAAGGTGCCTTAAAAACTTGTAATTAATTCTTGTTTTTTACGCACTTTCTTAGTGACTAATTCAGTGCCTTCCTTACTATGAATGGAAAATTATTATTTTAGAAAGGTACATGGGATGGCGGAAATAAATTAGCCTACACTGATAAAAAGTATTAAATCTGTCACTGGTGAGTGTTTATTTATTTATTTGTTGTTCCTGATATTCATAGGAATCATTATAGCCCACCCCCTGCAAATCGATCTATCTATCTATCTCACCAGTCCTGTTGAATTGTTCCATGACAGGACAGCTGGTACTGTTTAGCACACAAATCTGCAATGAGCAACCAATTTCAGTAACCAAAAAATGTAAGTACGGTAATACGGTTCATTGTATATTCTCACCTGGTGTAAGCCTTTCTCAAAACAAAAATCGGTTCAGCCTTAAAAAAATCCTGAACCGCCTTTACTTCGCTTGCTCAGTGGTCACGTCCGGGTCCTCGCGTAGCGCTAAAGAATATGGGTAAGTGCTGTCGGGATTAGGCCGGCTGGTAGAGTAAAGAGTAGAGACTATTAATTTAACCTAATGCATTGTCTCGTCTATAGTTTGGAGTCATGGATGGATGCGGCACCTTATATCTTACATCCCACTTCTGTTTGCTACATTATTGCCTACGTAGGTAAACAAAAAAATATTCGATAAAAACACTAACACTCTATTAACTTTTCAAAACATTTAATTATTTTCACGCTATAAAGTTTGCGTTGTTCTGTTAACACCACATTCATTTTTGATTGTTTAAAGAAAGAACACATTAGCGATACAATGGCTCCGCAGGTGGCTTAGCGATTAATCACAGCAAAGAATTCGAAGCTCGTGGGGCGGCGGCGCGGCGGGCGCGGTAGTGCCGCCCCAGCCTAGCGGAGCGCCGCACGCCCCTAGCCTCTCGACCTGAGTCCTGAACGAACCTCGCAAACTCGCAAGTTAAGTACCACATGCAAAGGGAACAGCGCCAGCAGCAAAACGTCACTACACAAACAAAAGGTAAGTTGACAAATTCAAAATAAATATCAACACTCAACAGCAAACTTTTAAGTTATTCTGAAAAAGTTGCGATGCAATTGGATGTCGTTTAAAACAATAATAATGCACATAACAGTATTGTTTAAGTTTTATTACCTAGTTTCTACCAACTACTTGAAATTTGTACCTACTTGAGCTTCTAATTAATTATTATAAAATAACAAAATGATAATATAATTCAAACTGTTAGGCAGGTTGAATAAGCACTTCCGAGGGGATAATTTTGTTTTTGCGTTGTTGCCTGGATTGGATGGATGGCCTAATTACTACATATTATATTTATATTGTCTTAAAAATAAAACAAAGAAATTTATTTGTACATTATTATCTACTAAATAAAATTCATAAGGCTTTTACTTTTAATATTACCGAAGTAAGGGGAAGAATGGCGGGAAAGCGGATTATCTACTTGTAGCCTTGCCTGAAAACGTATTATAATATATCTAGCAATCCTTAGATATTCCGATATTAAATTCTTGAAGGTAGAGGACCTCTCATATAAATTATTAATGCATATTTTTATGAATAAGCATGCCATAGGTACGCGAAATTATTTAAATCATAAGGTTTATTTGCTTATGTGATGGGAACCACACCGCAACCGACACCGGTCTATTCAATATCAATTTCGTAAAACCTCAAATTAACCACGTTGTAGGTAGGTAGGTATAGTTATATAAATTAACGCCTGTTACTGATTTAATGTTGATGAGTAATTAAGTGGAAATTGTAGGCAAATAAGAAAAAAAATATAATTACAATTTATATGCATTATGTAGTCAAAACATGAAATTATATGGTTTTCCTTAAGTATACCCAGGTGTTAACGGTTATAAGTTACTAAGTTATTCCTGTGTGCTCTGGCATAATAACAATAAAACCAGGCAAGTGCGTGTCAGGTCACGCGCAAGTAGGGTTCCGAAGTAGTAAGTATATCGACTATTATGTACCCGTTATTTATGCTAACATAGCCGTTATAGTTTTCCTTGTAAATTCATCATTTAAACTTTTTTGAGAATTTTTCACGTGTCCAACTCCAACCGTTTAGCTGGTGGGGGTGGGGGGGGGGGAGGGGGAGGTCATCCTGTATCCTGAAAAAAAATGTTTTGAAATATTTTATTCTACGATTTTAGACTTTTAATAAATATGTATATTATATCCATGCTAAATTACAGCTTCTCGGCGCAATGCTTCGGTCAGACGGACGGACGGAAATGACGAAACTATAAGGGTTTCGATTTTACTTTGGAACCCTATAAACGAAAATTTTTATTGATTTATTCATTAAAAAATATGCTTGTAGGTATATTATCCATGCCAAATTACAGCTTTCTTCCACTGGGTTTTGGCGCTATGCTGCGGACGGATGGAAACGGACGGACCGAAATGAGGAAACTATACTAAGCTGGGTTCTATTTTGACAGCGAAACCCTAAAAAAGAAAGAGAATTTCCTATATATATCATTTGACTAGTTATTTTATTTTAATTATGATAAAATATACCTAGTTAGTAAAATAATTACAAAGCGAAATTTAATCTATTTTCACTCATAAACATTTCCAAAAATGCTATAAGTAGTAATTACGATACCTATTACGAGCACGTTGGTTAAATTTTGATTTTGGTTAAATGTTCTTTTTACTATCTAAAATAAAATTATGGTCTCCATTTAGCATTATCATTGTACCTAATTAGCTTGCCATAATAGGTGTCCATATTGGTGTCCATTTGTTTCATAACGCAGAATTGAAACAGCAGTTACGGGTAAACAAGAAACTTTTTGACGTGGATAATTCCAGCCAAATCCGTATTAATTGCATCCGTTGAGCGTGATTCATTTGGTTTGGTGCTCATTCCAAAGAGCGCAAATCAAATTATGCTGAGTGAGCAGGACGCGCGGACGCTATCAATAACACAATATGCAACAGATCAACAATAACTTGCTCGAGAGTGCACCGTGCGATTTATATCGGCAGGTTCGCTGGACGCTTTTCAGTATATAACAAAGTACTCTGTGGGTTAGTTCATGCCGGGCCCGGCCGCGGTCGTCTGTCGCTGAGAGGTCGGTAGCTACGAATATTTATTTATTTAATAAAAAAACAATTTTGTTAGAAATACGAATGTATTAGAAAGTTTACATTAAGACTTACTTAGAACGTACAGTTTACGAGTACATAGAGTAGAGTACTGACTACTTACTGACTACTTTATGTAAACTGTACTTAAATTAAAAGCAACCCTCTTCGCCCACCTTACAGCCTGACGAACAACTCATGAGGCTCAGGTTCCTTGCAGTTCCAAGGCAGTACTGCGTGATAAAATAATAATAACATATTAATAACGCTACTACTCATAGCCCCATAGTAGGATTCCCTGTGTCGTGGGTATGGCACCCACAACACACAAAGACAAGGACACACACCCAGATCGAGAACAGAAATTCAAAAAAAAAAAAAAAACAAATTTTCGAGACCCCTTTTTTCTACAACGCATGCAGAAGTTGGCATTATAAGAAATGTCATGAAGAAGAGCTAAATATGGAGATCAAGAAATTGATTTATAACAGATGATTATTGATCACGTAGTGTTGAAGTACCTAAGTACTTGGGAATCTTAGAGTTGGGAATATTTAGGAGAAACTAGAAATATATCATGGTGCAAAGTTAAAAGAATAAGTATCATTTCATAACCAACATCATAGAATACACTTTCTGCTTCATAAATAAGTGTGTTTGTGTAACATTACCGTCTATTGTAATCTTTAGTCTATTTTAATTTTTAGATGAGGCAAAGTGGGTAAGATAATTATACCGTGACCTAATTACTTCACTACTATCCGCTGAAATCTTACAGTAAATGAACTAACTACCGTTCAATTACTTATTAATTAATTACTGTGAATTACTGTTCTTTATTTCGTATCAGATTTCGTTCAATTTGTAAATAACTATAGATACCACATAACTCAGCCACATAGGTACTACGAGATACGATATCTACGAGATAGATATTATTATGTAATTTTGTGGTATAGGTATACCTACTTACATGAACGAGTGAACGACTCGTCGTGTTCCGGCTGGGGGCTTGAGTACCAGTTCTTTCTTTCTTTTTCTTCTTTCTTTCTTAGTCGGCAACGCATCTGTGATGCCTTTGGTGTGGCTGATGTTCATGGGCGACGATAGCCACTTACCATCAGGTGGATCGTCAGCTCGTTTCCCGTCTATTTCCATAATAAAGGTACCTAATGTTCATTACAAGAATTAAATAGCAACAGATATTAAAATATGAAGTTCCTTAATTTGTATTACATATATCTACGACATAGTTATACCAAATTGAGATTGAACATAAAGATACCTACGTGTAACAACATAATAACAAATATTTTTTAAAAACATTTTTGTAATATCCAAATAATACTTAAGTACCTACTACTACTCGTAAATACCATTGTGATCATTTCTTTTGCTCATTTGTTAAAAAGTACATAAGTATATACTGTATAATGTTTTAGTTATTATAAATTTTCTTTATATAGGTAGTGTATTGTTTATCTCTATTTATATCTTTACCGTGTCTCTATCACAGTCGAACGTCAATAGCGTGACCCAAATATTTTGTTATGCCGCTATACAACAATACAATTTTGAATTCCACGAATTCTTCAACCGTATTATATTTAATAACATAATAGTATACACGACCACGTTTCTAGAATATTTTTTTCAGAAACACACATTGATTGTAAGTAGCTCCTATATTTAAAAATGCATTTGCTGAAAATTTTTCACTTAACAAGCGCTATCGAGATCACTTACTCGTTTCATACAACTCACATCGGTTATTCACATTCAATTTTACATTTTCGGTGTTCAACTAGCTACGTGCTCTAATATAATTTTTATCGTTTTAAAAACCCTTCAATTAACTATGCACTTTCATAGAGAACGTTCTATTTTTTTTATACCATGTAAGTTAATGCTTGACTGCAATCCCACCTGATGGTAAGTGGCGATGCAGTCATGGATGGTAAAACGCACTAAGTAAAACCCTATTCACTCTTTGCCTTGAAGACACTTACATTATATTATAATCTAGTATGGTAGTGAATGGTAACATAAAAAATATTATAGTTTAAATAGCGTCCTTATTACAAAACTAAATCTTATCGTGCTCCGTATGGCACTGTCCTCGTTACAAATAAGTTTGCAAAGGTATTATACAAATTAATAAACTTTAAGGAATTTCGCCATCTTGGTCTATAGAGCAGTCTTTAATTTGCTGTTATTTTGCCACAAAGTTTAATTAAGATGATATTAAGTATAGTTTAAACACTTAGTTACATGTAAAGAAGCTTCCGTGATAAAATAGAGTAAATCGTAATTTTCTCCATGCGGAACGTCGACTATGTGGTCAAATGCCATGAGGTCGAGCGTAAATACTTAGTCGTCGTAGCATGTTTTATAAAACTGCAAAGATTTTTGCACTTATTGATATGTACCTAGCAAGTCTGTTTTCACATGACGTAATTAAAATACTTGTAAGTATAGGATACAATTTAAAACAGAAAATCAGCAATTATAATTAGACATTTGATCACTTTTTAGAAGTAATCAGACCGGTCCTAAACTTTCAAAACCATCGAATACCTTCTGTTTTATTTTTGTTCATTTTCAGGATAACAAAACCTAGTACATATTTAACATTGAAGTAACTTTACTAGCGTATAGAACCGACACCATGAACACGATATATTGAATGAATCCCAATGAATTGGCGCCACTGGGCTTCAATCTTCAATGGATTCGATCGATTTTGAAAGGAGAACGGGGGCTCAATTTTGAAGATAGAACCTCCCGGCTGGACACACATTTTGTTCGAGATGTCTGTTCTATGACATTATACTTCAATGGTGTTTAACTAGTTTTTAAAATGATTGTCTGCCTGTCTGTTTGCTTGTTTCAGCTAGTCTAAAACCCTTAACCCTTAACCTTACCAATTTTAACAAGACTTTCATTAGGATGTGAAGAAGCCTTCAACTTAAACTTTCACTAATTTTCTTCATACAAACAGAGTTAGTAGGTACCCTACCAAAGGAAAAGTTTTTTTCGATCGTTCAAATATATCTATTTATGACTGGCAAAATCATTTTGATTTTAAGACTTGAATTGACTTATTTCCCTTTTATGTACCATATGTGGAAAAACCACTGAATTGGTCAACGATGGACTGGTTTTATAATGTCAACAATAATAACAACAAATATTTTTGAAATGGTTCCTATATTTCTATTCGTATAGAATTTACATGTATGGTCTCCATTAGTGCAGTCATTGAAGCGAAAAATACGGTGTTACCTCCGAATTTTTTTACTGTGAACCGATTTGCATGAAATTTTGGAATTAGGCTTATCTAACCCTTTACTTAAAAAGTGAAAATAATCTGAACTCCGCAAATTATTTTTAAGGGGTGTAAACAACCCCTTAATGGAAAAATTTACATTGAGCCATTTTATCGCTAGAAAACATGTGTAATAGTAAGTTTTGAAATTGTAAAGTGTTTTCTAACACAATTACCTCATATTAAAATCATTTTCAACCCCTTGAAATTCTTACAACCCTTGCTAACAACCCCTAAAATTAAAAAAATCACAAAAAATTACTTTGGTATGACATAAAAAGATGTAAGTATAGAGTAAGTATTATTTTGTTCTCTATAATAATAGTCAAATTTTTAACCCCCTTTCAACCCTTAAAAACAACCCCTTGATAAAAAATTGTTAAAAATTTTTTTTTGATTAAATGAAAAGGATTTAAATATTATTCTACACTCTCGAAAGTGATTATCATAATCTTCAACTTTGCTACCCTTAAAACTACCCCTAAATTAAAACAGTAAATATATATGATTACATATTTAAAAATAGTTTAATTATAGAGTAAAAAATTGCCATTTATTGAATAAAATATTTACAAATTACATATGTATTCATGCCTACGTTTCCAAAATATATGAGCCATATTATGTATATATATACACGTTACAATAGTTTTGGGTCTCTATTATACTGCGTACTTTCACATTGCTCCAAATATTCACACTCCGAAATTTTCAGTTACTAAGTAGAAAAAATATGATAAGTTTTTGGACCATAACTCCTTCAATTTTCATGCTATCACAATTTATAACAAACCATTTTAAAGGTAATTAACAGAGCTACAAAATCCTTCATTGCAATATATAGTAAAAAACCTTTTTTTAAAACGGTGAAGGGTTAAAGGGCTTAAGAGAGACTGTGATTGCGCTGCCGCGCGCTCTTTAAACAATCATATCTCCGTCAATTTTTGTTTGACAGAAATAAAAAAAAACCAAATTGTTCGTCAGAAAAATACCTAAATTTTTCATCCCTACACTTTTTTACGTATCTGTCGTCATTTTTGAGATATTATGAAAAAAAGGTGTTTTTTTTTGTAAATTTGAAATTTATTTATTTTTTTAATCTTGATTTTTTTTTAAATATGTGTCCTGAAGCAGCCAAACTGATACAATCTATCAAACTCTTCATAATAAAGTTATTTCTAGGCGGATTACGATTAATTTTCATTTTGGCGGAAATGGCACTTATGAAACCCATTGATTTAAAAGAAAAAATATTAAATGGTCTTCTTATTTTCAATACAGCTCACTTATTTTACGTGCAAAAGACCTTTAACAGTGCTCATTTTAAAGCTTATTTCAAGCACTACAAAAACTTTCTTTATGGCAGAATGCATAAAATGCATCTGTTCGCCGCTAGATGGCATTGAACACATAGATTAAATTTCAGACAAAATAAAAAACGGCTTTGATCTTCAATATCTAGCTTAATATTGCACTTAGAATGATTTAAAAAAAACTAAATAGTTCGTTTTTTTATCTGCTACAATTTTGATTCTTATAAAATTTTCGATAAAACATATATTTTTGGAGATATTTGCAAAAGACCGATGAAAAACGTGAAAAAATTGCGATTTTTCAATTGCCAATAACTTGAAAAGTATTGGATTTTTGGAAAAACTTTATAGGTGATTTTTTGCTTAAAATTAGCCCTTCTATCGATATCCGAGGTTATTTTGAAAAAAAAATGTCCACCCCCGAGAAGGGGTGGCAACCTCCCCCAGGGTGAGTGCGGAGTTTAAATCATTTTCACTTTTGAAGTTAAGGGTAAGATGAACCTAATTCCAAAATTTCACGCAAATCAGTTCACAGTAAAAAAATTCGGAGCAATAATGCTTCAATGACTGCACTAATGACGCACCATGGGATCCTGGATGGACTAGTTTTTCAATATCAAGAATAACAACAACAAATATCTATGAACACGGTTCAGTCTCAGATTAAAGAAATCACTACCATTGAGGAGACCCACTCTTTATCTCCAAAACCCATCATCAGATCCTCACTATCTCACTATATTTAAGATAAGAAGAACAAACTTTTTCACAAAAGCAAAACACTAACTAAAAACAAATGACTGAATTTTAAAATATGTAGTACGGCTTTCGAATAAAATTTATTTGAATTTCGAATTGCGCGCCAATCCACAGATAACTAAATCTGAAAATGCTGGTTTAGGGTAACCTAATAAAAAATATTGATAAAATATTTCATTTTGTATAACATCGGTTCATTTTTATGACAATGGCTAATAGTGAGCCACCTCAGTCACCTGATGGTAGGTATGTAGTCACGCAATCTATGGAGATCTTAAAAAGTAAACAACCTAGGACTACCTGGTAATACAAAGTTTTGCTTATTCTAAAAGATGTCTTTCTAATAAATTCTCTACTACTATTCCAGAATACCTTCAACTAATGAAAAGCTTCAAATAGCAGGAACTGGCGCCAATTTTTATTTCAGATATTCAAAA
Source organism: Thymelicus lineola (assembly GCA_963932265.1). NCBI lineage: Eukaryota > Metazoa > Arthropoda > Insecta > Lepidoptera > Hesperiidae > Thymelicus > Thymelicus lineola. The sequence goes on from OZ010686.1 coordinate 10,439,466, forward strand.
GCAATATTACTAGCAAAGAGATGTCTTCACATAAAATGATAGGATCATTAGGATAGGACGTGTTTCATAAATTTATTTACGGGTAAGCAAGCGGGTAACTGGGAAGGGAACAGGCGGAATAGTTTTGCCACATGTGAAAAGTAAATGAAGGAAAAGTTCTTTGTTCCAAGGGTACATATTATTTTAAATAACAGCAATGATGTTGTATGTATAAAAAGAGATAACAGCAAGATGTTGAAATTGACAAGTTCTAAAAATTTTTCAGTATAAAATTGTGTAGTGTAGAATGTAGATTATAATGTATGTATACTAAGATTATTCGATTTATGGTGATTGCACAATGTATTATATTTCGCACCATACGCGCCGGACGCATTGCATTTGGCCGCATTTGGTCATCCCGGGCTCTCATATTATGATTTCATACAAATGCGTACTGTGCGGATATGTGCGTTCAGCATTTAGTTTACATTAAGTATTATTTTATAACTGTGAAATTTCCCAGCGTTATTGCACAGTGCTAAAAATAACACAATATAGCCGTAACTCATATTGTCCTAGTTCATATTAATGCAAACCACCGACGTGCATACATCGCATTACTTTTCAGAATGCGTGCGAAAGTTACTGCAAAACGTTGATTTAATTATAATGATAAACGTATCAATTTTTTAGCTATTTGCAATTGTTACGAGCTGAGTATTACATAAATTGTATACAATTAAATATAAATGAAACCGTTCCCCCGTCGTAAGGAGTGATAAACAATATACTGTTATACCAGAGCGAGCACAAATATACAACTCAAGTTGAAATCCCGCGGGAGACGTGAGCCAGTTGGCTGTCTATGTTCTATTGTGATAGGGTTGCCTAAGTCGCCGTTGCCGGAAAAAAACTCCAATAACCCGAATATTTAGACATAATTTAGATTTTTTCACGGACATCTAATTACCCTATCTACATACATCTATACTAATATTATAAAGAGGAAAGATTTGATTATTTGCATTGAATAGGCTCCGAAACTACCGAACCGATTTGAAAAATTCTTTCACTGTTGGGAAGCTACACTATCCCCGGGTGTAAACTTTTTTTTACTATTTTTCCCGAAGCGGAGCGAGGGCGATTTCCTAGTAAGTAATATAAGGCAAAAGTGATTGACTATCAACGCACAGGCCAAACCCTAGCTAACCCTAGCCCTAGCTCTAGCCCTAGTTTGTAACTCAGCAAACGCCTAGGGAGGGCATTGTAATCCGCTTCTGCCCCGGACGCAGTAAGTATCCGGGTTTTCCCCGGACCGATTTTAAAACCCCGCATGGACGCTTCCCGGATGCCCCATAAACTAGGACAAATCTGGGGCAACCCAGACGGATGGCAGCCCTAATAGTAAAGAATCCTATTTGTTTACAAAATTTTTTTACGATGTTCAAATAGTTTCTTTTGCCGTGAACTTCATGTAACACGTGTTTTCAAGGTATTTATGATTTTTATAAGACGTTAAAAAATACCTATTTCAATAATGTATTATACTTTTTAAGGTTCCGTAGTCAAAACGAAACCCCTATAGTTTCGTCATGTCCGTCCTTGCGTCCGTTCACAACATAGCCCACAGACCCTCAATACTAGAAAGCTATAATTTGGTATAGACATACATATTTTTTTAATACAGTGTGATAGAAAAAGTCTTAAAAAATATTTAAGGGTTCTCCCCTACAGGTAAAGTGGATGAAAATGGCAAAGATCCAGTATTTAGCAGGCTCCATGTTTTATTCTAGGCTGACTACACTGGTGTTATGAATACCCATGAGCGCTCAAAATTGCGTCAGGTCACCCGCCTGCTTCTTTTTTGATTGCAACGCTGCTTGCAATTAAAAGAGCAAAGTCCTGCAACGCTCGAGGGAGTGAACCTAGCCTCATCCTTAACAGTACCAAGAGATTAATTTGGCACAAAAGTCCCAAATCAATGTCAAGGATAGAAGACCATTGTAGATACTTGAAATATAGTTAATTGTATAAAAGTTTTTTGTATGTGAAGATAATAATGCTAAATGCTTTACTACAATGGGACCTTTAATCAAAATGGAAGTTTTCTTTATTGGTAATTTTCTACGTTCGCTTTCAGCAATTTCTTTGAAACCTTTGGATTATTTCGTTAATTTTCCTACCTGCGCCTCATGGCCCATTTTCGCTGAATAGACTGATCGTTGATTAAATTTTAATGCAAGTCATCTACCTTGCTGTTGCCAATTGGCAGTCAATAGATCGTCAATAATCGTTTAATTTTTTTTTCAGCGGCCTACCTACAAATAAATTTACAAAGTAGATCGCGACCTAAATAAGTACAGTGGACGGACCTAAATATAATAAGTCAGTGAAAGTAATACGGAGAACATAACTTAAATCTCACTTATCAGTCTTATAAAGAGATAGGTTCTTAAGTCAGGAAATTTTCAGAAAGAAACTTCTGTATAGAGCTTTATGTTGGAGCGCAATAAAGTAATGTATGGGGCGTTGGATATCAAAGAGCAGAATAAAGCTCCGGGGTTCAATACATTTAATTGTTTACACACTTGTGTATACATTTAAAGTATTTGTATTTCACGATACTTTACTCAAAGTTGATTATAAACCCGTGTGTCTCTGTGTAAAATGTTCAGTCTTCTCAATATTAACAAATATTTTTAATTATAAAGTTATGAACTTTCTAATGTTATTATGTGTTTCAAGTGTTGAATTGTGCACTCGTATAGTGGCTTGTGGCCCTGTCGTAGATTTATTAGTTAAGTCATAGATAATTCATCAACATACAAAACATTTCTTAAATTGAACTCATTTCATTCAATCAACGATGAATCAAATACAGCTAATACCTACTGTAAATGTGAAAGTTTGTATGGATATTTATTACTCTTTCACGCAAAAACTACAGAACAGATTTTCATGAAACTAAGCACACAGGTAGACCATGATCTGAATTATTTACAGGGTACGTAACTATTATCTCGGAAAACGCGGGCAAAGACGCGGGCAAAGCGCTTGTTGGTTCTATTTTAATAAATATGAAAAATAAATGCAAAGCTTCTTATTTCAGGAAAAAAGTACCTAATTTGTTTTTTTACGAGCTAAATAAGGGCCTTTTAACAGTTAAGTGAAGTCGCAGAAAGTGTAAGTAGTACTCAAAGGTTATATAAAAGAACAAAGACGGTATACGATGTCGGCGTGCATTGAATAAAATGTGAGCTGTTGTCGCGAAGTGGTTGCAGCATTACATATTAACGAGGAGAGGAAAGAGATTGTGGAGTAGGGGTAAGTATGGACTATCAAACACAAAAATAATTTTTAAATTGGAACCAGTAGTTCCTGAGATTAGCGCGTTCAACTAAACAAACTCTTCAGCTTTATATTAGTATAGATATGCTACCTACTGCCATACATATACTTTTTCACAACTAGGGCCTTATCACACTGACGTTTTCGCCGCGGACGCGCGGCGTATTCGCTGCGCACCCGTTCCGCTTTGAATCCACTGGAAACCGTCAGTGTGATAAGGCCGTAACAACAATCATTTATTATTAGTAGTTATTTGTTTAGCCGGTATAGGGCAGGAAGACTTGACTTTACCAAAATTAGCACTTTTTAAAATAGATCGATTTTGTCAACTTTCGATTCAGTTGTTTGTTTACAAAAAAAAGCTAAAAAGCTTTTCATTTTAAGTAATATATTTTAATATATTTTAAAAAAGTCCTTCAAAAGGCATCATCGTTGATTGGTTGTTGAGATCAGGAAGAAAGCAGTTCATCAGGCAGAAAGTTGTGTGCAATATCAGTGCAACTTTGAGCCTCTAGTTAGGCTGGATTCGCGCCAAGCTCGACTCGGATAGCAATATCACGGCGATCAACGAACCCCCAGCTAACTGTGACGTTTGGTGACTGAATAAAATAGGTCAAGGTGTTTCTAGTCCCGTATTTGAGATAACATTTAAAGTGATTTTTAGGGCTCCGAAGAAAAATCGGAACCTTTATAGTTTTGTCATGTCCGTCCGTCTGTCCGAAGCAAAGCGCCGAATCCATTAGTGCTAGAAAGCTGTAATTTGGCATGAATATACACATTTATGAAAACTACTTGTCTACCAATCCGCACTTGGCCAGCGTGGTAGACTATGGCCTGTATCTCTCACATTGTGAGAGGAGACCCCGAGCCCAGCAGTGGGACAATTATGGGTTGTTGCTTGCTTGCTTGCTATGAAAACTACAGAATCGTAGAATAAAATATTGAAAAATTTTTTTTTCAGGGTATCTCCCCTACAGGTAACGTGGGGGTGAATTTTTTATTCGTCGCGAACGTCGCGTATAGTGTGGGGTATCGTTGAAAAGGTCTTCTAAAAATATTATAGGTGCTCTGAGATCATTTTTGGAATTATGAATCCGTTTGCGAAATATTTGGCTTTGAAGTGCTAATTTTGGTTAGAGTTAAGTGTGGGGGTGGGGGGGTTGGAGTTGGACAAGTGAAAAAATTCTCAAAAATAGGCTTTATGACGAATTTACAAGAAAAACTATCACGGCTATGTCAGCATAAGTAGTTGATAAACTTACTACTTCGGAACCCAACATTGCGCGTGGCCTGACACGCACTTGCCCAGTTTTTAAAAACGGATTTCCATTACGAATACTAAACTAAGGCTTTAGTAGGTTTATTTCAACATGAGAAATTTCCTACTAAAATTATGAATTATTATAAGAAAAATCAATATAAATAATGTCTCATGTATTGTTGTAATACGATATTGTTCTCGATAAGCGGCACTTTTATAACGAGTATCGATGAAATATTACAATATTATTATTGCTAGGCACGATGAGGGGAACTTATTATTAAAAGAGCTTTATAACTTTCCCTCAATAAATCCCAATACAAGCAAAAGTTCATATTATAAGAGGCATTTATCGGAGACTTTTCGATTGTTATTGGTTGATATATTTCTCACAATATCCGTAATTGGCAAGATCAGTATTTTGATATTATTTTATACGATTCTTAATAAAAAAGCATTTATATGGAAACTTCATTAATGTATCAAATTATTCTATTTCACCAACCAAGTTCAGTATGCCTAAATATTTTGAGCACGTTAGTTTTTTATCTGGATTTTATTCTATTGTTATAACATGATGGCGACCAGTGTTAATATGAACCGACTCTACCTTTTTAATTAAATTATAAACACGGCTCTTCACAGTTAGATTTCATAATTTTACTCCAGGTGTTTGTCGATAACTAAGTAAGTAATGATAAAGTTGTGTTCGCAAAGTTTCCTCTTGAGTTCACAAAGTTCAGAAGTAAGTACGAGGATCTATCTACTTATTATTGATTAAGTATTCCATCGTTTTGCTCACGGTGTTGTTTTGAATTTCCTGTTGTCTAGACACGCGGTAGCGTGTCAAGACATGTTCAAGCTAACAGGACTGGCGAGCAGCACCTTGTGTAATATTACACGAACCATTTGGAGCCACTTTTGACCCCCTCATAACTCAAAAAAAATATTCCACATAAACCTGTCAAACTTGGCTCATTTATTGAGACTTGCGAAATAAATATGTGCTCCAAATTTCATAAACACACCTCAAACGTTTATTTAATTCAAATTTCAAATTCAAAAATAAATTTATTTCAAATAGGCCACTTTGTGGCACTTTTGACACGTCATAAATATAATTTAATCAATAAAATACAATAAAATAATTACAAATTTAGATATTAACATCCAAAAATGTTCCAGATGACCTAGTTGACCAATGTATGGATGTATGTTACTTTTCTAAAATTTGGTCCGTTGGTTGCTAACTAATGAAAACTAACTAAGTCAAATGTAGAGCTTAAATTACATGTTCTTGTGACTAAAATTTTAGGCTTTTCTACACAGAACTTGGCACCCATTAAGATCTAATTCTTTTTTTTGAACATGGCTCTCATTTCACATTTATGTTTTTGATCAGATCTTAGAAATTTATATCTTGTATAATACATTTTGTTAAGTTAACTAATAAGACTTGTTAGTTGGTAGTCTCGTTGTTTGCTGTTAATTAATTTATTAAATTGGTTAATTGGTTTGTACAACAGCCTAGCTTTTTATAGATTGAATATTAGATAAAATAAAATTATATCAATGTTAAAAAATATAATATACTACGATATCGCCCTCGCTTCTCTTCGGGAAAAAAATAATATATGTCACCCGGGGATAGTGTAGCTTCCCAACAGTGAAAGAATTTTTCAAATCGGTTCGGTAATTTCAGAGCCTATTCAATGCAAACAAACAATCAAATCTTTTCTCGTTATAATATTAGTATAGATTAAACTAATCCCAGTGGAACAGTTATGGCACAGAATAAATTATGGGTTGTTATGATAATGTTTATAAGATCTTTAAATGTTCTACTGTCGGTAGGTACCTACTTATTTAAAATAGAAGAATGTATTTACTTGTTTAAGAATATTGTGAAATAAATGTTTAATGTATTTAAATAGCTTTTAATAACTTCACAGATTTTTCCACAACATATGTACATTTTGAAATGAAACTGTTCACGGTTAAACAAGCAGGGCTTTTAGTCTTTTACCTACTCGCAATAAATACATGAAAAAATGGTTCAAACTTCTTTGAGCGTCTAGGCGATTGAATGGATTCGGGTCAAGGGTGGCGTTTAAGCTGATATTATAGAACAATTTGCAAGTCCAACGGCCAGGTGTAATAGTTGAGATCACGCGAACTTAAATTGTTTACCGTCGATAACGCTGTGATAGGTTCGATGGTTCGATATTTAAAAACAGGTTTTTGTTAACAACACAAGCCCCATGTGACTCATTATCGGTGCACCTTCTCATATACATTGAGCAACCATGTCACAACACAACTCATGTAGGTACTAAACGTTTGGCCGTGACTACGATCCATAAAACTGGGTCGTAATATTGTACATGGCTTCAACCCATTAATGGCCCACTACTGAGCACGGGTCTCTCCTCTTAAGGAGGCCTAGAGCATACTCCACCACGCTGCTCCAGTGCGGATTGGTGGAGGGGCCTCTGACATGGCTTAACGACCGTTATCTTATGATAATAACCGGGACCGACGGCTTTACGTGCCCTCCGAAGCACGGAAACGCTCAAAAATTTTTTGCCACTAGCGGTCACCCATTCAACTACCGACCGCGCCCGCTGTTGCTTAACTTTATCGATCACTTAAGATCGACGCAAACCGCTGGGCTATAAGCGCTTCCATTGTACATACTGGCGTACAAAATATATATCGTGAGTTCTCGTATGATAGTAAAAAGTAAAATGTATGAAGGTTCTCATCGAAACTGCTAAACACGTTTAGCCATCACCACGATCCATGCAACATGAAATTTAGACTTCGGTCTGGAATATCAGGGTATTTATTAACCCGGAAAACGCGGGAAAACCCGCCGGTAGAGCACTTGGTAATATCGCACCTTTAGTGGAAAAAAGGCATAAGATGAAAATTGCAGTTTTACAGGAGAGAAAAAACTGTTCAAATATCAGTAAGTAGTCAAAGAAATTTACATTACGATTTCTTGCACAAAACCGTCAAGATTAATGATAAAAATTTGAAAAAAATTTAGCATATGCAGCTTTTGTCCCTCTTTCCAATCATATTGATAACTAAAATTCAACGTACCTAAGACGACTTATGCTTTCCACTGAGGGTGCGATATTATAATAGAATGTAAATTGTCAATTGGAGCAGTGCAGCGTATCAGGCAATGGCTTTTATGATAAACGATACCTTCATGGTAAGCACAGCGCTGGTTGGGATGGTCATGGATTGATGACGATAGTTTCAGATGAATCTTTAATGAAACCCTTTGTATCATGAAATGTTTTACTTACTCATTTTCAATAAAATATGTACTTTCGCATTGCAATTTTTTTATCGTGTCATTTTATTAACTGACAAACTGTGAATAAAATAAAGAACTGTATTTTATTTAATGGGTTTAACTTAAATTATAGTCCTTTCCTTTTGAAAACGTTTCTTTTGAAAACGTGTATAATAAAGCAATTACATATACAGGAAAAAAGAAAAGTGTATAAATGGAACTAAACAAAATAACATGAAATACTTAAACGAAACATAATTAAATTATTTCACACATTAACTAGGAAAGGTATACAATTTAAAATTCTAATCCAAAGTTAATTCCAGACAGAAAAATTTCATTAATTAATACTGTTTTCACAATGATATTATTTATGTTTTTAGATGTCGTCGGGTCGTACATTTCTCTTTTATTTGTACCTATTTCATTTTCTTTTATTTGGATTTGTATTTCACGGAGCGATGCCTTACTTCCTTGAATGTTGCATTACACCATTCGAACCTTTTAAAGCCGACAAAATGGTCACTTGTTATTACCAATTATTTATAATATTAGCCAATAAATCGACCACCAATCGGCCATGGATCGATAAATCGATACTATCGACAGTGCAATAAAACAAAAACAGTTAATTACGCAGCAAGTCGTTTCGATTTTTGAATTAGTTCTGCATTTGCTTTGAATATTTTTTTCAAAAACTAAAAAAAGGAGCAGACGGGTTCACCTTATGATGAACTTTAACCACCGCGTTAAAGGACATGTATCTAACACCAAGAGGAAAGGGGAAAAATCTATTCTCTTTCTACAATGCCCTGAAAAAACTCTACCTTAGAACTAGCGACATAAAGCCAACATTGCTGGTAATGCCATCCTTATACGCGATAGCTATCCACCATTCACCACCATCAAATTTGTTCGCTAGCGCTAAGTCAACAACAAAATATTTTTTGTGATAACCTAAATTAACCTCAACTGCTAAATTAAACTAAAATCTGAACTAAGTACCTAACTCAAAAGGCTCACCGAAGGACTAGGATTCCATATGTTACAGGTGGCAGGGACTACGGACATAAACAAATGACATCACAAACACCGGTGACCCGACAACGAACATTAATTGTCACGTAAATGTCTTCCGGGACCGGGTATTTTACCCAGTTTTCTTTGCTCTAGCCTGCAACCCTGGTCACAATCACAACCAATTGGCTAGAGAGTTGTGAAAATGATTACTTGTCGACGTAATCTATCAAGATTAACAATGAATATTCGGTATACCTACTTAGTGTTGGTTATAAAATTACATAAGAAATACCTGTAAACTGATAAGGAAAACTTTAACTGCCTCGCTAGCCCAGGTCTAGGTCAGCGCTTAGATAGCCGTTTTAGTCACGAATGGCGGTGGTAGATTTGTAACCATCATTGTTTTATAGTCTTTAGTTTTGATGCCTATTTATACTGATAAAGCGATACAGCTGTTTTGTTTTCCTGTCTTGAGGTAAGTACTTTCTTAAGTTTTTTAATGGAACATAAAAATAAAATTTTAGCCGTATTGGGGCAGCTTAGAATACTAATCATAATCCCACAACGGTAGGGTGTCGTAAGAGGCGACTAAAGGTGTCGCAAGGGCCCCTCGAAGGGATTGATTTTAATATTAATTAATACCATTATTACCTACTATTATTATTTCTCAATGGGGTTCGCCTGGATAACTACTACCCTTGAGCTTGAGTCAGCCGGCAAACGACTCTTGGTATTCCGGCTGGGGGCTTGAGAGCCAGTTCTCTCTTTCTTTTTATTTTCTCTCTTTCTTGACCGGCAGCGCATGTATAATGCCTTTGGTGTTGCTGATGTCCATGGGCGACGTTAGCCACATACCACGTTAGGTGGATCCTCAGCTTGTTTGCCGGCTATTTCAGTTAAAAAAAATATCTAAAATGACATATAGGGTACTTATTGTCCCGGAAAACGCAGGCCAAGCCGCGTGTAGAGCATTAGTAAGTAATATAACTGTAAAGATACGCGTACACACAGCTTTTGACCTAGGTAAATCAGAATATTTTGATCTAGGGGGTTACTAACTTTAATAGATGTGAAGCATAACTTTATAGAGATGGCTTTAAAGAGTGCTGCAGGCAGCTTTGATGAAAATTTTGTAAGCAATGACAACATTCAGAAACGTCAATCATCGAAGTATGGTAACCCAACTTTGTCTATTTCATTTTTAAATCGTCCACGCAGTGGGTTTACAGTTGTACATATTTTAGTTGAAGAAGTTCATAGATTTAATTTTAGTTGTATATGGCTCTGATGCTACACGGGAAGCAAACTGGATGTACCTACCCATAAAGTTAACAATTTTGTTTCACGAAGCGAAGCGCGGTTTGAATGCCAGTTTGATGTAAGTTACATTTGGTTCAATTAAAAAATAATAATTAGTTGCATGACGTTCTGATGCACTTAAAAAAGACGCACGTTGGCTGGTACTCATAGGTGTTTGACCCCGAACTAACGTGTATTTACACACTGTGCGAACACTGTAGTTTTTAGGTCGGCTCCTTTGAATCCACATTTTCCGACGACTGCTCTTAGAATGCTTGTGAAAAACACGAAGTAGGTAAGTATGAGTCGTACGACATCAAACCTTTATCTAGTAAGATACATTCGTCGTTGCTAATCGCGATAATTGTAGAAAAATTAAAAGAGAGCACCTAATTCTGCGTATTTTTAAGTACGTAAGTACAAACAAAAGGATATGGAATTAGGAAGGTATTAAATATTTTCAAGTAAGAAAACTTGCTGAATGTGAACTTCAATAACTACTTCTGCCGTTGTTGAAAGTAAGATTATTGCAAATGAAATTACAGTTTTTAAAAACATTTTTACAAAGCATTTTATTATGCAAAATAAAAAAAGAAATCGGGAGCAACTCATTCAATTCTGTTTGCTACAGTACTTGCAATGGGATAGGCGAGGGGAATCATCCCGGGAGAGAACACCACGCGCACGGGAACACCTTTTGTATAAAAGTTTTTACAAACATCCAAACAAATATTTCTTATGTAAATAGTTAGCAAACGAAACGAGCTGACGATCCAACTGATGGTAAGTGGAAATCGTAGTTATAACCCTTGACTATGGCTTGTTCTACATTAAAACTACATTTAACTAACACACTCAGAAAGATTAATCGATCTTGAAGGATTTTGTAAACTATGTATATTATATAAGTTCGTATATAAAATTTTCTTTAATTTTTTTATCTTTGTTGGAGTGAGTTATATCTACAGTTCCGTACTGTGGCGAACAAACGGAATATTATGTATGTTTCGTTCGTGACAATCGAGCGACGTATATGCTAAACAATGCTTCTAAAAAGAAAGAACAACTCCATGGGTGCAGTATTATCAAGATGCCATGGAATTTTGAACAGTAAAGAGAATAATGAGAGTATATATACGTATACATATAATAGCATACCAATCGACATGAAACTAACTTGTCTTGTCCAAAATCTAAGCGTTGTTGCAGGTCTAAAAATTTTTAGACCTAGAATACCCCCTAATTCTTTTTCCGTAATCACTGGGGAACAAATTGGGAACGGACACCCGAACGGAATACCCCACATCTCTGTAGCCTGTTATGAAGCTTCTTATTCAGATTCGTAGCATCAAGAAAGTAACTAACTAAGTAATGCATCGATAGCGAAGGAATGAGTGGAGAACTCGCATGTAAACAGGCTCTTCTATGATTCTTGTGGATATATTTCTAATTTGCTTTTCAAGTAACTGTCACCGTTAAATAATATCATACTTCATATTATTACGGTAATCTAAGGCAACGATGTCACGAGTCTCAAATAACGTATTTTAATCAGAATCAATTAATAAATAGGAGCATAGAAATATTACTTACAGGAGAGACAGGATTTTCTCCATAATCTGAAGATGTAATTTTTTTTTTATGCTTATTCATTCGAAATGTCGACACCAAGGATCCCAATGCTGTTAGAGATGTTAAGAGGAATGTTCTGGAATTATTATGGGTGGTAGGTAAAAATCTGATAAATAAAACCTTGAAATCTTGATTTATCTACGTATATAGGTGTAGGTATATTTTATTATTTTTCATTTTGTAAAGGTTGGTAGTGGAATGCCTGAGGCGTTTTCCCGCGTATGTCTACTCGTCAATCGTCAGTCTCGCTCGTCACACTTGAACAAAGCGCTCAACATTTTTATATGAGAGGGATTCTTAGATAACTTTAAACTATTTTTTCTACACTTTCTTAATATGAAAATAAAGCATATTATCGTTATATGTGTATAAGTCATGAGTCTTTTAAAAAAGCTGCCGTTAAGCGTTAGACAAGGCCTACTTCTTATTGTTGTTTTTTCTTTTACTGTGTCTACGTACTCGTGGTTATAGAATATCTGGAGCATCAAGAGATACAGTGTTGTATCCAATTTATTCTAAACATCCAGAAGTTGCAAACTCTTACGTTGTTTTTGTTGCCTTGCCTTTAGTTTTGTTGTTGTGCAATTGGATGTTGATGTTATACAACATAGAGAATATAACAATTTTTACTAAATATGTAATGTTACCTACGCACTCATTAAGATCTAATTACTTATTTTTCAAGTACCAACATTGTAATCATAAGTGACTAGTGTGCTATGAGTGTTTGCAACGACACTCCATTTGGACTGAAAGGCGGTGTTATAATATCGTTATAACGTATAACTGTGCATGTGGCAATGTTTAGGAAAAAATCTACCTATATTAAATAAATAGGCATTAATAAATATTTCCATTTCAATTCAATGTTGTATGAAATAAATATGTAGTTATAAATCATTGAAATATAATGTCATAGAACAGACATCTCGAACAAAATGTGTGTCCCGCCCGGGAGGTTCGATTTTCAAAATTGAGCCCCGGTTCTCCTTTCAAAATCAAACGAATCCATTGAAGATTGAAGCCACGTGGCGCCAATGCATTGGAACATACATGGTGTTCGAGGTGTCTGTTCTATACGCTAGTAATAGTACTTCAATGTTATAAATCAGCTATTTCCACGTCCACCCAGGTTTGATTAGTGGACAATGCCATTAGGCATTAAGTTTGCCCTTTGTTTCTTATTTTTAAGAGGTGACATAAATGTGTAAATAAATAAATAAATAAATATTGTTATACAATATTTCCACTTACAGGTTGTAACAATAATTATATTTAGTGAGAGCACGTTTATCTTTAAAGTAGAACGAAATGTATACTTAATCCATACTAAATCCCACAGTTTATCTACGCTGTGCTAAAAGGTAACGTGTTGACTTAAAACTACGTAGTATAGTGTACCTTAAAGATATTTTATATACAATATCATTGGCGTAGTTATATAGCCATGAATTTAAATTTGTATAGAATCTTAACGCAAGTTAGAATATTCTCGTAAAACCATTCGCTTAAAAAGACGACGAGGGCCTCAATATAAAATAACTTCATTACTTACATTAAATATATTTTTAGATGTGTATTATAATATCTACTGCAAGTCCTAATGCATAGGACTAATATATACAACCTACTCATACTAAAACTTCACCATTACGTACCTTTCAGTCGAATGAATACTCGTATAATTATATACCCTATTCAATACGCAACGTATGTATGTATTCAATATCTCAATTTTTCAACTCTTGCTATAAAACATTTTAACTGATTTGATTTGAGCAATTTGGTAAGCATATACAGTAGGTAGTTATTGCCATTTCATGGATTGAATATTTACGGCTACAACTTACTGAAATACACACGCTGCGAGATATTTAAGTGAAGTGGCTGCGTTTGCGTTCTACAATCTTGGTAGCGGTAATAAGTTGTTTATTTTAGGTTTCATATAAACATGCTCTATGTCTACTTACTTATTTTCTCTTGATTTTCTATTGCAACTATCATATTCAAAAGCGAGTAGATAGAACCAAGTATTATAAAGCGTATAATTTAATACATAAGGAACCTAAAGTCATTGACCCTTTCGTTGATCAGGAAAGTTGAGAAGCAAGTAGAGAAGAGTTTGGCATGAACTACTTTTAGACAACCTCTTAAGCCTCAATACCATTGAAAAAACTTCACTGTTAAGTAGGAATGTATTTCAAACAAATTTAATAGTAATAATAATAAGTTATTATTATAATTATTATATCCGACCAGCTGCGCCCCTTTTATATGAATTCTTATATTATATTATCATAACATCCGCAAATAAAATGACATTGTAGTTATAATGTTATGCTACACACTGTATACAACGTCGAGGACACAATAAAATTCAATTTTTATAGAGCGGAAAGTATTTTATTCACCCATACATGTGATGTAGTTACGGGAACATCACTACCGCAGTTTGCATTAAAAGCAATTTGTTTTTCATTTGCAGCTACGAGCTACGGCGTAGCGGAGGCGACGTCGGCCATTTAGCTACCGATAGCCATCTAGCTCTTACATTACTCATGTGCTAAAGAAAAGTGTTTTACTGCTGGTTATTTAGTGTTTAGCATTGTGCTTCTACATCTACTATGAGTAAATGCTGTGCTATATTCTGGTGCTAAGATAGCGATCGAAGTAAGGAAGATTGTGTACATGACTTCTTATATATTAGAACTTCGTTAGGAAATATTTGTTCGACCTTATATCGCTTGTTTGGATTTTATAATTTTTACGAATGTAATGATTACCTCCATTGGTCTACAATGGTATCGATCAGATCGATTTGTTAGTAATACTAATACAAATTTTATAACGCGCGCAAGAAGAATCAATAGCTCAATAATAATATAAGAATAGCTACGAAGTTATAAAAATAGTTTTAGATTTTAAATTATAATATTACTTCTTACCTGTGTACTTTCTTACCTATTCTCATAAAGCTAACCTTTTTTAGTAGTACCGACCGCTTCGCTGAACACAAGATAGAAGTTTCTCTACAATCTTTTAATTTGCATCAAAATGTAATGTGTTTAAACTGTTAAAGGAACAAATGGAGGTAGAGATCTAAGACAGAAATATCTCTTAGTTTTACAATTTACTTAGTGTTAACCTGTTCACTAGCTTCTTCACCGGCGGAAGCACTTTCTATATTAAAAAATCATGTTAATGAATGTAACATTTTATTTGAATTTAAACATATAACCACTAGAGACTTAATTAAAGCATTTCAGTCTCTGAAGTTAAAGAATACAGGTGACTTGTGGGGCATCTCGGTAAAAATAATACAGTATATTATAGATATCATAGCTCCATATTTGGTCGTAGTTTTTAATAAATGTATAGATCTCGGTATCTTTCCAGATCTTATGAAATGCAGCAAAATCATTCCACTTTTTAAAACAGGTGAAAAAACTGATGTTAATAACTATAGACCAGTTTCTGTTTTACCAACTCTTAGTAAGATCTTCGAAAAGATAATGCTGAATCAAATGTTAACCCATTTCAATAATAATAAATTATTACATCCTGAGCAATACGGTTTCACAAAAGGCCGGAGTACAACCGATGCCGGGGCTAGGCTTTTAAAGCATATATTTGAAGCATGGGAAGCATCACAAAATGCCATAGGTGTTTTTTGTGACTTATCTAAGGCATTTGATTGTGTTGAGCACGAAACATTGCTGCTTAAACTTGGCCACTATGGTATAAAAAACAAGGCCCTTAGCTTGATCGCGTCTTATTTGAGTGATAGAATACAAAAAGTAAGCATAAACGATATTAAGTCATCGGGGTCACCGGCTGTGATGGGTGTACCGCAGGGCTCTATATTGGGTCCGTTTCTTTTTCTGGTATATATTAATGATTTACCACATTATGTAAAGAACCAAGCGGATATTGTACTATTTGCTGATGATACATCATTAATATTTAAGTGTGAAAGGAATAAAGTAAATTTCGACGACGTAAATAGTGCTCTTTCGCATGTGTCGCGTTGGTTCACTATTAATAACTTACTTTTAAATGCAAAAAAAACTAAATGTATAGAGTTTGTGCTACCTAATGTTAAAAAAATCAGCAAATCTCTTAAATTAAATAATGAAACATTGCATATGGAGGAATCAACGGTCTTTTTAGGGGTGACCTTAGATAGTAAACTTCAATGGGGCCCACATATAACAAATCTCGCGACAAAACTTGGTAGGGCTGCTTATGCTGTTAGGAGAATAAGGCAGTATACTGACGTCGAAACTGCTAGGATAGTTTATTTTGCTTATTTCCACAGTGTTATGTCATATGCCATCTTGCTGTGGGGCAAAGCAGCCAATATAGAACAAATTTTCATTCTCCAAAAAAGGGCTGTTAGGGCTATCTATAAACTTAAGTCTCGGGAATCTTTGCGTGAAAAGTTCAAGGTAATAGGTATACTTACAGTAGCTTCCCAGTATATCTTCAATAATGTAGTTTTTATAAGGAAGAATATAAACGCGTATAAACAAAATTTTGATATTAATAATCGCCAAACAAAAAGAATGTATCAATTAGTTACGCCTTCGTTCCGCCTAAGTAAAGTGCAACGATCTTTCATAGGGCTTGGTGTACATTTCTATAATAAAATCCCAAAAATAATACGTGACTTGCCAATAGAATCTTTCAAAAAACGTGTAAAAACACAATTGTTAGGCAAGGGATATTATAGTGTAAACGAGTATTTAAATGACAAAGACGCATGGAAATGATTAGCTCTGCAACCAGTTCCACTCAGAATAGTAAACTTTTGTATGATAATATCTTTTTTGTAATATTTTTTTTAAAAGATGTGCTGAGGAGTTTCTTTAGGCTTTTCTTCTCCTCCATGACAAAGCACCTTCCGAAAAGCCAAAAAATGACGTGCATAAGTGTATCAATGATACCTATATGAATAAAATATTTTGACTTTGACTTTGACTTTGACAATAGCTATATAAGTTATCGGGTTTACACTTTTATCTAGACACGTGTAGGGAATGCAAATCTCGCGAGATTGGGGCTCAAGCGAGATCTCGCGAGATTATGAATAACAATACTGCGAGATCTCGCCAATTTCGAGATCTCGCGAGATTGGCAGTTTTGTGTGTTTTCTTTGCAAATAATCACTATATTTAAATAAATTAGGAAAAAAATAATAAAAATTGTAAGTATTACAAGATAAACATTTACTTTAATGAATTTTTTCAATAGACTTTTATGTACCAAACATTGTTTGACGTATCTGTCTATAATTTTTTAATAAACTTCTTAATAGTAAACTTTGACGTACGTAGCTATCAATAACAAATGAAATAAACTACCAGTCTTCTCTTCTAATATCAATCAAAAATCTTTTAGTAATAAAACAGTTATTTTATAACAATCAAAATAACGAGAAGTAAAAAAAAAATAAACTAATTAGCTAAGTAGAGTTGACTTATTATCGATTAAATAAAACTATATCTACTCAGTAGATCAATTAGATATTAGAGATTAATTAACAAAATATAGCAATCAAATGAAAGATTTGTTCCGCCTCCCGCGCACCGAACGAAGCCGACAAATCGCAGCTCCGTCCGTGTCAGTCCGCGCTTCGAATAAGACGATTTTATGCTCGAGTGCAATCTCGTTAATCTCGCGAGATCTCGCCCTGTTTTTCGTCCGAGATCAATCTCGCTAAAAAAGGCCGAGATCTCGCGAGAACGAGATCTCGCGAGATCGAGATTGCATTCCCTAGACACGTGGAAGCGTGTCTAGCCAAAGTTCAAAAAAAAGAAACTGGTAACGCAGCGCCATCGCCATGTGTAATATTTAGATATTTTTGTATAATTTTTAGACAAAAAGTAATGATATCTCATCAAAAACATAAATGTGAAATGATAGCCAAGTTCAAAAAAAATATTGAGATATAAATGAGTGCCAAATTCTGGGTAGAAAATCCTAAAATTTTACTCACAAGAACATGTAATTCAAGCTCTACATTTGACTTTTCATTACTTAGCTACACCAACAAACCAAATTTTAGAAAAGTAACATAGGTATTATATCAACCAAACAATAAAAGTACAGTACCGGCAAACAGGAAGTACTTGCTTAAGTAGCTGGTACGTGAAAACTAGCCAAATCAAATGTAGAGCTTGAATTACATAATTATTCTTGTCAGTAAAATTTTAAGATTTTCTACACAGAACATGGCATCCATTTAGATCTCAATTCCTTTTTTTTTAACTTGGCTCTGATTTCACATTTATTATTATATGTTTTTGATGAGATTGTAACTACTGGAAATATAGGATTTTCAAGAAGAGTATTTTGTGTTCACGATGAATTAATAATTATCAATGCTATTAAATTAATTTAATTATTCAAACTCGTTTATCCTCACGCAAACTTTATCCCTCAGGTTATAGCTTTAAATACGTGTTTTATTAAGAAGAGTAAACGCCTCCACATCAATCATTATCAATCATGAATTTTTTGTGAAGTAAGATAATAAAGATGTTAACCGTAGGTATAGGTAACTACATAATGTTATCTTACCAAGCCAATACCCAATTGGCAGACCTATAAAATAAAAAATACATAAACAAATTAAACACAGAATATAAAAAGATAACAAAATTAAATGCCAAATTAAAGTTGCTTGTTAATTTGTCAAGAGACCTACGTTTATAACATTTTAGGAAGATTCTATGTCAAGTAAACATACTGAATTTATTTAAAAAAAATATGGCACCATTGTGGCTTTTTTAATTTTGTAAAATATAAACGTTTCAAATATCTCTCACCCTTTTGAAAATCTAGCCAGTTATAAGTTAAAACTTGTTAAAAAGTTACCGGAAGCTAAATCGTAGTTTGTATCAGTCGTGTTCGCCCTGGTGTAGTAATGTCGTCTGAACGGGTCACCGGCTCCTTCACGCATCAGTTGATTAGCCTCGACATCTTGTCGATCTACATTTTTATCTTTACGAAGAAAATAGTTACACCCGGGGGTAAAATAGGGTAGGGTAGGGGGTAAAATAGTTTTTCGTTAATGAGTCGTTGAGTATGTTACGATTCCGGTACAAAGAGTCTTGAGTAGGACTTGAGTATATTACAGTTCCTGTAGAAAGGCTTAGGACGAGATTAGATAGGAATTTCGTCGAGTATAGTTTGGTAGATTTAGTATAAATTTAACTTTCCTGTAATTTTGGCGACGACCCGCTTTTCAGAATTAAGCAAACAAGTGAAAAATGAAAAAATGAAAAATGTTTTTATTGATGAAAAATGTTTTTATTGATTAATAAATTACATTACATGCTAGTTGCAAGTTGCAACAAGTAACTAGTATCTTCGAATATTTATTTTATTGTCCTTTAATCATCACATTTTTTTCTCTTAACGAGTTTTATCACTTGACTCGTTACAATAAGCACTTGTATACACAATATTTTTTTTCTAATTTACCATCACATTTAACACTACAATTCATTTACTTATTAATGTTATTATTCATTTAAGTATTAATTAATTTATTATTACAACCTTTGGTACCTATCAAAGGTTGTACAGGACTACAGCATGCATATTAGGAAAGAGGTTGCCCTATTATCGACTAGCGTGCTAACACATAAATAAAAGAAAAACTTGCATAATATTATTTTAATGGATTTTATATAAGTAGGCAGTGTTGTGTTGTTTAATTTATGGGAGGTAGAAAAGGGAGCCTACCTGCAATATCACAGAAGACGTATTAGCTATATAGTTGCGTTCTTACTATCCGAAGGTTGACTGGGAGAGAATGCTTCTAGCATTAAGTCCGCCTTTGCTATTAAACTAATTGTATGGTACAAAAGTTAAATAAATATATAAATAATAGCCCAATACCTAGAAATACCCTCGTCCAGCAATACCTCTGGGATCGATCATCCCGGATTATCAACCTTTGTGCCCTTAGAATAATACATCACTCACCCTTCTGACTGATACGGAAACAAAGTGTGTTGAAGAAAAAGTTTAATGGTAGGTTACCTATTATATTATTAATGTTATAAATGTGAAAGTTTGTGAAGATGTTTGTATGTTTGTTCCTCCATCACGCCACAACTACTTAACCGATTTGGCTGAAATTTGAAATGGAGATAGCCTATACCCTGGATTAACACAAAGGCCTTTTATCCCGGAAAAGTTCATGGTTCCTGCGGGATTTGTAAAAAATCTATCTTTACCGCTGGCAAAGCCGCGAGCAAAAGCTAGTCAGATATAAAACAAAAAAATAATTTTGATTTTGAGTTCCTTATCTTACGAAAGGGATAAAAACTGCGTACAGAACAAACTATATTCTGAGCCCGTATTAAGGTATAGGTACGTACCTATAGGTCAAGACTAGATCTATATGGTTACAATACTTACAATATACCTATAAGTTATTGTGTAAGGTGACAAAGGTAAGGAACCCAATTTGTAAACCTACATTCCTGTGGAGGAGCTGGAATGTAGCCAAATTGATACATTAATTATTACCTATTGTCATTTCACCGAAAACCATACCTCTATTATATAGGTAAGCCAAACTTATTTGTAAAGCAATAGTTTGGCCAAGTTTCTTTTCCATTATCTAGTAAAGTTTTATAAAGACGATATCACAAGCCTGAAGCCTGAAAAGAGAAGTGTATAAAATAATAAAAAAGGAATAAAATAAATATGAACGTAAAACCTGCTCTATAAAATATTTCCAAGACTCCAAGGAAATGTTTAAGCAATGTACGTTACTATGTCCTATGTAATACCTGTAAAAAAACCTCATCTATGTAACTTTTAAAAATAATCACCTACTTACTTGAATAAATGCAAAATATAGTAGGAAGTACTAGGTAATTTCTTAGAGGCTTGAGAGTAATATTTAATAAGTAACGTTTAATATTCGTTATAATGGATCATAAGGACCATTGTTAATACATAACAATTTAAGATGCCGATAAAATTTATGTTGTTACATTATATAATAATATTTGTTATTATCATCAAAGCATATCGCTATGTCTCATGTAAATTAATTAACTATAAATTATTCAGTTAAGCACCTAGTTAAATTGGTTCCGTAAAATCAGAAGTTGAATAATTTTAAATTTAGAACGTTACCTGTGGAGCTCATTTTCGAAAATTTTGCAACTAGGAAATGTTAAAAAGTTTAATGATAATTATAAATAATTTATTATTATTATTTTTGGTGTTCATTACTTTTCAATTAAAATGAATTCAAAGTTTTTATTATTAAATGAGTGGCATGAAGATTGGAATTACATTGATAGCTGCATTTGGGTAAGTTTATACATTATTAAGTGATTTGTTACCTCTATTATTGAATTATCCAGTAGAAAAACAAGTAAAGAAAAATAGTACAAAGTATTAATAAGTACTTAATTAATAGATACTTCATCTATAATGAACAACAAAACATAATTTCGAAATAATTTGCCGTCTTAGTTATCTATCTAAATCTCATACTGATTTGATGAGCGAAAGAACTATGTTAGGAGAATTTTTCATTATCTTTGACTAAGAAGTTACATTAAGCTTAAAAGTCAACGTGATCAAAATATATAGGTACATGGTAGGACTAGGTATATGTACCTACCGTATTTTTATTTCAGTAATTTTGGTACTTAACCTAGAATTGGCCTGAAATTCGGCAAACCAAAAGCCAAAAATTTGTAGTTCAATCACAAATGAATTACAAAAAACAAAAAACCCCACTGCGTACAAAAACTAAAAAGAAAAAATAAGCCCAGTAGTTTGTAGCCCATTAGTTATACCTACCTAATGTTGTTAAACTTAAAAGTACCTAATACTGAACAACTGCACCGTAGAAGGAATACATATTTACATACATACATACATATATGAATAAATATAATACATACATACATAAATACATACATACATACACTCGAAAAACATAACCCTCCTAGCGCAGTCGAGTAAAAAATAACTTTTACTTATTTGTGGTTGGTAAATTGATCGCGACCTATGTTTTGGTAAGGATACGACAGTTTTCGAATGGCATTAAGTTTTATAATTAGTTCTACAAGTTTGTATAGAACAACCTCATCTCTGGTCATGATGTGGTCTACTTATTATTACGGATGTAAATCATGGAGTATAGAAGGCAGTGTTGCCAATTTAGCCCTTTCGGGGCTAGATCTAGCATATTTTACGGTTTTTCAGCCCTTCAAATAATTATTTAGCACCTAGCCTAATTTCTAGCGCCAAAACCATTTTCCGCCATCTTTAAAAAAGGGATAAATTCAGGTTTTCCACGAACTTTTTGATCCAATCGATTGAAAAAACCAATTCAGGTAGTGAAAGATATCGAAAAAAGGACTTTTTGAGCGTCTTAAGACCTTTTTTTTTTCGCGCTCACCTCTATTAATTAAGCAACAGCCATTGAAGTATAGTGACAGCAACAGCCCCTATTTTCAATGTATTGGACGAATCTAGCCCTTTTTAAAACTCTGTTTAGCCCGAAAACCTGATACCGAGTTGACAACACTGAGAAGGTAGAAGGAGGGCCATCTCTATGTACGAAGTGTCCGTAAAACGCGTCCAATTACTGATGGCGCTGCGGTGCGCTCTACAACAGCTAGATGTTCGAAAATCTATTTCTCAGACACTAACACCATTCTGGAATTGTCATTATTGGGACCTCTATTTTCAGTAAACAGCTGGACACTTTTTCAACTTTCCCCTCATATGAGATGGCCCTCCTTTTACTCTATCCTCCATGATGTTAAGTTAGCGCCTAAGCGTAGTGAGGGTATTTGAAATATTTTAAACGGAAGTCAATAGGTACAGCTTACTTAGGTAGGTACTCAAAGAGCTTACTAGCTTACTTAGAAGTGATACGAATTTATTTATTTTTATTTGTTCTTGTTTTATTAATACGAAATAATATTTAAATTATTGAAAATTTATTGAAATTGATTTATTTATGACGGATCAAACGTTGAATCCATAATTTTTAATTATAATAATACCTCCTTGAATATGAATTTGCTTGTCAAGTATCTGCATCTATGATCTGCACTTATATGTGCCATAAAGCTTAGAGACCTTTATGGATAAAATATAGAAAAAATTAGATTCTGCTTCCTTACGGATATAGTGTCACATGGATCACATCACGGAATTCACGGAATACAGAGACTGTATTCTGTGGATCACATGGATGGCATGTTACATAAATAAAATGCTTAATTGCTTTCCAGACACTAACCGCTATTCTAAGATCGACATCTAACGGACAGTAGATTAAACTAGCCTAGTGGTGATGAGCTCTGCATTTCACTTTATAATCGCCATGCGCAGATCTCGAATTGAAACATTTTCCGAGATTCATCAAACAGATGGCGCTACCTGTACGATTCATACTAAATGCATAGCAGGCTTTATTTTCATATTTATCGTTTAAAATTTTAATAATAAGAAGAAAGTAATACATAACTTTACGTATACGTTAAATATAAAATAAAAATTAGATAAATTTAGTACTAATTAGGCTGAGTCACATGAGGTAGTACATTTATGTATTTATCATCCATATCCATACTCTACATTTCGCATAATTTTTGTTTACATAGGTACAAGCCTACAAAGAGCAGTACATCCTATCCTGCAGAACATGCAGTAATTAACTAGAGAATAATCTATACTCTCGATTTTTTATAGGTATCTGCATAGTCAGTTCGACTAGGCATTCGTGGTAATTCACCACTTAATTCATATTCTTGTCCCGAAATAGTAACACGTTGGCATGTAGCAATTATGTAGATAATTTTCACCTATAATAATGATATTCGTTATGTTATAGTTCTGTATCTTAACACGTAGGTACGGTACCTAGCTGGCCCTGCGACAACGGACATAGAGTTAGAGAGAGAATGATTTTCGAGAATTTCGAGCCTGTAGCCTTTGTTCTATTTTATGTGTGACATTTTGGTGTGACAGTCACTAATATAGGTGTTCAGCATAGTAGTAGTCTCTCTCAGGCATACCGCATAATTAAGTGATCTAAGAGAAGCATCAGACCTAGATCGAGATTTGATCGATGTAACCTTTCGTACCTGCACACTGCACAGTGTACATAAATAAAATCAGTAGCTTTTCTTTCCAATTACTTCAATACCTTCATTTATTACATATATTTTTTCTTCATTTATACCTACACGTATTGGTATTTGGTATACCTGGATGTAGCACTAGCATGCTTACAGTTATTGTAAATCATAAACGCTTGAAAGAAAAAATACGCCAAGATGTGATTGAAGAAATAGAAAGTTATTTTTTGACATTTGCTGGTCTATAAAAAATCAAACATGGATAACGTAACATACCCATTATCACCAATGTTTTAAAAGGCTAGATTGTTTGATACGCATTACAATGTTTATCCCAATCCAGGATCTCAGGATCAGAATTAAAGAAAAAAAAACAAGACTGATTATACACCTAATAGTTTAGAGACCTCTAAAGTGTGTAAGCCTACGTTAAAAATGATATAGATAGGTATATTACGGGTATATTCACTCGCATAAAAATTGCTTGTAACTAAGCATTACAAGTTACACTTTTCTACCTGATACCTATTTCCCGGAATATTACAATGCCTCTTTTTATACATATAATATCATTGGAATATTATTTAGTTTGCGAACAAAGCAGCGTTGTTTGGTGCCGCAGTCGCACCGCACGCAGGCACAGTATTAATATCGCAGGTGACGCAGGCCTGCACGCAGGTAAAAGTAACCTTTATTAGGCCGAGCCGTGCCGAAATAATAAAAATAATCCTTCCTTTTAGGTGCTTTTAGTATACAATTTTTGTTCTTACTACATTAAGACACCGTCCACTTTATTCATATTTTACAATCACATTCTAGAAAGACGCATGTCAGTTTTCTTCGTATCCTCAGTCCGTTGTCATAAAATGATCTTTTCCGTTTATAGGACGTGAAGGATGCTAGGGTGTCATACTGTCAACTGTGCATGAGATACCATCTCAAATTACATTTGGACATTGTAAGATATGTATAATAATTATTATTATTTTATAATCAAGGAATTATCGAAAAGCTAACAAACCTCGGTCTCTGTCTATTGAACTTCTACCACAATTCTCAATATAGATATAGGCTAGCTAAGGTTTAATTTATGTCTCTACTGTGCCGCAGATGCATTACAGTTTGTCGATGGCTCTTTTTCCTATCTAGGCTCATAAAGCAGTTTAACATGCACATGCTTAGGGAACATACCAAAACCACGTAACCCATTTTTTCCAACTTTTTACCCCCCTCCCCCCCCTTCGTGACCATCCGTAGTATATGAGAAGACCCCCCCCCCCTCCCCCCTAGTTTTCACGTGGTAATTGATAAATACGGTTTTCAATACTTTTTTGCAAAAACAGAGTTAAAAAATAATAATTTCGCTTATATTTGACGACTTTGTGGCGCAATGGTTGCTTAAATATTGACTACGTGACAAAAGCCTAAACCCCCCCCTCCCCTCTGTGACCAATCGTGGTGTTTTGAAGACCCCCCTCCCCCCCCTAAATGAGGCACGTGGTTTTGGTATGTTCCCTTATAGCAGAAGCGAACCAAATTCTAAACTCACTGCACAGGAATAAGAAAGTTTTACCGTTTCTAGTCATATGGTTACTGTACTGTGAGGCTGTAGCCGTTATGTGTAGGTGGACTCTACATATAACATTACATACCTATTACTTACATATTTACGATAGCATAGGTGATATGGGCGGTAAATACCTAACGTACCGACTTTGAATAAATCTTTTGTGACTGTAATGCAATGATGTTTAACTAAATCTTCTTAATATATAATATATATCTTAATATATAATAAACTCTTCTTAATATATAATATCTTTGCTGTAATGCAATACGAGAACTCGCGATATGTAATTTTATGCCTTAGATTAAAGAAATAAAAGGCAGATATATTCATCCAACTACAATGTAAAGCTAGCAAAGCAAATACAAACTGAAAAAGCAAATACAATCCCGAGTCAGTACTAAAGAAAGCGTCAAATAGCTTGCATGTCACAATTGTCAAAATTAATTAAATAATTTTCTCAGATAAAATGCCGTCTTGCAATTTTAAACACTGCAAAAGTTGTTCCCAAAATAAAAAAAGAGGAATAGATATTGTTTCACAGGTAACTGTTCATTATTTTATTATTTATTTATAATAATATTTTTGCGGTGCGCTCGGAACACAAAACCTCGACAATTATTCAATTTTATACCAGCTTTATATGAAAATCGATTACCCTAAATTAGGGGAAATATGCATGGGCTATTTGAACACTGATCGATTATAAATTTATATAAAAAAATTAAAAGTAAACATGCAGTAGTATTTATTTAAATCTAAAAATCAGGTTAAGCAGCCAATGCATAAGAACCTGTCGCTGGGATATTACAAACATAAGATAGAGTGTACAGAGGATTAGAGATAAGATAAGCATTTTAACACAATAGGTAAACCTGGTTGATTGAAAATATATGAACACGTTACCTACGATAAAATGCACGATGGAAAGAAAATATTATATTCTAAATTTATATTCTAATATTATAATAAATTATTTTATTTTGCAGATTGTCGACAGAATAAATGGGTTTTTTATTATTCGTCAAAGTAGGCAAGATAATGATTGGCTGCCATCCAAATTTTGTTTTGTTTATTCATTGCATTTTAATGAAGATGACGTATTTTAATTATAATAATTATATTGAAATTTTGATGTTTTTCAATTGAAAAATATCTACCCACAAGAAAAAAAAACATAAATTAAAAAAAATTCAGCAAATTTAAGTATTATTGTATATTAAAAGAACATTTTGACATATTTATTATCTATACTTTTTGATAACTAGTGATATAATAATAAATAATTTGCCAATTTCATTGTGCATAATATTTCAAGTTGGAAATATCTGGCAACTTACACACACAAAGAAATATGTGTCTCTACGATGCCACTGCTAATTGTCAATATGGTTGTCATGCACACATAGTGAAAAAGCGGCTTCACGTCATTCGTTGCATTTGTTTGCGAAGGTTATATCTGCCTTTTATTTCTTTAATCTGAGTTTTATGCCAATATTTCGACAAACTTGCATGCTCATGTGACATGTCATAACGATGACCACAGAATAGATAAATAAATATACGATACACATCTATTTGTTATGACTGAAGCTGAAGTAACCACGGAATACAGTTAGCATAAGTAATTGTCGATAAACTTACTACTTCGGAACCCTGCATTACGCGTAGCCTGACACGCACTTGCCCAGTTTTACTATCTACTTAGAATTAGTTTATCTACGCGGCTTGGGTAATGAATATACCTAACTAATACCTACTTTAAAATCGTCGGAGAGGTAGGTACAGGATTCAAATTTTGGTAGGTCTACGTATGAGCTCTTTCTACCTGGTTATGCCCCGGCACCCTCCGATACCGAGATCCCGTTCGGGATCAGCGAATGGGACGAAAAAACATGAAGGCAATTAATAAAAAATTCGTTAACCTATCGCTCAATTAAGTAAGATGTTATTGTTATCTATCTTACTTACCAAGTTGTTGTGAAGAAAAAAAAATTAAATATGTTTTTCAGCGTTCTTTGATTCACAATTTCAAAGAAAGCTGAACCGGGCAAGTGCGTGTCGGGCCACGCGCAACTTTCAGATGTAGTAAGTTTATCGATTATTACTCACTAGGAAATCGCCCTCGCTTCGCTTTGGGAAAAATAGTAAACAAATACATATATAATATAGCCTATGTCACCCGGGGATATTGTAGCTTCCCAACAGTGAAAGAATTTTTCAAATCGGTTCGGTAGTTTCGGAGCCTATTCAATGGAAACAATCAAATCTTTCCTCTATATAATATTAGTATAGACTAACTACTTATGCTAAATTTATAAGCTTTTGAGAATTTTTTCACTTGTCCTAGTCCAACAGTTTAGCAAGTGGGGGGGGGACGGGACGACGACGCTTAAACCAAAATTAGCACTTTAAAACCAAATATTTCGCAAACGGACCCCTAATTCCAAAAATGGTCTTAGAAGACCCATTATATCTTACTTTTGTAAGACCTTTTTAACGATACCCTACAGTAGGTACGCGACGAATAAAAAATTCATCCTTAGTTCCTTACGTTACCTGGTAGGGGAAGTACCCTACTATTCTGGAGTTTTAATAAATATATATAACTAAAAACCATGCCAAATTACAGCTTTCTACCACTAAGTCTCGGAGAGTCTCGGCGCGTTGCTTCGGACAAACTCGGGCGGACAGACGAACGGACAGACGGACGGACAGACGGATGGACAGACAGACGGACGGGTGGACAGACAGACGGACAGACATGACGAAACTATAAGGGTTCTGAATTCACTTCGGAACTCTAAAAAACAAAAATAGATATTTGTGAGCGCTAATGTTCGGTTTACACGTATTAACTAGTTAAGTAGATATTAACTAAATTTTAAGTAAATTAATACGTGTAAACAGACAATTTAGTAGTTAAAATTTAGTAAAATGCTTAAGTAATTAGTAGGTTGTGAAGAATTATTATGAACAGCTAAAGAGCTTTACTAAATTATTACGTTTGAACGCGCACTAAAAAATTATTCACTTAAAATTTAGTTATCTACTTAATGACTTAATTAATACGTATAAACCGGACTTAAGCTCAATACTATATTATAATAAAACTTTTCTCTCTACGTAGAGAGGTGGTACGTAGTTAGGAGTAGAAAGCGGAGCGGAGCGCAGAACATAGGTAGGTAGCATGGGAAGATGGGATGATGCCGGGACCGAGGGCCCGGGAACGATTCATTGATCCGAACCATTCTCGGCTGCACGACAAGGACCTACAATAAAGAGCTCACCAAATACCTTTGTCTCTTTCTTTCACTCTCGCCTTTTAATCGAATACCGGCAGTTTTTTATAAATAAAATCATACATTATTAATTATAATCAAATACCAATGAACATGTAATTGTACTGCAAATGGCATTATTGAAAACAATATCTAAAGTAGGTATCTAGGCAATATCCGTAATTAGAACATAACAAACCTATTACTCCACTATACACTTTTGTAGATTACATTATTATTGATAGATATAACTTAATGGCACCACATATTATTACAATTGCTAATTTATTAATATCAAAATAAATAAAAACAAACAAATCACATACCTAAGGCGAGAAAGGGACACAAACATCGCATTCCAAGCCGATGGCCGAGTTTAGTAAAGCGCGCCATCTCTGTCATTCAGGCGCGCGGTGGTTCGTTCGCATGAGTTCGTTGAGTCGCCCGCCACGCGTGCCCGTCCGCGTCCGTTGTTGCACATCGACGTCAACCGCTTTCAGTGCTATAGCGCGTTTCTCCGCGCTGAATCGACATAACCTAAAAATTTAACTATATAAATAATTTTAATAAAATTCATTGAGATTTCCACCAAATACATACTCATGTTAATCTTCAGTTTATAAAATTTGTGGTGTGAAGTTAGCGCCCAATCTAAGGGCGTTCGTT
This sequence comes from Thymelicus lineola, assembly GCA_963932265.1. Classification (NCBI taxonomy): domain Eukaryota; kingdom Metazoa; phylum Arthropoda; class Insecta; order Lepidoptera; family Hesperiidae; genus Thymelicus; species Thymelicus lineola. The sequence continues at coordinate 10,468,969 of OZ010686.1, forward strand.
GAGTGTATTTTTGTGTAGTACAAAGTAAATACAAACGCCAAGCTGTGGGGATCAGGGGCCTTTTTTTTGCCGCCGCAGGGGATGTACTATCCTGTGAGTATATTTGGATTTATCGTCCTTCATAAGTAGATACGAGAACTAAAAAAGTGTTTACTTCTAAAATTTGTTCAAATGATAAACTGCCCAAAAGATATGGCGCATGGCGTTACTACTGGTCAGAAGGTTTTAACCATTGTTAAATAATTTGTATTCATTCCACAATCCCTGAAATAAATGATGTCACACAAGTATAAAATTACATCAAAGAAATGCCACTTTAGTTGTACTATGACTTTGTACTGTATCGCAATTACGACAGTGACAAGTAGGTACATAGTGAAGTCTGCTGTTGTTCGATTCGTATAAACAAAGATACCGATTTAGGTAAGTATAGCTAAATGGAGAGCGTCGTTATTGTCTCCTTGGCAGATATCAATACTTTTTGCCACTAGATAAGACCTACTATTTGCTAAACAATGTAACATTATTATAATTACCTATATACTAATTAATTGTTTTGTGCATACTGTACCTAGGTACATAAATAGATACATACATATACATTGACGGAACGAATCCATTGTTGTGACATTGAACTGTGAATGAAATTCATTGTTGCTGTTCTTTTCCGCGATGGGGCTGTTAACCTTTGACAAACAAGAGAAACAGTGGGTAATGGATGTTAATACAATACAGGAATATTAATTACTAGAAGTAGTAATTGTAGTCGAATTCGCAAACAGAGCATATCGTGAATAATTAAGAGGAAAAGTGCATCATAAATGGCTAAATCTTCTCTAGTAAAAACTTCTCAACGTTCCATTGCATTGCAATTTTTACTTGTGTAGTGCGCAGGGTATATTTTTAGTACGGTTGCCCCTCGCAAACTTCACTCGAGATGAAAATACCACCCTTCATTTAGTATTATTAACTAAACGACGCAGCTTGGTATCCGTTACTATAAATGACGACGATTGATAAGAATGCTAAGTTGTTATTGTCATTGTGTATACATATTAAGTACAGAGGTAGGTTTTACAAGGTAGAAGTGGTAGAAGGTTTCACATTGTTCGACACGATATTTTTATCGTATGATTGTGCGCCATCGTAATTAAATGTTCGAAATGAATCTGCCGCGTTATTCATTCACATTGTGAGCAGTGCCGGATTTATATTTTTTATGAGTGTAGGCCAATTTATTTCCGCCGCCCCATGTACGTTTCTAAAATAATAATTTTCCATTCATAGTAAGGAAGGAACTGAATTTTATTAGTCACTAAGAAAGTGCGTAAAAAAACAAGAATTACAATTTTTGCAATAATTTTTAATAGCAAAATCATCTTTAATATAACATCTTCTGATATCTGCCGCCCCTAGGACGCTGCCTATATTGGCCTATTGAGAAATCCAGGACTGATTGTGAGCATTATGATATCGTAGATATATAGTGAGTGTGATATGGGCCTGTATCTGTATGCTCCTAAGCTTGTTTGATGTAGGTATAAAAAATACCACAATCATAACACCATAGGGTGCAATATTAATTTTTAGTTGATTAACTTTGGTTGAAACTTGTCTAATGAGATGGTAGGTACCTACTCAATGTACTCATGAAAAAAATATACCAAAATATTTTACTTTGCCAAATTATTGTATTATTATCATTGAGTAAAATTAATTAATGATAACTATACACACAAGAATGCAAATAGAAGCATCCTTTGTTCCAATAATGGATATCTCCATATCCAATTTCCTTTATCAGTCAGTATGAGTCGGTTAACTTGTCTATTCAGGATCTCAATAAGCAGTGATGTGCCTAGGCCTTCATAACAAGGCAAACCCAGTTGTGTTGTACAACCCAGGATCTCAGGATCTTTGGCCCAACAACACAAAACATTCCATACATATCGCACCTTCAGTGGAAAAAAGGCATAAGATAAAAATTGCAATTTTACAGAAGAGCAAAAAAATTGTTAAAATATCAGTAAGTAGTCAAAGGAATTTACATTACGATTTTTTGCACAAAACCATCAAGATTAATGATAAAAATTTGAAAAAAATTGAGCATATGCAGCTTTTGTCCCTCTTTACAATCATATTAATTACTAAAATTTAACGTACGATTTATGCTTTTTTCCACTGAGGGTGCAATATAATATTTACCACCAAATAATATGAGTGTTGATAACAGATAACACCTGCAGAGTGATGATAGTAAAGCAATGATAGCAGGGCTTTTTGGCTCATATCGCTGTACTGCCTCTGTCAATACCAGCATGCAAAATCCCTAGGATCTAAATGGGTTTCTTCCTACAACATTTTAGTCTTAAATCAACAAGGAATTATCAATATTATTATTGAATGTAATTTGCTCTTATTATTATAACTGAATTTTTGAGTCTAAGCAAATAGTAACAACCTTATTATAACATAAACCAACAAAATTGTTAGTGAACATCATGAAATTTGAGTTATGAAGAGGCTAAATGCCTATCCAGGCCTTGGCGAAGAATAGAATCCTAAGTTAAATATATAAGTAATATTTACTATCAAGTTTTTTTATACACTACTCTGATCTGAAGTCTATATAAAAAAGGCAAAAGAGATTGACTGATGTATCAACGCACAGGCCAAACCCTTAGGGCTAGAAACTTAAAATTTTGCACACGTAATTGCTCTTATGACGTAGGCATCCACTAAGGAAGGATTTTTCAAAATTAAACCCCTAAGGGGGTGAAATAGGGTATAATTGATTATTAGGTGATACGAAGTTCGCCGGGTCAGCCAGTCTTGCATAATTTTAGAATACCCTATACATATAAGTCAGATGGCCTTTTACATTTCCTATGACTATCCTTATGCAGAACCCAATGAATACATTTCTGTAAATCTAGTATACCTATTTAGTATTTATTTTGCAACATAACATAATTACACTCATATTGAAGGATAATTTAATTAAATTTTGTTCTGCTAGCAAGCAGAATGCAAGATTATAATATCATGGCATATTTTTGTAACTTATATTGTGCTTTAACCAATGAGGTAATTTCATTGTCCAAATAAGTATGTGTCATTCAATGTTACCATTAAAATGGACTATATACATATATACAGTGGACATTATATGGACATTATATATAGTTCAATAAAATATTATTTCTTGATAGATAAAAGTGAGGTGAATGTAGAATCTTTAAAAATTACATATCATCCTCATAGGTTAATGTCTCAAAAACTTTCTTTAAGGGACAAAAAGGGGGCACTTTAAGTATATAAATAAATTACGTCCAATTTACTTGAAATTCTGTTATTTAAGTACTAGAATAACTGAATACCCACTTGGAAGTTATTCCTTCAACCAGATTAATAATATTTGTGTCCTGTAAATTCAATATTTCCGCACATAAATTCGCGGGCGCCAGCTAGAAATTATAAAAAATGTAAGTACATAATTAATATAGAGTGTACTGAGCCGTGAAAATTAATTAATACAACGTTCTTTTCGTCAGTGTTTATCGTTAGCCGTAACGATCATTACGCCTAACGACCTTTGGGAATATCAATCTTGTAAACATGCTGTAATAGATTTTAAACTTTGAATATAATGTTTAATCATTATCATTAATTTTTCTATATCTAAGCGCCTGAATAAATCGGCTAGGTAATTTAACCGGCGGCTACACCCATTATAGTCTCTGTTATTTAGACGACGGCGATGGTAATAGGAAAAGGGATGGTAATAGGGAAATACTGATGCACATTAGGGAACTATGGAAAGTATGGTAATGCGAAGCGGCTCGACTAGGTCATTCATTTCGGGTGCTCAGATTAAAGAAATAAAAGGCAGATATAACTTTCGCATAGAAATGCAACGAATGACGTTAAGCCGCTTTTTCACTATGTGTGCATGACAACCATATTGACATCTAGCAGTGGTATCGTAGAGACACATACTTCTTTGTGTGTGTAAGTTGCCACATTGAAAACAAAAAGACTCAATCTCCCGCAATTTAGTAAATATTTTTTGCCATATTTTCGACTTCAAATATTATTAACAATTAAATTGGCAAATTATTTATTATTATATCACTAGATATCAAAAAGTATAGATATTAAATATGTCAAATGTTCTTTTATTGTACAGTACTTAATATGTTGAATTGTTTTAATTTATGGTTTTTTCTCTTTTGGGTAGTTATTTTTCATTGAAAAATATCAAAATTTTAATACATTTATTATAATTAAAATACATGAAATATATGTAATATACGTCATCTTCATTAAATTGCAATGAATAAACAAAGCAAAATTTGGATGGCCAATCATTATCTTGCCTACTTAATAAAATCCCATTTATCTCGTATAATATCATTAATCTCGCAATCTGCAAAAAAAAATTAATTTGGTGAATAGGCTAAACAGGAACTAAAATAGAATACAATATTTTCTTTCAATCGTGCATTTTATCGTAGGCAAACGTGATATTTTCAATCAACCAGGTTTACCTATGTTAAAATCCTTATTTTATCCCTCTAATCCTTTGTACAATTTATCTTATGTTTGTAATAACCCAGCGACTGGTATTTATGCATTGGCTGCATTTCCTCATTTTTAGATTTAAATAAATACAACTATTTACTTTTAAAATATTTTTTTATAATCGATCAGTGTTCAAATAACCCATGCATATTTCCCCTAATTTAGGGTAATCGATTTTCATATAAAGCTGGTATAAAATTGAATAATTGTTGAGGTTTTGTGTTCCGAGCGCACCTCAAAAATATTATTATAAATAAATAATAAAATAATGAACAGTTACCTGTGAAAAGATATATAATCTTCTTTTGCTTGATTTTGGTAACAACTTTAGTAGTGTTTAAAATTGCAAGACGACATTTTATCTGAGAAAATTATTTAATAAATTTTGACAATTGTGACATGAAAGCTATTTGACGCTTTCTTTAGTACTGAATCGGGTTTGTATTTGCTTTTTTAGTTTGTATTTGCTTTGGTAGCTTTACATTTTAGTTGGATGAATATATCTGCCTTTTATTTCTTTAATCTGAGTTCGGGTGTTGCTGTTTTGTCTGTTCACATAAAATGCCTTTTATAAAGCGACTTGAATTATAGACGGTAAGGGTAATTTTACGTTGTAAATTTTCTATAGAGTAGGATATTTTTGCAGTGCTTGCGATACACTACACTCATGTTTACCACCTTTGTAACGGTACTACAATGCTTTTAATATAAGGTGCTTTTACTTTTACTAGGAATAATAAGAATTCCTATTCCTTTGACAAGGCTATTGTTTAAAGGGACTCTTTTGTTTCTGGTATTAAATGTTATTTCATTTTATTTCATTCAAGTAGTGCATATTTAATGCATTAAATAAACTCGTATCAATACACGTCATAACTTTCCCTCTTTGTTCCCTTTAGATATCACGTAAAACAACATCTGTTAAAATACTTTTATCTTGCACATAAATGTCCGTAGCGAGATCGAACCCCGATCCTTCGTTCGATAGACAGGGTCCCTACACAAATGGTTACAAGGTCGTATTACTTTGGCAAAGTTCAACAAAATCCGTTATATACGTGGTTATTTGCTGTATGCTTAAATACTCTGAGAAAGTTTTTTTACAAAAACTTAAAAGTTAGGTAACCTTTTTTATAGGTTACCTTCGTAATTATTAATTAATTAAAAATCAGAAATATATTATTCATTAGCTGATAACATTATGAAATAAATTTGTTATGCACGAATAAGGCTCAACGGATCGCTCTTACTTAATACTTATTGAAACAATGAGAGAACGTTAGTAATAATTTAGTTACGAAATTCTCGTATCTATAAATTATGTACCTACCGCCTCTCTGCGAATTCGTAAGTGGCTAAAATTTGGTAACAAGCAAGTATGTACCTATGTTCTCCTTGACCGACTTGTGTCGATTAAACATCTCAAAAGGTTTCCTTTATAATTTGTTTGTCGGATCCCGACCATCTTAATGGCGGAGCCGGAGCTATTGTTGTACCTGTGAGCTCTAAGAAAGTTTAACTTTAAATTAATTTAATGCTCGTAATACGGACCCTCGTTTGGATTCTTAATGGATTACTTAGTTTATAAGTAAACAAAATGTTTAACATCTTTCACTTACCTACTCGGTAATAGATTATAGGTAATAGATTTAGATAGATTGTGTATAAAACTTTACTTTCATGCTATCGATAAATTTTCAAAAAAATCTGCAACGACATTCATCCACATGTACAAAGAGCAATGTATTTAGTTAGTTTATTGGTATTATGAGGTTTGACTCAGAATTACCACACCTTTTGACGTATGAAATTGTAGAATTTCATCAGTTCAGACCAGTTACTGGAGGTGTCATGATAGCATGCGAAAGCAATCCCACGTAGGTACCAGAATCTCAGATACTTGACCCTGTAATGCATAAATGCATATCCCAGAAGGTAAAAGGGGTTAAATTTTAATATTACTTACGTTAAACAAATGCGGGCCCAGTCGCTCAATTGGTGAACGCTAGTGTCCAAGTTTGTGAAGCGCCTCCGTCATTGGAAAGCAAATTAATCCTTTAGTTCCTTGCTGTCATCGTCACATGCAGTCATTGCCATACGATTTTTACATTTGTAAATTACTCCTGTAAAATAGGGAGAGGCTTGTGCGCTTTGGCTGGTTGCTAATGGGTTGAAGCCTTCGTAAAACAAGTTAATGTTTCAATTGGAGGATTGTGTTTAGCATGGACGCAAACAGCTTGCTGTTATCTGCTAGGCCACCCATCGTCAACGGCGTCAGTCTATAATAAAATATAAAAAAAATATCCAACCTCGCTTCGCTTCGGTAACTTTAAAATTAAATGGTGGCACGTTGGGTTATGCATCAGTTTGGTTAATTGCTTTACTTAATTTCTTTTTGGCACTTCAGATATCCAGGATGATTATTTTACTATTTCTTAAAAAATATTATATTTTCAAAAAATTAGGGATCCTTAATAAAACTCCAATAATGTAACCCGAGGTGTAGAAAAATACGAAAACCGAAGCAAAGCAAGGGCGGTTACTCGTTTTTCTATAAAAAGCGTGTTTTATAGTTTTTTTTAAACTATTATTTATTGCCTTTAGATTTAGATTTTAGATGGTAGGTAGCTAGATAGATACAGTCGACAAAAGAATTAAGTATGTAGGGCATGATTCTGAAACCCTCAGTAATTACGTTATTATCAATGTTAAATCATACCTTACGTATACAGGTAATGTCTAACATTGATAATAACACAAACAATTTGTAATATCAATAATTACAAAAGGTCATAGAATCATGCCCCGCATACCTAATTCTTTTGCCGACTGTATCTACATCTAAAATCTTAATTTAAAGGCAAAAAAATATGTTGATTAAGTTTTATTGTAAAATTAGAGCTTTTCGTAAAGAAGGAGTTCTCGGTAATCGGTGCTAAGTAATTTATACTAGGTTCCTATTCCACACTATGAAGCGTGACGTGACCGCAATTTAATTCACTTACCAAAGGTCTCGGTTTTGTGTTAAACTTACTGCGGACGAGTGCGACCAATATATCCCGTGAATTGATGTGGAATGTGTTTGGAACTAACTGCCCGCATCTGGATTATTTCGATTCATTAAATTGATGTAACAGATGTTATTTCCAAGGTTTTAGTTTCTTCGACAATGGTTAGATTTCATCCGTTGAAATATGATTATTGTATTCTTTTTGATATTTTCATACAATGTGGTTGTTCAGTCATTACCTTACCCTCCGGACCGTCTGACCACCAAATCTCAACACCAGTGGTCAGTTCTGTTGTTGTTGTTGGCACTCCAATTTCTCAACTGACTACAAGTTACCTACCAAATAACACAATGTTACTCCCATTTTACCATCAATGTTGTAAATTGTACCATTTTACCACTGATGGTGAATTAGTTCGAATCTTCAAAATTGTAAGTACATACTTAAATGTTTATATGTAAAAGGGGTATTCTTTCTATATGTTAATGAAATTGTTCTAAGTTTGGAAATCCTGTATATTGCAAGTTATGTAGAAAACTTTCGTGACATTTCGTGGTCTCATCTCTTATGGTATAGTTGAAAGTTGCCACATAACCCCTTTCTCAGAGCGGCGCGGGCGGTAAGTACATTCAACATTGTTACTTTGTAGCAGTACGTGTTTCTGTAATGTGTTACAGCTTTCCTATACATATTGTGATGTGAGGGTGAATTTGTGTAACTGGGTATAGTTGCTACGGACAGCGTCATTGTATTGTATTATAAGTATTGTTATTATGTTAGTGTCCGATAAACAAAAAGAGTTACCACTTGATAGAGTTCGTCGCAGACCGAGGACATCCGTAATACGAAAGGTATTGTTTACTGCTTTTTTGCCAATTACCAGCGGAAGAAAGATAGCTTGCCAAGGAGGTAACAATCACACCAACTTGCACAATTACCTTCGGGATAAAGGTTGGTGATGTCCGAACGAAAGACAATGCCTTGTTTATTTTTCAGCAGAGCGTATCAATTGCAGGGCAAGTTGGCGCGAGTCCAATGATAACTAAAGCTTCTGACACCCTAAATTGTACCATCCATTTTAAGAAATGTCTTTATCCGCACATACATTCACACAGGAAGACCTCCTGGCAGACTTGCCAGGCAATCATGACTGTGTTCAGGTTGTTCTACATACTGATATGACCTAATATGAAAGATGTATAAATAATTTCGACTGCGTGATTCAAGATTACCTTAGCGAAATTATGGTCTCCAAAAATTGGATTTCGACCCATACTTCATACATACAGCATGTGTAAACTTCACGCACATTTACTTTAAAGCTTCCGTTACGAAAAGATTTAAGGCACAATGTTAATGAAGCTTTTGAAATTTCCCAGATCATATCCTTCAGTAATGTCTCATACACCTCGTATTTTCATGTTTATACATTTGTGTGCCTATTTTCATCTGTGTGTTGACGAACGTAAATCAACATACCGAACGGAACTTAAACAAACAGCATCTTTTAAAAGTAGGTACCGAGGTATTTCTATGATCAAAGGAACCTAAGTGTGTTTACAGTTATGCTTACCCTTCAAAAACCGCATTTTATTAGATGTCATGGTAAATTACAATGGTATATTTTCCCGTTAAAAATAATCTTTGTGGTGAATAACAGCATGTTGTTCATGTTTGTATACCACCAACATAATGGTCTCCGTAAAATATAAATTACCTTTCAACTTTGTTACGGTAATTTTATTTCACTAATTCCTTAGTTTAGTGGTAAGATTATTTTCTACTTACTTATATTTAGTAACTGTAATTTGGATTTGAATATTACTTAACATATAATTTTCTATTCGCGCAACACTTAATTAATTGAATAAGAAATTATATCCAGTCACAGTTTTAGTGAACTTAAATGAGAGTTTCAGGCGTTTTCTTTGATCAACAATCAGTGGTAAATTATGGATAGGGTGTTACATTTTAACGTAAATCTGTCCAAAATTCTTTTGACACAAATTGGCGAGAGTCCAATACGAGTCGCAGATATCGAGTTAAATGGCATCATTTGTATCACATGGCCGTCGCCGTCGCCCGCGGTGCCGCTACACGCTAACATCCCTCAAACTAGATCCTCTCATTTGTTAAACTGTATCTGATATGTAATACATTACGTACAATACATGTAACTTACAGTTAATATTTCTGGTGTAAAACAGTGAAAATAATATCTTATATGGGAATAATATGAAACACTTGCCACTTAATTAAATGCTTCGACATATTGATTGGTAATAATATGTTGGCATGTGTAATCTGAAGGCATTGCATGATCTGGCCAAGTATACTTTTCATAGTCAACAACAATACTCGTAGTCCACATACTCGATGGTATTGGTATAATAAACGTAATATGTATTATAATACCATTACCATCGAGTATTTGGATTCAATAGAATTTGTTACTTGTTTATCGTTGGTCTGTTTGTTGACAAGCAAAATCTTCGAAACTGACTTCACCATGATTTGAGTATTCGAATGCTTATGTTTGTACATGAAAACTGCTGTTTGTTTTGATAGGATAAAGTCAACGAAGAACTAGTCTCTAGCTAGTGCGTTAGTTGACGAGCGATGGTTCTATCGGGCTTATATCGGAGTTCCATTTGTGCTAATTCCCGAGAGGAATTATGCTTACATTTATCGTAAGTACCTAATAAATCTTAAGTACATAATATCTTATATTGTCTCCTTAAGTGTAGTGTACTTAAGTACTTAGTACTTAAGTACTTAGTACTTAAGAAGTGAGTCGAGTGGTTAATGAAGGTTTTGCGCTGACTACTACACAAATTCTACGCTCATCACACAGGTGTAAATATAACTTAGTCATTTTTAATGAGCCTAGAATGGCTTAGGTTTCGGAAATACGACATGTTCAGGCATAATTTTTATGTAGGCTGAAATAAGTTCACAATTTTTTTATTTGCGGTTTAATTGTCTGCTTTAGCCACCAATGTTATACAAATCTATTTGACTTTTCTGTTCAGTGGACGGTGCCGGTGGACAGACGGGCTGAAACCTAAATGACCTCATAAGATGATTAAGTTTCTTCAGTTTTTTTCATTACATTTGTGGCTTAATATCCCGTTATGTACATAGTCCCAATCTGCTACACTGTCTAGAAAGAAATCGAATATACTTATTGTATTCAATGGTTTCATCAAAGTTATAGTTGAAAACAAAGGTTATCGTAAATTATATTGAATTATGGTTATGAGACTTATAGAGTTCAATAACATCGTAATGTTTGAGTAGCATGAACATCGGTCGTCGCGTTGCTCCTATCAGTCTCAGCTGTCAAGTAGGTACCTATGAACCTCAAGAAAACTATTAGAACAATAATGAAGATAGTAGGGTGGAATACAACAAGTTTGATACTTTGTAAACTGCATGTATGCAGATCAGATACATCAACGTTTGTATTGTATAAAGATCATTCATTATTCTTTGAGTTCCAAAAAATGTGTTTCGTGTAAATTATACACGACGTTTTAAAAGGAAATAAAAAAAAGAAATGTATTTTTGGAACCACTAATTGAGGATGAAAGTCTGTCGTTTATGAAATTAAATTAACGATTTTTTTACTTTCAATCAAAGCAATAGTCCGAAGTTCTAAAATGTTTAAAAGTCAAACGAATTTTGGTTGTAACTATAGTATAAAATTAAAACTTTGTTGACTGTAGAAATCGGTCAGTCGGCCAGTCGTCGGTAAAATCAAACTATAATAGTTGTAGATATTTCTAGAATCAAAGTGTTCAACTAACAATAACAGCTTGCTTGCTACTGAAAGACATGAAGTAAAACTAGATTTTTGCAGCTTCCAAATTTTATTCGGCGAATATTACATTGAAATACAGGCAGGCAGTCTTTCGTTTCAGGGATAGGACATCTGGCAATACCGCCAAGTGAAATAAATCTTTTATTTTGCTGCCGTAGACATGAAAGACCATCAATCAATCTACCTATACGGTTTACGGTGGAAAGAAATAAACAAAGGGATCTTATGTACATAAATTATAATGCTTTTTTCCTCTCATGGTAATTCACTTAAAAACTTATACTGTTGTGTTTTGACGATTGATACAACTTTATACCAAATACAGTACAAACAAATTGTGTGTGTCAGCTCCGACACACGACTAGAGTTTAAGGCCATCTAGTTTGCGATTGTCAAATCAATAACAAGATTATTGTTATCATTACTGGAGTTCTTACTGATCAGTAACAACGCCATCTAGATTCTGTGTTACGGATTAGGGGGCGTCCGTAAATAAGTCATAAATTACGTGAGGTGTTTTTTTAAATTTTCTGTAGGTGAGATGTCGTGAGATTTTATTCAACCCGCTCCCCCATCTCCCAATCTCACGTGAGATTTTTCAAAATGTGGGTTTCTTACGTAAACGCATTGGATTGTTATTGTAAATTATTTTCTTTCGAACGAATTAGTGAATGATCTTAATCGTATTACGATTACGCTTAAGATAAAATCTTAAGCATGTACAATCTGGATTAAATGGACCAAAATAGTATAATTTTTTTTGTTTCAATCAGAATAAAATTGCGTGATATTTGCGGAGACCCCCCCTCTCTCCAACGTAAGATCAGATGAGATTTGACTCGACCCCCTACCCCCCTTAAACATCTCACGTAATTTATGGACGCTGCCTTACAAAATTAACGCATGACGTAACGGAGAAAGTTTGATTTTACTCTTCATAAATCTTCATACATGAAAATCGAATCTAATGGAGTTTTAAAGTCCAATAAATAAAAAAAAACATGCACTTAATGTTGTTGTTATTTCAAAGCAAGAAGTACTTTGATTATAATTGTAGGTTTGTGTACTTAGTTATTAGCAACAGCCAATTTTTTTACATATCCGTAATAACTAAATTGCCCGTGCCCGTAGTTATTGTATGTGGTATTCGAAGGCGAACCAGTTAGCAGTAAATACTTGTTGGCAGGTTAATCGTGCGCAAGCCAAAAGCGGTCGGTGTAGATTGCCACCAATATTTTAAGTCCATCAATGTGCGCCTGTAAACGGCCCGGCACGGTAATCGACACGGTCATCATTTACCTCCCTCTATTCGTCAAACCAATCTATAGGACCTACAGAACTGCTGACCTCTATTGTACCTTGTATGGTCGTATTGTAATGGAGGTCAACGGGAGGTCCTGCACTCTTTATTATGCATTGGATTTATTTACCTTGTCTTAAGTCAAGAAAAGCTATTGTTTGACCAGGGCCGGCCCGTCCATATAGGCGAACTAGGCGACCGCCTAGGGCGCTGGGATTCGGGGGGCGCAAATCGGCGGGACCGATACTAAGAAATTTTTATTTTAATTTTAATCGATAAAAGATTTACACAGACAAAAATATTAAATATAATGTTATATCTTTATAACGTGGATGACATGCAGAATAAAACTACCAAAGCTGTTCCAGAACCATGTATACTCGTATATACCTAGCTGATATAGTTTTTTGTCAAAGAGAATTTATAATTTAATGCAACACAGTATATGGAAAATTACAAACTATCGACTATTGCCTATAAGAAAAAGAATAATACCGCAAAAAAATTAATTACATCTGTGAAAATATCTAATTTTGTACCTAATTACAATTAGCTTACTGTCTTGTGACCGTAATTTTTCTATTATACTCGTAAATTATGACAATATTCTACAAGAAAGTCCAGTGAAGTTCTCAACTTCATCAAAGAGTCGATAATTTTTGAAACCAAATTAATGTAGTTATATATTTTTATACCATCAGAAAGTAGAGATTTCGACGAAAAAAAAGCGTACCGACTTTTTTAAAAAAGCAGATATTTTGACGTGAGAATTTTTGATTGAAAATTAGGGTGCTTTTTCGATATTAATTCAAAATAAGGTGAAAAAATAAATATTTTAAATAAAAACAAAGATAATATGTTTTTATTAAATTTCGTGAAAAAAATTTGTAAAATATAAAAATAAAAAACCGAAAACTTGGTTATTTGTATTTTCCACATAAATTTTCAAGGTACGTGAAAAAAGTGTAATTACAAAAGTTGTAGATCTTTTGAAGTGAAACTTCTTTAGAATCGTTAGTGATTTGAAACCGGATGCAACGACAGGTAAGATAATATAACCGCTAATTTCGACTTTCAATTTAACTTCCCCGTAGCTCAATGGTCAGGACGTAGATACACAATACCTGATGCGCAGGTTCGCGTCTCTCAGTATTTATTTTTTTTAGTTTTTTTTTAGTTTTATTTTTATACTGTTTTTAAATATTTTCAAAGAATTTATCAACAAAAAATAAGAATTTCATTCTTTCATTCTGTCGATCGACCGACCTATTATACAGACAGTAAAAATGCTAAGTTGTATTCATAGATGGCGCGAGGAATAAGATAGAACATTTGTTTTATTGCTAGATAGATTTTTAAAAAGTGCTAAGTTGTATTCATAGATGGCGCTTCGATTTATTGCTTTAAGATTCGATTTATTGCTTTTTCATCTCATTATCTTGAAACCAAAATTTTGGAAAGTTTCACTACTACCACGTGTGAATTGCACACATTTTCTTTTTTTTACCTACAACTTTGCCATTTAACTTATTCCATATAGGCCAGTGCCGATGCCTCTGACAACGGTAAAAAAAATGAAAAAAATAATAGTAGGATGAAACCCATTGCAAAAGGAAGAGAATATAATAAAAATTAAAGAAAAAATAATTTACGGGCGATCTGAGGTCGGAAAGTGGGGCGGAGGGGGGGGGGACTTTAAGGTTTATTAACAAAATGTCGCGAAAAAAGAAATATTTTTGTAAAAGATAAAAAAAAAAACCAAAAACTTGGTTATTTGAATTTTTCACATAAATTTTGAGGTTATGTAAAAAAGTGTAAATACAAAAGTTGTAGATCTTTTTATTACCTACAACTTTGCCTTTTAACTTTTTTCCATTTGACTTGTAGTTTTGCTGGAAATTGAGATAAACCGTTTTTTACCCTTAAACCCCCCTCCCCCCCCCCACTTCCCGACCTCAGATCGTCCGTAAATTATTTTTCCTTTCATTTTTGTTACATTCTCTTCCTTTTGCAATGGGTTTCATCCTACTATTATTTTTTTTGTTTTCAAAAATTATCGGCACTGGTCTAATAGGACTTGTAGTTTTGCAGGAAATCGAGATAAACCGTTTTTTACGCACTCTCCCCCTCCACTTCCCGACCTCTGATCGCCCGTAAAATACTTTTAATTTCATTTTTGTTATATTCTCTTCCTTTCCCAATGGGTTTCATCCTACTATTATTTTTTTCACATTTTACCGTTTTCAAAGGCTTCTGGCATGGTCTATACAGTAAGGATTGAGGAGATTGATTCCATTCTTGCCAAAATTAAGACAAGAAAAATAAATTTTAGCAACTTTATGGTCCGTGAATTTTTTTTTTAAGTTTTAGCCTTTAATACAGCAAAAAAGGTATACTTAAATATGTAACAGCCAGTAGTACATATATTAGTTCATTGGTAACAGCGCAAACCCATTTACATACAGCTAGGTCATTTCATTCATTTTCAGTAGTATTTCAATAATATTATTTTTAATGCCACACATTCCTTTGAAAACCTAGATATTATTATTAGAGCCTTTTTTCTTCTATTTAAAAATGTATATTTATTTAATTATTAATATTTAAGTTAAAAATAGTTTGCACTAGATGAAACGCGTTTGACAAAATATCTTAATTTTTTAAATTCTTTTATTTAAAAAGTTTTATTTTTTATAAGTAAAATGGTCAGAATGAGAATTCCACAGATTTGTTCTAGTTCTAACAAAGGCACGCAGTCATCACAACCTAGCCTTAACTGGTGAAAACACAATATTCTGGTTAAAAAACGGTTATAACGGTTTATGGTAATAAATTTTGACAAAAAATTACACACCTTATTTGTTTACTTTATTGTTTTGTTACAAAATTTTTCTTAAGGGGGCGCCGTTTTAGTTTTTCGCCTAGGGCGCCAGAAATGCTCGGGCCGGCACTGTGTTTGACAGACATTAAAAAAATAACAATTACGATATTGGAATTTTAATTATTACTTGAGGTACATGCTATAAATAAGTTTACATAAATTATTTTTGAGTATATTTTGTTTGTGCTTTCGTAATGTGCGAATGAAACAACGGCCAGTATTATATTCAAGGACCCAAAAACAGGTCTTGATTTCTCAGAAACATCGTTTCACGTCGAACCGAACAGCAATGTTTACGTAGAAGGTGCTTCATCTTTCAAGAGCTTGATGCATCTGGAACCTGTATTTATAAATGCTGATGAATACGAGGTATACAACTATACACAGGTAGCGCAAATTGTTTAGGTACAGCGGTCGTTGATCGAATTATAGCTTTTTGTACTATAATTATACTGATACCTAGCCCTTACCGATACTGAGTCCTTATGTAAATTCAATTGCAATGAACATTCTGAGAGTTTTTTGTGAATATTATCCCAAAGGTTTTTGGTCCAAATCGCGATGTTCCGTCCAGTGTAAGGCTGATGGAAGGTCGCTTTTCGCTATCTATGGACGTTCGTAATATTAGTCATTTGCACAGTGTCCTCTCCTGTCCTGTCCTCCTGTGTGTCTTTCGATGCAAGTTGGAAACGTGTCTATTTAATTTATATAAGAGCCCCTGCACACGACACGAGTCACGACGTATTTTTACCGCGCCGACGACGACGCGCGTATCAAATACGCGCGTTCACGGCACTGTAGATGACGAAAAAGCAAGATTGTTGCGTCTGTATCGATGACAACGCGCCGAAAACGCGGTCCTTCGCCCAGAACAGAATAGATACAATTTATGTACAGAAGTGACACACTTTTGAGCTTGGAACAAAGCCGACAAAATATTAGCCCACAGAAATCGACAGACACAATCATTTGTTCTTAACATTATTATCTCAAATCATCATTTGCAATGTTTCCGTAGTCAAAACGAAATCGTGTATGTCCGTCTGTCCATCTGTAGCAGTTGGACATGAGTAAAAGTTTAAATAAAAAATATATTTAAAAAAACCCGACTACGTAAAACAACTAAAAAGGAAAAAGCAAGCCCACTTTGATAAAAGTAATACTGAATAACAACATCATAGAAGGATAACAGTGGGACTAACAGTTGTATCGCTTCAAACGCGCCGTAAAATTACGGCGCGATCGAGATCTGCATTGTACGTGCTGTGCGGAGGTTTGCGATTTCTACGTTCGATTGCGTTTGCAGTGCGTATACGCGCATTTTCGGCGCCGTAAAATTAAAATACGCCGAGAGAGATAACACAAAAATCTGAAAAAAAAAACTTTATTCAGACATAATAATATCTCAAATTCTTAATTATTTATTCTAATTGCTTTATTACAATAAAAGTTTCTACGCAATGTATGAGTGATATTGTAACTTACCTTTGTATTTAAAAAACTCATGGTGTAGTTTGGCATGTAAATGGCGTATAGGATTCGTATTCGGATACCAAAATTATTGAATGTAAATAAATCTGACCAAATAATTTTTAAGGTACTGAGAAATATTCATATTCTACTCAATCAGTCTTGTTAGACAATTACACATAGCCATCGTCCCTTATTGATCTTTCCCGCAAACTCTCCGTTTGTCTTGTAGGAGGTGGAGATACTAGGGGATAGAAAGTAGATTATGAACTAACAGTAACTTACAGCTTACAGTATGATTAACATTCTATGTATATAGGTATTATAATTACTTAATAGTCTTAGATCATTTTTGGCTAAAGAAAATCCATTGAAAAGCGATAATTTTTTGGAATAGGAAGCCCGGGTCGTCTCTTAACCAGGTGAGCTAGTGACCTAAAAGAAAGCAGCAGGGGCCTGATTCAGAAGGTTAAAGGAATCTTCGCAGTGGCGACTATTTAAGCCTGATCTCAAAAGCTGATAGATGGATGGGATGCATCACTTGTGGTTTAACGCTGCGTATTATAACATTTATGATTTATTATTATTTAAACATTTTCAGTAATCAGCTGCTTATTTAAACACTATTTGTGTATATTTAGATTTACATACATTATTGAGACGTAACCTTTGAACCGTTGCGGACATTTATATCACCTTAAGTTATAACATACTTTTAAAACGAATTATATAACCTGTAAACTGTTGAAAATATTTTATTATTGTGTTGAAGAATGATGAAGAAAAATGTAAAGAAAATAATGTAATTTTATAATTCATTGTGTTTAACGTGATACTCGTTCAATTGCATGCCGTCTACGCCTATAATTATAATAGCATTAAGAAATTACTGTTTTTGAATAAGTTTATTGTTGTAGAGCTAATGCATAATTATTATGTTGGCTTCAATAAATAAATAAATAAAAACTGATCGATGTTTGTAGAATGCATTAACATAACACATCTATGCTATCGTAGTAAACTATTGCGGTCCATTATTTGGTGTATTATTGATATAATTGGGTGTTACCAAAAAAATAAAACTACATAAACATTGAACACAACGATAATGTCCATTTATAAAATAAATTCCAATGTCAATGTCACGTTAGAGCATAGATATTGCCTCACTCAGATTCTATAATCTGAGGACTCCGATATCCGAGGAGTAATTATTTGACGTAGAAAAATATTTAAAATATCTTTTAATCTGGGTTGCCTAGTGCAACTTTTCGAGGCAATAAACAATAACATAACATAATTATTATATTCACGTTCATTTACTTGCCCAAGGCTTAAAATCCCTGTATCCCGCATTTAGTACAATACGACCTAGTTTTACAGCATGAGCGATGAGAAAAAATATGCAGTTTCATTTTTCATAATTTGTATTAATTATGCGAAACAGCAGTTTTGCAAACTGTTTACATTTTGGTACACAGTATAATTATACACATCATAGCCTACTTTCCGCGAAACAAAGAAGAATCCGGTAACAGGTCAGACTTTTTGAGGCTAAGAGCAAAGAAAAGAAGTCTAATGGTAAGACGCGCTAGGTAGGAAAGAGTACATCGTCTATCTTATTTTCTTTTGTTTCACTCTCGACTTGATACGTAGACTTGTTTATTTTGTCATCTCTCGTTATAAAATATGGAACAAACGACGAATAAACAAATATAACCCTATAACATACAATAAATATGAAACAGTTCAGCTTACTAAAGACATATATGTGTTTGTGTGTGTCTAGTGTCCCTACACCATTACAGTCTGTAATTGTCGTCTGTCACAAGATTAAAGACCTCAGTTCATAACTGGTCATATGCAGATTGGTAGACTTTGTTCAGGATTATTTCAGGGCCCTATTTAAAACATTCAGGTATGCAGGATTCCAAAATAATGTTTTGCTATACCAAAATTTCGAATCAACTAGTTACGCTATCCCTGCTTGGTGTCTGTACCTAACTATAGAAAGTCTAATGAACCTGACCTGTATAAAGTAGGTAATTAGTAATCAATAAACCATTTATCGAATAACGAAAATAAACGCCTAGAATAAACTATACAGATAGGTCTGATGACAGTCTTATGACACAGAATACATGATATAATAGTATCTATTGGCTTATGGCCCGATTTACTTATTGATTATCGTGTTTGTCTGACTACTATTTGACCCTAGAGGTCGCCTTGTTCTCTATGAACTTCAGAAACACGTTCTACGCATAAAATATTTTGTTTAGCAAGGAATACGAAACTTTACAGCATTAATTTCTTATCTAAACAACAAATAAACGTATTATATTATGCATATAATGTTGATTTTTAAAGCTGGTCATAATATTTTGACATTTTGTAATAAATAATGTGAACTCCATTAGGTATTTTGTAATACGAATCATGTAGCGTGATGTGACCATTGATGGTGATGGTGAGTATGGTGACGATGTGGTAGGATTAGCAATAATAATAAAGATGAAGATTGGGACAATAACATTTTTGGAGTTTAACTATCCTTCAGAATTACCTTTACAATCGATTTTCATATAATTATAAGCCCGGGAAAATGGAGAGTAAATTCAAACTTTCTGCGTTACGTTAGATTAGCGTTATGCGTTACGTTTGTAATTCGTAACACAGAATCTAGATGATGATGAAGAATGGAGAAATGAAGAATGATAATAATAATCTTGTTACTAATTTGTCAATCGCAAAGTAGATGGCGTTGTTACTGATTTGACTAGATGGCGTTGAACTCCAGTCGTGCGTCGGAGTTGTACACACAATTTTTTCTGCTTATAATTTACCGCGTACACACAATTCGCACCTTTAGGAAAAAAGGTATAAGATGAAAATTGCAATTTTACAGGAGAGAAAAAAAACTATTTAAATTTCAGTAAGTAGTCAAAGGAATTTACATTACGATTTCTTGCACAAAACCGTCAAGATTAATGATAAAAATTTGAAAAAAAAATGAGCATATGCAGCTTTTATCCCTCTTTCCAATCATATTAATAACAAAATATAAGTTTCTAATAATATAAATAGGAAAACAAGGCTAAAAGAAAAAATTGCGAAAACATTGAGAGAATCCTTATAAAATGAGTAATATTTTTTTCTCGTGTGGGTAGTATTTCAAAACGTCAGGATTGTATTTCCCGAAGCGAGGGCGGTTCCCTGTACGAATATTAATTAAATTTTGATGTTATACCTTTGCCTGCGTCTATTTCAGGGAATAATCTAAAAAACAATTTACCGATCCAGTAGCCCAATTGCTAGTTAAACTGCTTGCGGAGCGAGTGTACCCTGGTTTAATTCCCTTCACAGGCAGAGCTTATTTTATCTGATATAAATAGGTTACCTACCTAATTAAAGAACAATTGTCAATTCCCATACATTCAAAATCTGTATACCTAAGTTAAATAGATAAGATAGTTAATAGAAATACTACCTATAAGTTTAGGAAATAATGTTTATATAAGTATAGTCATTTTACTGTTTAAACGCTACGAAGTCCAAAAAAATATTAATGTTACTGTTTAGGTTAGGATTTGCCGTTACCAAATAAATATTAAAGAAATAATTGTAATAGAACTAAATAATAAATATCGCTCGAACTTTAGTCAAAAATAGAAATACTTACCTATAATATGGTTTAAATTATCTTTTTAGGATTCCGAAGTAAAATCTGAACCCTTATTTTGTCGTCATGTCCGTCTGCCGTCCGTCTGTCCATTCGTCGTCGGTCTGTCCGAAGCAAAGCGACAAGACCCTTTCTGCTAGAAAGGTGTAATTTGGATGGATACACATATTTTTTAAAAGAATCGTAGAATAAAATATGAAAAACATTTTTTCAGGGTACCCTTCCCTACATGTAATGTGAGGATTATTTTTTTATTTGTCGCCGTACCCTATAGTGAGAGGTATCGTTGAAAAGGTCTCCTAAAATATTATGGGTTTTCTAAGACCATTTTTGGAATTGGGGGTCCGTTTACGCATTATTTGCAAATTTTGGTTAGAGTCAAGTCTCTCCCCCCTGCTGCTGGCTAAACGGTTGAAGTTGGACAAGTGAAAAATTCTCAAAAGTAGCCTATATGATGAATTTACAAAAAAAACTATCACGGCTATGTTAGCATATAGTTAATGAGTACTAGTCGATAAACTTATTACTTCGGAACCCTACATTGCGTGTGGCCTGACACGCACTTGCCCGGTTTTTTTTCCTGCCTTTCGTTTAACATTGTGATAAGTGTAATTAATATACAATTCAATTAGTTGAATCAAATCAATTAGTTGAGTCAAGGGAAAAATAACCATTCTTCTTTGTTCACACTAACCGTTTTTGTGCTTATCATTCGACACACTCCATGCTACATACAATACAGAGAATCCTATATTTATTTGTCAATCTACTACAACATACGACTGTATTTTTTATTTTTTTATTGATACGCGCTTGTATAAATTGTAGTAGAAGGTGCAAAGCGAATCGGTATTGCCCTATTCCGTATATCAGTTGAATGTAAAATGTATTCCGAACAAGGTGAACAGGGCGAGTTATCCCGTCCAAAGCGAGTCACATGAAAAATATTTGGGCGGGTGCCAGCGCCGCCACTGCTCGCTTCGCGGCCGTCACTACGGAGTACGGCCCTCCTCTCGTTGTCGATAGCTTCGTATTGTAATATTGACCAAAAGTGCACTTGAGCTTCCATCAAACTCGGCTTTTTCGTTTCGATTGTTTCATATTATATGTAGTAGGTACAATACATACATTATAATGTGTCCACAGTGCATATATACTACTGTGTTCCTACTATGTATAAAATTCAAGGGTTTGTTTCATGTGTAGTAAATTCCAGAAAATCGGGTGATTTTACTATTTGTTAAAAGTTCATTAATAAAGACTGTTGATACATTTATTAAATGCGTATTTACTTGATAGTTGCCGTTCGTAGCCTCGTTAGTTTTCATTACATAAAAAATATTGCAACCACCAATACTGAATCATGCTCTATTTTCCGTTATAATGTCTGTTATTTATATTTTCATAGGCCTTTTATTTCTACCAGCCGTTTTCAAATTAAGTTAACCGGTCCATATTTTATTTATGTTTCGTTTTCCGGTATTACCAGTAAAAAATTGACAACCATGAATAAAGATACTTCATTACAGTTACTAGCTGTAGCATTGTTTGCTGTCTTGGTTGTTTGTGTTGCCTAATTGTTGTTGTTGTGCGTGTCTAAGCCGCAACTAATTCTAGTACGGAGGTAATCCTGAAGGGTTAATGTAAGCGTTTAGCTAATTTATTTATTCAACAGCAACCGCTTTCGCTTCGCTTCAAAACATCTATTCGTAGATAATTCACACCAAAATATGTTTAGACGAAGTGCTTTTAGTTAACTTATCTTTTTTATTTGTAAACCGACTTAAATAAAACGATATGTTAGGTACCCCAAACTTAACCTGTGCTTATATATCATAATATTAATGCTAATTAATATTGTTAATAACCCTGGTAATTTAATCGAAATCGGTTGATTTTCTAATACACATCACAATATTTGAATCCAGGCCTGAAGTTATCAGCTCAACATGAAAAATTTCTGTGCATAAATAACGTATCTTCTATGGAAAAGATGATAATGATATTTTACTGTAAAACTAACTATAATAATATGTTCTTTGTTTCAGGTGAGTAACGGCAATGTCATCGACACAGGAACACCTACCCTATTGGTACTTAGTTTTTGATTATTTTATGCATGCAAAACTTAAAATACTTATTTAGAGCTTAGAAGCATTTACTATCAAAAAGGCCTCCTGAAGGGAAGAGATTCGTGCTCAGTAATGGGCCATTAATGGGTTGAAGCCAATCTCTGGTTATTAGTAACTAGCGGTCTGCCGTCTGTCATATCAATCTGGATAATATTATAAGTATAGATCATGATCTACCTGTTTGCAATATTTCATGAAAATCGGTCAGTAGTTTTAGTATTTTAGTTCAGTAGTTTTTGCGTGAAAGTGCAACAAACATCCATACAACATTTCACATTTATAATTAGGGCAGGATTAGTAGGAAGTAGGATAATAATAGCTTTAGTTACATTTATCCTAAGCCTAACACACTTAACCAGGCCCCTTACGGCCATCTATGACTGCGGGATTAAGCTAGGTGGTGCCGTGCACACCATCAAACTAAAACTTAAGTCAGCAGGATACACCGTGAATACAGTTCTGATAAGTTACATAATACAGATATTTTGCATGTTTATAAACGGGGCCTACGTTTGACCGTAACCTAGATATTTATTTATTAAGCTGATTATTGGTAAGTATGATTACGCTTTGTAGTAATTAATTTAGTAGGTATGTATTATATAATATCAATGTAACATTAAAGAGATTGTTTACCAGTTCATTGCCTACGTTTTATAATCAATGATTAATCTTTCATTGCAATCTCGGAAGACGCTTTCGATGATGATCTTTTCCTAGTTACTTATAATACGCATACGTTGTTAAAAAACTGAAATCTATACTAATATTATAAAGCTGAAGAGTTTGTTTGTTTGATTGAACGCGCTAATCTCACGAACTACTGATTCGAATTTAAAAAATCTTTTTTTGTTTGATAGTCCATTTATCGAGGAAGGCTATGAGCTATGTAACATCATATATTTTAGTAGTTAGTTTTTTCCACAAATTAACGCGGGTGAAACCTGGGGGCACAGCTAGTGTGGAAATAAAGAAAAGTCTACTACGAAGAAATATTGTGTGAATTTTTTCTCGTGAGCAGCAGCGACGCGGTAGGGAAGCAACGGAAGTTACTCGCATGTCCCCGGCAATGAATGGCTTAACAAGCTTTTATTGTAACTAAAGTCGGCATTACTGACGGATCTGCGAGAGTTGGCCGCTAGATTAGCGTACATTTTTTTTATAATTCTCTCCGCTCGTGTGCCGTAGTCGAGTTGAGTGACTTCATTGCGAACATTCATTTCGCCCGAGATTAACCTACATTTCTCTATTCGTTGTGGATGTTAAATTAAAACTCCAGCCTTTTTAGAGGCGATCTCTGTATCCTACTCGTGTAACAAATGTACTGTACAAACTTGTGAGTTGTTGTAATTTATGTTTAATGACAGTGTGATCCGTATTGCGTGTTATATCAGCTCCGTCAAACTTGTTCTTGAATTATCTTAATTCAAGTAGGTCCATGACTAAGAACAGCGCTTTGATGTTTATTAAAATATGCATATTATTTTACATTCATTGTCATATTTATTTGCTTGGTTAACTTTATTTACGAGTATATTATACACCTGGCTGAGTTAACAGAGCGCAAGCTTGAAACTTTATCCCGTAGAAAGTATGGACATGTTAATAATTATTGTACAAAATGTTATTAACTATTGTACAAAAAGAAATTCAAAATAATTCTAAGGTTTCATGGAAAAAACCCTTATTTTAGCTAGACATTAAAAGCGTTTCCTACAGAAATCCAAAG